>VFFE01005726.1:142550-266541 GCA_008921705.1 Burhinus oedicnemus
GGGGGGGGGGGGGGGGGGAAATTACTTTTCAGAAGGAGTTAATGCCAAACCTGCCGTCAACAAGACAGATTTCAAGCAAAGTCATAAGCAAGAAGGTGCGATCCAGTGCACAAATTCCTAAAGAGGAAGCAACAGCTGGTGAGGCTGCAGCGCAGTGGAGAAACATCTGGAAGCTATGGGAGACTCTAATCCAAGTGGGACAGCGTGACGCCGTTTGTCTGCCTTGTAAGAGGCTTCTGGGCCAGCTTCATAGGAACGCTGTATATGAGATAAGGGAGGTGGCTACACCGGGTGTCGGTGAGGTCTGAAGTACAGTACATTGAAGCCAGGTTTGGGTATTGCTCTTCATCACTAATACAGATGAACTGGAGCGGGTCCAGATTAATGAGAATAATGAGCAGCTGGTTGCTGTGAGGAACAGTTAACAGCCTTGCATGGCTTTAATCTAGAAAATAGGGGACTGAAGGCAGGGAACACCCAAGTTTGGAAACGTTTGCTGAACGGGACCCGGTGCTCTGTTCTCGTCTGCAGCTGCTGGGATGAGATGAGAGCAATCAACTTAATTTTCAGTGAAATTACCAGAACAATGGGGTTTCTGCAGACTCCCACTAGAGCAACTTGAGGCATTGCAGTTTCTGGTGTCGGCTGGAGCTCGCTAGGCCTGTAGCTAACAGCTGTGACAGCTGCTGCAACTCAGCAGTTGATGTGTTAATTTAAACCAACACCGCTCACGCTTTAAGTTATTGCACCAGACTATGGCATCGAAGAGTTTGGGGTGAGACCACAGGACATCTCTCATCCAATGCCCTGCACAAAGCAGGTCCCAAGCAGACAAGGTTGCTCAGGGCTTCATCCAGCTGAATTCAAGGACTCAGTCCCAGGATGGAGATGCCACGACCTCTCTGGACAACCTATTTGTGATATTTTGTCACCTTTATAATGATTTTTCTTTCCTTATATTTAATTATAATTTCCTGTGTTGCAACTTGTGTCCGTTACCTCTCCCCTATCATGGTGCAATCAGTAATGTTAGTTATTACTTAATAAATCCCTCAATTAATAGCATGTTTCTTGGTAACCACCTACTGGGCTCTAATTTCCTGATACTGCAGAAGTGGAGGACATGCACCATTCCTGCTTTGGCCAGGTTTGAGCATCGTAACGGGGCGACTGCACCGGCTGGGCCGCAGAGATGCTGTTCTCCCCTCGCCTCGGTGCCTCTCCCGCACAGCCCGGCTCGGCGCGGCCAGCTCCGGCCCCGGGAGCAGCTGCCTTTTCGCAGGGCGATGAATTCATCCCTGTCCGTAGTTGGTGTGCAGTGGTTGAAAGCACTCTGGGATCCTTGGGGATGAAAAGCTCTGTAAAGACCGGAGCTGTTTATTATGATGATTTCTAAAACAAGAATTTAAGATGCCTTAATGTAAGGAGTTCATTGGAAGGGTTACAATTTGGGGTTTTTTATGAGGGGAAAAATTATTTCCAAGAACCGAGTTAGAGTAAGTCCCCCTTAGGATGATGCAAAAGGAGAGTTCCAGTGTATTACAAAATTAGCATGGCTATAGCTTTCTAAGCTTTTAAGATCCCTTTGTATCGGGGGAAAGGGGAAAGGAGTGTTGGGCAGCCAGAACAGGAATCTGTCTCTATTGGGAAACCATTAGAAAGATGCAATGTGGTGGCTGGGACCCAGGCAGAATTTGAATGTCGTCCCTTTTCTATAAATAATGCATAAGCATCATCATATTGTTGAACGCAGAGCCCAGAGGGAAATAATCTCTCTTGATTGAACTGGGACGTAACATTGTGGACTGAAATTCAGAGGTCCCAAGTTCAGGGGTCCTGGGTGGTGTATCCAAGCTTCTGGGTGCTCTCCCCTCCCGCTCGAGCATCTCGGACCAAAGGGTTGAGGACCCTGCACCAGAAGCGGATCAGAGGGCTGTAGCCCCTTGCTTTGAGGGTTGTCCCAGATGTACTGCAACCCCTACCAGGAAAACGGGATGTTTACAGTGAATAATTTTTCATCTCTGGACCATGAGTAGAGTATTTACCACCTGGACCCAAACTCACAGGGTTGTATCTTTGTCAGCTCAGAGTGATGCAACTCGAACAGAAAGCTTTTGGGGCAAATGTTGGAGTTTTCTGTGGGAATTGAGGGTGAACAAAGAACAGAGGGCAGATCCCATCCAGCTTTCAGGAGTGATGTTGCTCTCTGTCTGGGACAATTACATGGTGCTCAGTCACTGTGCTGTCCATGTCACTCGTGTATTACTGTCATAATACCCTATGCACTGTCCCATAAGTGATGGGATGATGGACTAAGGCCTCGGTGGTCTATTAATTTTGAAGTTTTGTGAACCTGGTTCCAAGGAGGTGTGGAACTCTTGTTTAGTGATAAAATTACGCTAACAAAAGTCCTGGTGCTTTTTGCTACATCAGCTTAACCCTCATGTCCTCGTGGCTTAGAGCACAAGGTCTGGCTTTGCCCTTGTTCGCTTCCAAAGCCCATTCACATTGTTTTTGTATGAGTTTGTGCTGGGCATGGAAATCTGGCTGTGACTTGACATCACTCAGCTCTGCTCTGTTGCAAGCAAGCAAGGAGAAACTGCGATAATGTTTTGTCCTGTTACAGTCTCTCAAGATGCTAGGAAATATCACAGCCCCTTTCTGCTAAGCACTGAAGTCGGAGACATGCCCCTTATTTAGTGTTTACGATGTGAACAGACAAGGCATGAGCCTTTTGATACCAAAATACAGGAGGGTTAAGCAACTTAGCAAATCAACGGGTGTGCAAAATGGCAAACGAGGTGTCCCACGTCCCCATCAAGTGTCCTGTCTGGTAAGAGGCACCGCATTGCTCATCTCCTACCTTGCTGCCTTGGAATTGCTCTGCACGCAAAAAATATGTCCCACATTTCTATGGGGACTGGCTAATTTACACAGCCTGCCCTCCCTGTGCCTGAACTAGAGAATAAAACTGATGGAAAAGAAATGAAGTGGTTACTAATTAGTAATTAGCTCATTAATAGAAGACATCTGCTTCACATTAGGCAGGGAGATATGAAGAACGCTGAGCCTCATGTCCCCAGTGACTTGCTATTTATGGAGTCTGCATTAAACTAGAAATCAGGCTTTTTTTAAGGTTGCTTTTTCCCACCCTGGAGATGTCCATGTATTAAGGCCTGAGTGATGTTGAACACCAGCGGTGAGACAGGGCATTGTGCAGCACAGAAGACTCGTCTGTGAGGGATCCCCACTCTGCTGCGTGCAGGGGTGATCCACCCTGCCCTGCGTCCTGCCTCAGTGCCAGCTCTGCCTTGTCCAAATTCCTAACCTTGGTATGGACAGAAACGGGAAAGAGGCTTCTGGATTTGGAAGGAGAAACTGGAATTGCCCCTGCTGTACATTCAATCAGGCTTGAGCCTGGGTTTTGGGATATCAACGAGAGCAGTCTCCTGTACCAGGTGCCCAAAGCCTCTCCAAGGACATGCAGCCCTCTCTGGAGAGGTGATGGACCTGGGAGGCGGTTTACTCGTGTGAGCTCTGGGTGCAAAATCCAAATCACTGGAGGAACACCAACAGCTAAATAACCAAATCAGTTTTTAAAGCACTCGGAATGATTGGCTTCCCCAGCCACCCGAGTGCTTCAGGAAACGCACATCAATGCGCTGGCTGAATATTTCAAAGCAAGAGAAGGTACTGGCTCCTCCAGAGCAGCAGTGGTTTTCTCCTAGAAGACAGGGAGGAGGATGACAAAGAGTTGCACGTGGGCTGCTGTAAAACTGAAATACCATGAAGTCCAAAAGTGAGCTTCTTGTACATGGCCTGGAGAGTGCTGGGCAGGAGATGCCAGAGAAGTTCTTGTAGTTTTATCTCCTGCTGGAGAATTTGGAAACCATGCATGTGAAGAAGCAGGGCTCTCAAAGAAAACAATTATCAACAGTGTTTAGGAAAGTGCAAGCTATCTTTCCCTGGCCATATTTCTTTAAACATGTCCCCATCCCCTAAATTTTCTTAAACTCTTCTCAGTTACCTTTCTGTCCAGATTTCCTTCTCTTCCAAAGCCGAAACACTTTCATTGTATTGAAATTAAATGGAAAAAGAAATCCCCAACTAAATCTAAAAGCAATTAAAAAAAATTAATATAAAAAGCCATTTTCCCTAGAAAACCATTCAACTGGCCCTACAAATCCTCTCCTATTAAAGCAGCAAAATTCCCCTAGATTTCAGGAGCAGTGGGACGGGCACTCAGCAGATTTTGATGTTGACAGGGGCAGCAGACTCCCGATTGCATCAGCTACGAAACTCCTTTGCCTCGGTCACGGCTTGGATTTTCTGCTTATGGATCAGCAGCATTCAGATTTTGGGGCTTGTCTGCCAGGCAAAATTGTCTAGAATAATCTATTTTGCAACATCTGCTCCAGAGCTGCTGCTCATTTGAACCCTGTTGAGGTAGTGTATTCCAGAGCAATTCTTTTTCTCTGGAGGAGAGCATTAATTATCCCACCGTAAAATGACTCTTATTGTGGAGGACAGTGGTCTGAGCAGGGAGCTGTTCCAGAACGGTGATTGTGGAATAGCTTGTTCTGCAATAGCCATTCTGGTCAAGTTCCCCCCGTCGGCAAACCGTGAATCCCTGCTGCAGCACAGGTGGGAACGCACCCAGCACAGGCAGCCTCTGGCTTTGCAGACGGCTGTGTGGCTGCGAGATGATGAATCCAATAATGTTATTACTGTGTTTGCCTTTGAGCGAGAAAGAAAGATCTCTGTTAACACCGCCGTCTCCTGGATTTTTCCCCTCCATTAAACATCATGCACTCATTTGTCTCCACACAGGTACGCAGAGTTCCTCGACCCTTCTCCCATCCCCTTCCCACTGAAAAGTTGACTTATCTTACCAACATTTCTTAACTCTCTCAACCTCGTGGGTTTTATTCCTCTGCCCAAATGAATGCAACCCCTCTTTAACTTAACTGCATCTGTGACTTTTTGCCAGTGCTCCTTGGATTCTCCGTTTTTTTCCCGGATGGCCGATGAGGTGAAGCTGCAGCAGGCGGCTCTCTGGCCCCGCAGTGCCCGGAGCGAGAGCGCTGCTGCGTGTCATTACCCCGTGTTTACAGTCTTCTCAGGCAGTTTTCGATCGGCATGACAGTGTTTTCCTGCCCGAGCCAACTTGAATTAATTTGGAGCATAAGATTTCAGGAGACAGTATCAAGTCCTTCAGTGAAATCTAAATAGATTGCAGCTGCTCTGCACTCTATTAACCCCATCATTTTGTAATTCTGTCCAAAAAAACTGAGGGGAAGGGCAAAGAAAGCTGAAGTCTGGCAGGATTTTGATTCCGCAAATCAAATGTGAGTTGGAGGGAGTGTAAGCAATGCTTTTCTGAAGCAGGGTAGCAGGTCAGTGTGGCAGATTTCCTTGTCTATAACATGGATGTCTGTCTTTACCTCTGCATGCCCCTTTTATGCATAATTAATGATTGGTGTATTCCCCAAAGTGCAAGTATTTGTGTCCCTCATGGCTAGTATAAAATTTTCTGAAGCACCTCATGATTTTGGCTCTCATGTTCTTAGCTGCTGTCAGCTTCCAGAGGCACTTCTGGTCCTCAGGGATGGGTTCTTCACAGTAGTTAAATATAAAAAACAAAAAGAATTTAAAAATCCACAGCAGCCTCAAAACAAAAGATAAATAACAAAACTGGAATCTTTGAGGCTGTAAGCTGAAGCATTGTGGTTTCATAGATCAAAAGGTGGCTTTAGAGATGCACCAGTCCTATGCCTTTCAGCACAACATGACTTCTACTGGCGATCTACCATCCCTCCAGTCTAGAGGGCAGTTGACTCATTTTTGGTGTTGAGGAATCCCAGACAAATGCCTGTGGGGGTTGGCTATGGGTGGTGTTGGGGTTTATCACTTTCAGATCAGCTGGCAGTGTTTCCTTACACACATTTGGGATAATTTCTGTCCTACCCTCTGCTCCCATTCCTCGTCAACAAAAACTTTCAGAGACATAATATCGACAAAAACCCTGGATGCTTTTCAGGACTTTGCAAGCCCTTCACCTCAGTAGTGCTGTGGGACACAAACCAAAGTGAGAGTCTTGCACAGAATGCTATATGTTCTTTTTTTTCAGTTTAAATGATGTTAGCTGCCTGTTGGCCTCCTAATGGGTCCTGGTTCTGTTGTCCTCCAGGTTTTTAATGGTCTTTCTTCACTCAGTTGTTGCTGTGTTTCTTCTTCCCGCCATTATGTGGCATCTATCCTTGTAATGATCTTTGGTATTTGCTGTTCACCACATGTAAGCGCATCCTGGTCTTCAAATTCATGATGAGAAATCAAACCAGAAACAAACATCTTGATGGTATGAAGACTAGCCAGTTAATCCCCTTGCTGGGATAAGAGAAGAGTTGCTGAGCAAGCTTATTTGTGTATGTTCACTTTTTCCAGCAAAGAGGAGGTTTCTCTTCCCTAACTATGAAGCTGGCTGGCAGTCGCCCTTTCCTGCTAAAGTATCCCAGCTTTGCACTTGCATTCTCTCCTCCAGAGGAACCCGCAGACCAAAGAGGGCATTTCCCTGCACAGCGTTTGTGGAACAGCAGCAATGAAGATGTAACCAAAGCCGGGAGCCTGCTCAAGCTCCTGTGGGAGATGAGACGTTTGCTGTCGCTTCTGCCGAGTGGGGCTGGGCTGTGGTTACACACTTCGGCATCAGCACGGGCTGCTTTGGTGATCTCAGAGTGTCCTCAATATAGTCCGTATCAGAGTACAGTGGGAAAGAGATTAAAGATAAAACCTTGGGAGATGATTTCTGGAAGGCTGCTGCATTCATTTTGCTTTCCTTCCAACCACGACATCTCAGCAAAACAACACGGGAGTACTGAGATGTCTTCACCACCTACTGTCACGAGATACCCTCAACAGCCAAATCCTTTTCTGGTGCCCATTTTCTCTTCCTCTCAAAAAAACCCAAACCAAAACAAAACCACCAATAAAACCAGATTTCCTCTTAATTCTCCTAACTCCAAAGTATAGTTTTAAGAGGAAGGGCTCCTTCCCATTAAATTCTATTACTTTCCAAGAAAGTAGTTTCTGTTAGGACGTTTCTTTACTAATACCTGTAACACATCTTAACAGAGATTTCTTTTTTTCTTCAAAAAGAGCAGCAGAAGCTCAAAAAGAAATTGTTCCTGTAGAAGTACTTCTGATATATTTAAACAGTAAAGGATGAAATAAATTCCCCATGCCGATGTCAGAAGAGAGGATCTGGGATGCCTCTGTGTTGTCTCTAGCTCTGGTATGAAGTCTCCATAGGAAGCTTGCTTAGCTAGATCAGACCCTGTACCAGGAGAGTGTGCCTCACTTCCCTGAAGCTCTTGGAAAACTTAAGCTTAACTTCTCTGTGCCTCATTTTTTCTGTCTCCAAAGCATAGGTTGTACCACAAACCCAGCTCAACTCCAGATGTTCAACTGATGCCAACCAAAACAGCTCCAGCGCAGCTGGCGTTGGCCATGTACTCATCTACTTGCGTTGCTTATAGCTCTTATCCTTCCCCACGTCATCTCTCCCTCTGTGATTTATTTTTCCCTTCATGCTGTCACATCTTGATTTATGCCACTGCTGCTAATGGCAGGGCCTTGCCTGGATGCTCTGCGCCTGGCGCGCTCTGCGCTGCGGCAAAGGTAATTACCAGTAGCAGAGAGCAAGAGGTTAATTCCAGGCTCCTTTCCTCTGCCTGGACCAAGCATAAATTCTCACAAGAAACAACTGTGCAAGCAGCTGCCACTCAGTACAGAAATTAATAATTTCACTTTTAAGAAAGAAAAATTTGTATGCGGTGCATAACTGGAGGGGTAATATTTAAGGTTATTTTAGTGGTTTTGGAATTAAGCCTTCTATGTAGAGGTTTAAATACTGATTATGTCAGTCTATTTTCATTTAAAACCCAGCGTGCATGATCTGAAGGGAGCCAATATTTCTAAAAGGGTCTAGAACAATAAGCCTGATTTTCAGACTGATGGAGAAATGTTAAATATATGTTTTCCTCTTTCATTACCCTTGCTTTAATTAGTATTATGGTTCTAGTAAGGGGAGTGAATAATATTTCCCTGTTTGGCACTCTGTTTCATTAAGCAAACTGCTTGCTATTAAATCAAACTTAGTTGGCTCCCTCTGTGATTTAAAGATTTTACCTGTAGCCCATGGAACAGGCTGATGTCTGGTACCATCAGAAGGGGGCAAGATTTGTACAACGAAGCGAGGTTTTTCCTTATACTCATGACGGTTTCAGTCTGTTATCAGGACGCTGCGCACACAGGCTCAGGTTAGTTTGTGTGCGGGCACACGTGGCATGGAGAATCCTGCCCAGGGTGCAAGAGCTGCATTTCTGTCCCACTGGCTCAAAGCCCAGAAGTCAAAGATGTCAGGGGCCAGCACAGACCCTGCAAAGGGGAGGATGCAGGTACATTCCCAGTAGTTTTAGAAGATCCTGCTTCTGCTGCAGGATCACTGTTTATGGTACAGCTGTGGTGCCTTTCATTCAGTCTGTCTCACCTGGCAGCCACTTTTTGCAGTAGTTACATTACTCATCAATTAGTGAGAATTTTGCATAATTTGGTGCAGCTGGTTACTTTTTAGCCACTCTGAAGGGAACCAGGATGTGGGCTGCATAGTCCGTGGGTTACAACTGGTGGTCCAGAGCCAAGGTTAAGGTGCAAGTGCAATCCCAGTGATCTGATCCCTGCTGTAGAGCTGGAGGAAAGCCCAGAGCAATAGCCACAGATTTCAGGCAGCGTTCAACAGGGCTACAGCTCTCAGCAGCAGAGAGGCTGGAGGACTACACAGCTGAAATACCTTATTCATCTTGTAATTGCAACTGGGCTCACCTGGAGAAAGCTCCACTCCAAACCCCAGAGCCCTGAGGGGTGTAGTCAGGACAGTTTGCTTCTGCGGTGCAGCCCTTAATTGGAAAGGCTCTAAAGCAGCTGAAAATGTGGATCAAAAGCACGTAGGAGATTGCACCAGCATCAGGCAGCTGGCCAGGCAGAGCGTGGGTTGGCACTGCCAGATTCTTGTAAGTTACAGGAGTTGTGACGGCGATGTGGGAAATTTAAGATGTGAAGGACGGATTTGATGGCGGACCTGGGGAGTCGATCAGAAGCAGTTGCTGGGGATGCAGCAGTGGCAGGCGATAGCGGAAAATGTCTGACTGAAGAGATTTTGCAAAAGGAGCTGCTTTGAGGAACGCATCTTTTATAAATCGTTTCCTTAATGGCCTTGGCATGAAAAGCTGCAGTCTGCTGGTGGGAATTCCTCCCGTGCGTTTCCTGCTGCCGTGCCTGGCTGTTGTTTGGTCTGTGACTTGCAGTCAGTAGTGAGCAGCCTCAGGTGGGCATTTCATCTGAGCTGCTGAGGGAACAGGACACGGCTGGACAAAGCGTGGGAGACATATGTTCTCAGCAGAGGGCAAAAAGCTGTTTCTTGAACAAACACTGTACCAGGCAGGTCATCTTGGAGATAATATGTAGATCTCCCCTTCCCAATTTCTGGGTTAATGGAAGGGGCTCAGTGAACAAGCATATCACTAACAAAACGTTAACTTCCTGTTTATGCTTATTTGCTCTTTGGGCTGCAAGGAAAAAAGCATCTTTGGCTGAAACTTCAGGTTTAGCACTAATGCAGAGGTGGCAGGAGGAGCTCAGCCCAGGAGGAGCAACGATGTAAAGCCTGATGGAGGAAAGTCACTTCTTCAGTAAGGATCTAGGGGTCGAGAAGGAACTAAGTAAAGAATCAACAGGAGGATCCGTAAAAAGTAAATTTTCTAATCAGCTCTATGCTGTGCACGTCTGTCCAGACAGCTCACATTGATTTGATGCTGAACAATTCTTCTGATTTTAAAAACTGCAACAATTTGCAAGCAATTGCACGTGTTTACCTTTAACGCTCATGTAGCTACGTGTCTGATTATAATTATACTCCTATGAAAATTTTTGGTGGACCTAAGGACTTAATCCCACAGACCTCACTGATCACATCACTGTACGTGTGAATTTATGCTTGCAGGATTAAACACTGCCTTCAGCTATGAAACAATTAATTGTTATAAGCAGAAAGCATGCAGGAGTGGGGGAAGGAGGGTCAGGTTAAAACAGTTAGACTGTAAGCAAAAGAAGGTCTGTCACTACTGGTAAGTATGTATTTCTGTCGCTCAGGCTTATTGCGCCTGTCCCACGCTCCTTGCTTACAAGGCAAATGATGATTTGCTTGATGTGACGCAGACAGGGAAATGAAACCTGATTTTACGTCCAGCTGCGTAAGCGTGCGTGTGCCAGAAGCACTTTCCCCAGGGAGTCCGTACAGTTCATCGCTCTGGTTTGCAAATTCCCTGATAGCCACCGAGCTGCCAGAGCTGTGCACACCGCAGGCGAGCAGCTCGCATGGCTCCAGGCACGGGACCAAACTGCTGCTGCAGCCGGGAGGTGACTGCCTGCCTGAGTTTGCCGGGGACCAAACCAGCTGGGAACACCATGTGAGTGTGCAAGGAGAAAGCATGGGAAAGGAGGTTTGATTCCGTGTCAAGGACTGAGCCAAAGAGGGGAGGGGGGAAAAAAAAAAAAAAAAAAAAAAAAAGATGAGCTGGTTCAAACACCCAGCTCTGAGTACTGCTCCGCTGGAGGTGTTTCTGCTGAGGCTGGATTGGAAGAGCGTGGTGATGTGGGAGTGCTTAGGAAAGGGACTGCACAGCCAAAAAGAAGTTGCCCAGTTACCTCCAATGACCTTCACCAGCTCAGCTGCAGAGTTTAACATGCTTTCCACTTGTCTGGGGCTGCACTTAAAGCCCTGCTCCTGTAGAAAGGATCTATCCTCTTGTAGAAATGATCTTTGCTTGGTTCTTCTACTGAAAACCTCCCAAGGTGCTTCACCCAATCCCCCAGCACACACAACCACATAAAGATGAGGTTTTGCAGAGGAGCACACCTTCTCCTGTTACTCTGGTGTAAATCTGACGTTCATAAGTAAAACACACTGAAGTCACCCGGTTACTGAGGAGGTCTCATCCACACCCTGATGGTTTGCCTGCTGATGGTGAACCTCATCCCTGTCTGGTGTAAATCAAGAAAAACACTAGTTCATCTGTTGGTGGCATTATCCCCTCTTGTAAATGATCGCTATCCTACTAAAATCAACTGATTGAACTGTTTATCCCTTTCCCCTTCCTCAACAGTGAGGGGATAAGCTGGGGTTTCCAAGAGGTACGAGAAGCAGCTTGGAGCTGGCCCACAGCCCTCTCTGCTGAGCAGAAGGCGATCTTTTGCCTTCAATAGGTTTTAGAGAAGTGAAAATGTTTGATACTGGCATTGCAAACGTACAGAGCAGCATTAAGCTCCTGCAGCCATGATGGTCTAATGTACATGTGAAGCAAATTTGCATTTTTCCTCATTCATTTTGCCCCAATATTGGAGGTAGGGGGGAGGGAAAGAAACTCTTGGGCACTTGGGTTTTTCTTCCCATTTGTATGTGCCTGTGTCTTCAGAAATGGTCTGTGAGCCCTTCTAGAGATGGAGGGTTGGAGCCTGAGCAACCAGAATTCCTGGGACATAGGGATGGGCATCTCTGAGAGCTTTTTCAGAGCTATTTGCAACAGAATTTATCTTACCTGTTTTCAGTTTCTCTGCCATTGCTGTTTTAGAGCTGAAGTGGGCAAGCTAACCTGTAAGGGCAGCAGGAGGCAGCTGCTGTCCCGTGGTCTTGTGTGACCACTGACCTGCATGGGGTGTCTCCGCTAAGATGTTTGGTGCCCATATTTGAACGAGTAGATCGCAGACGTTCAGGATGTTCTGCCAGAAGCCCCAATGGTTTGGCAGATTTCCTGAAGCTCATGCCACTTCTTGCTTTCATTGATGTCCGTCTTAATTATTTTATATATACCATTCCTTGCTGCCTGAAAGAGTGTTTCCACAGTTCTGAATGTGTGAGGAGGCTTTGTTGTCTGTTATTACTCATGTAATTAGGCAGTACTGGTAACTTTATGTAAAGGAATATGAAAATAATTAGATTGCTTTCGGCCAAGCTCATTGCAAACATCAGAAGCTCCAGAATTCAGTTTAATTTCATGTTTTTCTAAGGGTTGTCGTAGTCTTTAGATGAATTTAGCTAGCTGGGTTGATGGCACAGCCAGTCTTTTTAGGGCCTTCTGTCCTTTTGTTGTTATGTATCAACCTCTTAAGTCATGAATTAAGCCGCTGCCATTAATAATGGCTGGGAAACATTCTTGTCATTGAAACTGAACTAGTCCACACTCTTTAACAATCTGCAGTGAAAATGCTTGTCACCAGCTCTGCTAACAGTGGAGCATGTAAGTTTTAAACAGAAATGGCTCTATAGGACTAAAGAAACAAATGGAAGCCTTGCTGTTTTATTAGCTCAACAAACTACATTTCACTCCTGTCTCTATTTCCCTTTCTGCGTAGCAATATATGCCCCGTTTCCAAAATGCTCATGTAGACAATGGGGAGGAAAGCCTTTTGTGTGGCTTTCACTAAGATTGCAAGTTGTGTGGGCAATATAACTCAACAGAATTGCAATGACATTTGCAAGCCTGTCCGCCTATGCACAGGGAAATACTTCATAACTCATTCTCTCTTAATTGGCTTATTTTTTTGCACACAAAAATTTATATGAAGGCAAAAAGGGAAAGTGCTTTGACAAAACAGTCAAGACTGTCTTTGAAGAACCCAAGGAAATTTTGGGTGGGTAGATTTATGAATTCTGTAATTAAAAAGCTTTGATGCAAACATGGCATACTCCAGAATTTGTAAACCATTGCTTTGCTTAGTGCTCCAAAGGTCTCTTCTCTTTCCGTTAGTCAATGTTCTGCTCTGAATTGTACATTATGCATCGTTTTAGAAAACACTTGAATTACTTTATGTTAAGTCTTCACCATTTGGCTCCTGATATTACTGAAGAAGTTCAAGCTCCTGTTGTCTGTGTTGTATCCTCATTCAATCTTGATCTCTCTACAGCCATCACTTTATTACGACAGTGAAGAGGGATTTAGGTGCCACTTGCAGCGTCCAAACTGATGGGCGTAATGAGCAATTCAAACCGCTGCCTACTTTACATTGTGCAATGAATAATCTAGACAACATGTGTGTGTTTGAAAGTCTGACAGCTCTGGACAGTAAGGTCTGAACTTAAGCAAAGTAGTGGGGCTGGTTGCTCAAGCAGACTGTGAATGTGGCTTTCCATCTCCTTGTTTCTGGACAGCTGTTTGCAGAGCTGAACACTTGCACATTTTTGGTTTGCCTTTGTTTTTTCCCATCTCTCCCAGCAGTGCAGCATCTGTTTTTTATGTACTGGTGGCAGCTTCAGAAAAATGCAGATAAAATCTCACACTGCATAAATAACAAGCCAAAAAACCCCTCAAACTCCCCCTCACCCCCAAAAAAACCCAACCCCAAACAAAAGCACTGTGGCCATTTCCTACAAGGTGTGACTTTTATGCTTTTACATTAAGACATTTCAACACTATATGAGATTGGGATGGAGGCTGGGGACCTTTTCTTCCCAACTTTCGGCATCTCTGGATTTTTGAAGGAGTCAGTGGACATTCTATAAGAAAGGGGTAAGACTGTTGTCTTGCATCCTCTCTACCTTTATCTGCGGAGGCAATGGTATGAAGCTACAGTCTTCATCTTGACTACAAGACCATGGGAGCAAGGTGTCTGGTAGAAGGCAGAGGCCAAGCAGTTCCACGTGGGTCAGAGCTGACATATGAGGGTCAGATAGGCAGACTTGGGAAATGGGAAACAAAATCATCTCAGTCACAACCTATTGGTAAGACAGAAGTAAGAGGTGCACATACCGTCTGAAAAAGAAGCTAAGTTGCATGAGTGCAGTTAATGGATTACATTGGAGTGATGGGGCTGTGAAGTGTGGGCTTATGGACTAACTAAGGCAGGGTGCCTGCTGCCTGAATTCTTGTAGTGTGGAAGAAGCCTTGCATAGCAATGATGTGCAGGCCAGGAAACATCTATATTTGGTGTGTGAAGGTCTGTCTTGCACACAAATGTGAATGCATTCTGTTAAATTTTGGAGATTTACAGTGTCTTTAACATGTGGATGCATGGTCTCAAGTTCCTACTGGTACTAAGTAAAGAGCCCATTGAAGTATATATCGTAGAAGAAAGTTAATAGAAGAATGTGGAACAGGTTGTAATACAAACAATCAAACATCTACCAAGGGCAACCACATTCCTCCTGGACTGGCTAGATCCTACTGTGTTGTATTTGCTTATGACTGTCAGTTTTGTGATACAATGCAAGTGTATGTAGCAGTAGAACCTGGCCAGAGAAACCTCTCTGGAGGACCCATGCGGTTAGGCTGGGCAAGCCTGGTCCTTGGGAGCGGTGGATTTACATATGTTGGAGTAGGTAGTTATGGTCAGACTAAGCAGGTGTACCGCAGAGGGCTGAGAGTGGATTCAGATCCCCGGAGTGCTGGAGGTGACTTGTGGAAAATGCAGACCCTTGGGAAGGGCAACCAGTCTGTTGCCAGTGAAATGGCTATCCTGGATCTCGAGGGGTTTTGTTATAACTTCAACTACATCTACTTACCTGATGTGCTGGCTGTGGAGGGGTGGCTTTATGGGACCTGTTCTAGGAGTAAGGGCCATATTTATTTGGCACTCCTTTGAAATAGGCAATGAGCATCACTAACAGTTCTAGTTCACCAGTGAAGAACTGGGCCACAGAGCTTGGATGTGGGACCCTTGGGGAGTTTTCTACAAGAGAACCCAGACACCAAGCCTGGCATGGGGAACTCCCTTTTCTTGGGAAGATACTTAGGAGGGATGGGAAAGATGGGCTCTGAGAATCTGGATGCCGAGACTGCTCCGTTTTCCCTGCCCTCTTGCAGAACAGCTCAAGGTGCTTCATCCTCTCTCTGAAATCTCAGGTATGAACTTTCTCAAAGCCCATTAACCAAAATTTTTGTGATGTAAAGTGCGAAATTCTCCACTTTCGTACACAATAGGAGGACTTGGAGAAGCCCTGGTGGGCAGAAAAGTGACTGCCCTGGGAAACCCTGCCAGCGGTAACGGAGGCACCTCTGGTGCCATTGGCATCAGCAGGGCCTTTTGTTTTGCTCTTGGCAAACACCAGTGGTGCTGGTCTCCTGGGTGAGAGGGTACGAAGGGAAGCTGTGCAAAGTGGGATGTGGGGCTGGGGTCCCCGTGAGCGCAGAGCAGTTCCCGCTGCGGGAAGCCTTTCTGATGGGCCCTGTTCCCATTCACACTACTGCAGTCGCTGCTCTGGAGCATCAGGCAAAAATTCTGCTTTCAATCTTGTAATATGCTGCCCAAGCAAATGTAAAATATTTAATCTGGCATTGCCAAAGGGGTGCTTTATGACTTATGCCAAATTACATTATATAAACATAATTAAAGGGTTAGCTTTGTTTGAATCTGTCATTCTAAGCAATAAAGATGTCAGATAATTTAGTGTTACATTTTGATACTCACCTTATTAAGCTAAATAAGTGTTTTTGTGCGCGCATGTATGTATGTGTGAGCAACGTTTGTGGTGTTAGGTTTTTTAAAGGTGACCGAGTCTGAAGATGTTACTGATGGAGTCTAGGAACACTGTCTGCTACAAAACTGGCTTCCAGTGTTTGCTTGTGAGCCTGGCTGCCTGTGGTTCCCAAAACTGCTTGGGGAGGCTGAGAGAGGCAGGAGTGCCTCCCCGTACATCCGTGGCAGGGAGGGTCCGGGGAGGGGGGCAGGGAGGTGCTGGCACCGCTGCTGGGACAGAGCTGGGTTTGTGCTGGGGGCAGCTGTATGCGTTAAAGGTGGGACATGGCTCCCGCAGATCAAAAATCATCAAGCCATGACGGGCAAGGATTTAAAAATGTGAAACCTTAAAAACACACGATGCTTCTCATGAAAAAAAAGGATTTTTAATGAGTCGTCTCTTTTGTAGACCCTTCATGCCTGATACATTTCATTCTGCCTAGTAGCAGGTAACATCCACGTATCCAGTGTGCTTCACCAAAGGTCCACCACTTTAGCCAAGTCTTGTCCTTGTTTTTGAGGCAGGGGAACAGTGGTGTGGTTACCCGGCTTACTGCAGATTGGGGAGGATTTGGCCGAGTACCTGTTTGTGCTGTGGGTACCAGCCACGAGCAGCCCTGGTGCAGCGTGGGATGGAGCAGAGCAGTCGGCAGAGCCCAGGGCACGTCTGCCCTTCACTGGCGGGGAGCTGGGCTGGTTTCGGCTCCTGATGGTTGGTGCTGCGTGCGCTGCCACACCGGGGCTGGTGCAGGCTGATGTGCTGGGTATACGCTCGGCTTCTGGAGGAAAAAAACACCCTCCCTCCCTCCCCCGGGTATTCTATTTTGAGACCTGTGTTACAACCACTAAATCAGTGGAAAAACAAATCCAAATCCTGTCAAGTACTAGGACAAATATTTTCGAGGTTATTTTAAGGTTTATAAAAAGCATTAAACTAGAGAGTAAAATACACTTTACATGATTAAACTATCTTAATTTTATAGTCACACACATGGACTCTTTACTAGGATACAGAAAGTAAAGGTGCCTCCGAGTTTGACTCGCATTATCAGTGTCTGAAAGTATTTATGAATTAGTAGGTGCAATTATCCTCTTGAAATCTGTTGTCAAGATAGGCTTTGTTTAAAGTTGGCTTTCCTTTTGGCTGCTGTTGAGTGAATGCACCGAGCCATAACATGCTGTTTGTTCACCTCTCCAGAGCAGCGGGTGCACACAGAGCTGAGTTTGTCATTCGTTCACCATTCATATAGCATAAAGCCTCCTATTTAATATTGAGAAGTTGCTGTTGGATGTCTGAACAGCCTGGGCATAGTAGAGAATTAAAAAAAAAAAAGGTTCAATTAAAGACCAGGGCAAAAATAGATTCACGGGTTTTCTGTTTCAAATTAAACTCTTAAAAGCCTCTTTCCCAAATTTCTTCCATTCGAGTTTTGGATCCAGTCCTAAATAGTGGGTCTGAAACCCCAAATTACACAGCAGTTTGTGCCCACGTCAGTAACAGGCTGGATCCAAATAGCAGATATAACCACACCAAAACTCAGGGAAGCTTTGGGTCTCCCGCTTGGGTTCAGAAAAATCCCATTGCTCATGTGGGTCCTCTCTGGCATGCTGGACCCCCATCTGTCCCCCCACAGCCTATCCACCCCCCGACTAACCCACCCAGCGCCAGTCTGGGTAAATATAATCTATTATATGAATACAGTAGGACCTATGTTAGCTGTAAGGACCGGTAGGGGTTAAGTAGTTTGTAAGTTCAATTAATAAATTAAACTTGGTGGGAGACCTGCAACGTTTCCCAGTTGTTCTCCAAGTATCACAACAAACCTCTTCATTTTGGGAATGGTATCTAGGGGGGTATCTGGCTTTCTAATCTGGGGTTTGGTTTGGGCTCATCTCTACCCAAAATATTATTTTAACCACTCTTTGTATTTCATTTCCATACTTTTCCTTCAGTATGCTTTGAGAAAAGATTCTGCCAAAGACAGAAATGCTTTGAGCCCTGGAAAACATTTTTTTACCGTGTATATGGAAGACAGTGTTTTGCTTGGCTTAGCTTGTGAAATACATGGCACAACCTGCATGAAATACTTGAGGCTGTGAGGAGACATGAGCAATTCTTGAAAGAAAAAAAAAAAAAAAAAGGGAAAGAAAGAAAAAAGTTATTTTTCATTCAGTGGTCTCATTTGCTTATAGCCGCACCCAGACAGGAGGTGTGGGGCAGAGCAAGGAAGAAGAGTTGATTCATGAACTTGTAAAATTAAAGTTGTTATAAAGTTAAAGAGAAACAAAACAACCCCCCCCCCAAAACTCAGACTCATGGTAAGTTTTCTACATATGTAAGCAGGAATTAAACCATTAGTGTCTGATTAAAAAAATTCATGAGGGTTTCGAAGCACCAGGGGCTGAGATGAAAGGTCTGCCTCACGTGCCCAGGTCATGGGGAAAAGGGTTGCCAAGTGCCCCCATCCTCACCTGGGTGGGCTTTTCCTGCAGAGGGTTGCAGTATTGGGTGGAAGGGTAATGGGGAGTTAATAGGGTCATAGGATAATTTAGGCTGTCAGGGACCTCTGGAGTTTTCCAATCTGACCTCCAGCTCAAAGCAGGGTCATCAGCGAGTTGCTCCCTCCATGGGCTCATCTTCTGCCCTTGGAGTGGCCAAGTAGCTCCCAATAAAGGGATGGAGAAGACATGGCAGAAGCAACTAAATGTGGCTCAACCACCTCTTCAGCATGGAGCCCAAACTAGAGCAACCTCTGGGTTGCCCTGTTTCAGGCTTGTGCTCCTTGAAGGTTCCAGCATGATGGGGGGCTTGGGGGTAAAGTAGAGTTGTGGCTGCTCAGCCTGCAGCCCATGCCCGTTCCTCCATGGTGTGGTGCTAAGGGGCTGTTTCACCTTGTGTCTGAAATGCACAACCTCAATCTCCATGCATCAGTTCTGCCTGTGCTGAGATTTTTGGCTCCAAGAAAAGGCTGTGATAGCGAGCACTGCTCCCAGGTGGTGTGTTGTCACACATTGGGTCGGGGCAAGGGGAACTGGCCATCGTTTGTACCCTAATATTCCCAGGGGCCAGTGATACCACACCAGAGCAAAACAAGACAATAATCCTGCCTCTCAGATTTCCAAATCCAAGCCACAGCTCCGCAGAGGGCTAAGATGTGGGCAGAGGAAGGTAAAGCACCGGTGGAGGAGGAGTTGGGATTGCTGCAAGATGCAGCAGCTGTGGGACGTTAGCTGACTCCTCAGCACTGCTCCTGCCTGCAGCCGGCTGGCACTTTGTGCTCTCGTTTGCTTCTACTTCATTGCTTAACGCCTTGCCTGGCAGTTTTCCTGACATGCCTCCACCTGCAAGCGAACATCTTCTCCTGCAGCCCCTGGCAGAGAAGACCGTGCCCCAGCTTGGAAAGTTTCTTGGCAAGATGCTGGAGGGGCCAGCTGGTCCCCGGACCGCCTCCCTTGCTCCACCCAGGCACCTTTCCACTTGTCAGGGGAACTTTTATTTCTCTGGAGCAGATAAAATTATTAGGATGGCAATAAAACAGCAAGGCTGGGGCTCCATGGGCACCTCATGGAGTGCTGCTTGTTCGCTTCTGAAAAGCACTGATTTTTTTTTCTTAAATTGCAAAGTGTTGTTTGGAGGCATCCTGGGGTGCTGCCAAGGGCAGTTGCTTCAGCTCGGGGGAAGTGTGTGGATCTGGCAAGCTGTGGGACAGATGGGATCAGCAACCTGGCACGTTGCTGAGTTTGGGAGGTTTGCACAGCCAGTGGTGGCGTGGGCCTACCTGTTCCAGTGGCCTTCATGCCCGCAGCACAGCGTGGGCCCCACACCAACATTTCACTTGTGTCCCATGTCTCTTCAATGCCTCTTCGTTTTGCTGGTTACTTGCAAGGGTCTCATAGGCAAAACTGGTGTTTTGGAGGGGGAAGAAGACATTTCTAGACTTTTAAATTAAAAAAAAAAAAAAATGTTGCAATGAGTCTGATACTGGCCAAAATGCCTTGACACCACCATTCCTGCCAGCAGCCTACTCTGTGGCTGGAGCTACAGCTTGTCCTCCGCAACATGCTGGTGCGTGGTCCTTAGCATTTCTGCGTGTTCTTTCTGGAGGCTTCCAGGACTTTATTTCCCTCTGCAGGCCTCCACAACCCCAGTGCAAATCTAGTCAATAAACAAAAACAGGCTAGAAACTGCACTTCTTCTAGCAGGCAATGTTGGAGACCAGATGATGCCCACAGTTGTTCCTCTGGTTTCTCTTCTCAAAGCCTGCTTTTCCTGCAGCTGGAGCAAATCTCGGTAGAGACACAGATGTTGCACTAGGATGAATGAGAAGACCCCAGAGGACAGCTGGTTGCTGATACAGTCTGCACTGGTTCCTCCCAGGTTCCTCCCAGCAGAAGCAGCCCTCTAATCTGACTATCAACCCTTGAACCTTCCAGCCTGATCTCTGTAGCTCATCTCCAGCTTGAGCTTTTATCATAATTGATGGGAAAAAATTGCCTTTTGAGTGGAAGAGAGGTTCTCCCCGTTAGGCTCCGGAAGCAGAGCACGTGTGCAGGGCCCTGGCACTTTTGCTGCAAGAGTCATTAAATCTGTTTAATTTGGCCATATCAGTGTGCCTGGTGCCTGCTGCCTAGCAGGTGAGCAAGCATCGATGCACCAACATTTCTGCACCCTCCTGCAGGAAGACCTGGGCTTCAGGAGGCAGAAGAATGGAAACGGAAAACCGCTCTCGGAGAGTGATGGTTTGCCATTGCTTGATTAGGATGATTTAAATAACCCATTAGGGAGCAGGCAGGAGGAAGAAGCATCGCCTCCTGCACTCTGTCAGCTAGAGCGATTCGTCGCTATTATCTAGCAAGCAGCTGCTTTTTTTGGAGCCATGCACAGAAGCTGCGGGGCCCACCAGAGGATGGGCTCGGGGGACTGGAAAGGATGTTTTTGCTTAGGAGAGGGGGAAGCGTTGAGCAGCTGATACCAGTGCAGCTGGTCGCAATCAGCTGAGCCGTGAGGGAAGGATGAGGAAGTCGACCTGCTCCCGGAGGGGGGAAGAAGAACCTTCAGGGAGGCAATAAAGCTCTTTGAGATGGGGGAAAGGTTGCACAGCACAACACAGAAAGGCTGTATCCCAAAACACCAACCGCTTAGTCAGAGGAGTGTTTCCATCTTCCTCATCCTCACTGTGGTGCAGGGCCCTTGCAATTTCTCTTGTGTTAGGGTATGGCGTAGACATAATTTGGAAGAACTAAAAATTGGGCAAAAAAACCCATCCAGGAGCTTCAGCGTGGTGAGCGTGAGTCCCAAATGGGTGCTCTTTTTAGCCAGACAGGTTCTGCCATCCACGCTTGGTTTGGTCTTCCAGAACAACAGGGTGTGAACTTTGATAGTTCCATGTTGTATGGCAAGAAATAACATGTCTGTAACAGTTTTAATCCTGGGTATTACCTCTTCTCCAAACTTCAGAGATATACTGATACACACACCCTGCCTTCCTGCATGCGGGTAGATAATTAGAAAGGAAAAATCCTGTTGTCTGTGTGTTGGTACATGTCCTTCTAAGCAATCCCATTTTCCATAGGGATCACATGCAGCTCAAGTGCAGTTGTTATTGGGTATCCTGCATGCTTTGCAGTGCGTCATGCCCATAAACAAATAGTGAGATAAATTTCGGTACCTAATCATTTTACACAAGAGAACTAAATGAGAGCTTCAGAGCCCCGTGCCAATACAGGAATGAGTAAGATGTCTGACTTTTCTTAGATGAAATTTTGGGATGGCATAAATTGAGTTTATTGGATTGAATGGTCATGTGGATTGTTACCTTTGTTTTTTTTAAACATCTTTTCATGATAAAGGTAACCTCAACAAATTAAATCCTCTAATTAAAATCCTTTTGGTTGGTGATATCAATAGTATGTAAATGTTTGCATTTGCTAGCTACACTTCCAAAATGGGGTACAGAAATGCATAGCTTACACCTCCAAATGGTAATAATTCTTCCACTACTTCGTCAGTCTGGTCCAGTTGTGTGCATCTTGCCACGTCACGCTGCCATGAGTCAGGAAAAAAACCTCTTAAATCTAAGGCAGTTATAGAGAATCGTTTCTTGTTCCTTTTTTTTTTTTTTTAAATGAATTCATAAATGCCTGTAAAAAAGAAAAAGAAAGAAAGAAAGAAAAGCCTTGCAACTTCTTCCAGGTGAATACCAACTCTTCAACTATTGACTGAGACAAGACTGTGCCAACGCCTGTTTCTACTTTAAATTCTAATATAACTGAGTTTTTGTGACATTAATTGAGTTATTAAGAGTGCTGGACACAGGCTGAAATCTGAGTGCATAACAGGAATCCATACAGTGGTTAAAGAGATTGGGGGAAAATTATGCTTGGAGTTATAGTAAAATAATTCCAAAGTATCTTCACTGAAATTAATGGGTTTGTTTTGGATTCATTCTCTTGTAAGTAGAGGTTGGCAGCAGCAGGGATAAGAAAGTGGCTTTCTCTGAAATAGGAGAAAGGAAAAATTACAAGCTAGGAAATGATGCAGAATTGGTTTCTTAAGAAAACCCTCTCTTTCTAGAACTTTTTTGTCTGATTTGACATTTTGGGGGAAAAACCAATTGTAAAAATTAAGCAGAGTGATAGAGAGGTGTGTGTGTGAGGGAGACAGGACTGGTTTCATTTAAAATTTGAGGTTATTCACAGGGTCTTCTCTGATCGCATCAAATTTTAAAAAAGGAAAAAAAAAAAAAAAAAAGGACGAAGACGGAGAGGACACCAGCCATGCCTCCTGCAGTCCTCAGCAAGGCTCAGGTGGTCCCTCTGAGCCACTCTTCCTCGTGCCACGTGGTGGTGAGTCGTGTATAAATTAAAGACTAACAAGCAGTGCCGTTCCCAGGTTGGGCTTGGGGTCCCTCTTTCATTAAGAGTTCAAACTCTGTTGCACAGCAAATCCTCTGCCGCTACAGAGAATTGCAGCAAGTGCCAGTGCAGCCCAGTCATTTCATGTGAATAAATCGGGAAAATTCCCAGGATTACTGTGATTACAACATGTTTATCTCATATTACATCCTCACCTGCAGGGCGGGATGGTCCCCATGCCCTGCTACACATGCAGCTGTGCCCTGCTGAAGCCCCAAAGGTCTGAGGTTCCTGAGGACCATGATGCCTTCAGGGTGAAGCACCGCTTTTTGTGCCCCTTGACACCAGGAGATGTTAGATTAAACGTGGACCACTGTGGCTGGAGATGCCGGCTGCAGGGCTGGGTTTGACCTCTGCCAGGCTCCCAGCTTCCATGGCTCCTATAAAACAGTTTGCCAGTTCACATATACAACGTACAGCCCAATTTGACAGTTGTGGGGACACTACTCTCATGTTGATGGTGAAGTATTTGTTGACCCAGCCATTCCTGTAACCAATTTGCAATTTCCCCCCATTTCCACCATTGCACAGGAGATTTACAGACACAACTAAATCATCGGGTCGATTGGATTATCTCGTTCCTGTTTTGAATAACCCCCAGGCAGTCTGGGGGTGCCTTATGAGACCATCTGCAACCTGTCCTCTGTCTTCAGAGGCTTAAATGTAGAAATCCAGTCCTGCAAAGAGACCTGTGTGGGCACAACACATGCTCCATTATAATGGGAATTGTAATGTTCTCGGGCATGGCTGTGAAGTATTTGCAAGATGATGGTGTAGTAGATAGCATAGTGCTATAATATTTGTTCAAGTGCATCCAGATGGCTTTAAAGGCAAAAAGAAAGCACCCCAGCAGATATCAGCCCAAAACTGGTCAGACAGCTGGACTAGATGATTGTTGTAGGTCCCTTCCAACTGAAATAGTCTATTTTATTCAAAATATCTAGGATTTGATACTTTGTCGTTCAATCCCAGACACATGCAGATATGTTTGTGCTTATCACAGGAGTTGTGTGAAAAAATTTAGGTTAGTTTTAAGTCTTTATTCCTTGATTTCAAGGTGTGTGTAGTCCCAAACGCTGCCATTATTATGGCATTATCACAGGTGACAGTGTCATTTAGCAGTCCTAGGTAGGTTGTTGAAATGAGGCTAAATAGAACAACCCAACCCTTCCCCTGGCGTCAGGCACTGAATACTGAGCAGAGAAAGCTCCATTTAAAGATCTTTGACAGGTATCTGTGCACTCAGGGGGCTCAATTAGAGAGATATGGTGCAGATGAGCAACAGCTAGCTGCCATTTTGGCAGCAGGATTATTCAGGGGCAACCTGAATAATCAGGGGCCAATAATTCAGGGGCAAGAGTAATCAGATGGATGATGAGCCAGTTTGCACCTAGAGCTCATGTGAAGGGGGAAAAAAGGTTATACTTCAGCTTAAGGGAAGAGGGGAGCCACTGGAAGAAGTATCCATCATACAGAGTGCAAGAGGTGTTGACCGGAACGATGCCGAGTGCATGTGGGCTGGATTTTGTGCACGTGGGTTTGCAAACAGATGGGGTCGGGCACCACTGGTAACTTACCAGCTGACCAGCTGCGCATAGGGAATAACTCTCGTCTTCCACAGGCAGGAAAAAAAGGTAGAAAACAAGTTAAATTGCTCACAAAGAATCAACCCGGTGTTTATGTAATGGCAAATGGTATTTTAAAGGCCAGCGAGAGATGTCCTTAGAGCAGGGAGTGGATTATGAGATAGAGTTAAATCTTGATATGTATTAAGTCCTGGAAAGGCAAGGTTATGCTTTCAAAGCGAGCATGTACAGCTGCTCGCACTTGTTCACTAACCCTTCCAAAACGTGTCCCGTGGGCATTCCCACACAGCATCAAGCGAATCGCTGATTCAGGAGGAAGCCACGCAGCTGAATGGCAGATGTTCGAGTTACCACTTGCTCTCTGCCCCCTTGGATGGTGAGGCTGCTGGGGCCTTGCTCCAAATCTGCCTTTCCCTCCCCCTCTTCCAGTCTCCTCACCCACCCTGTGCTTGACACGGACACTTGGATTCATCTTTCATAAATACAACTGCATGCACATGTGCATGGTGAGGAAAGACTGAACTTAGAAATACTGGTGGATGCTGCTGGGGTGGAAACAGTGTCAAGCAGGTGGACCTGGACCATTTTTGCCCCTGATAAAACCAGGTGATAGGCTAAGCACGGTGCTGGGGGATGTGCATCACTGTTACACCCTCCACCTGGAGCAAATTACCTTCAACTTATTGGTGTAAAGTGCTCCTGCTAGTGCCAGCAAAGGGAGGAACAGAGGGTGGGACAGGAGCCCTTGAGGCATGTGCCACTTGGGAGACCGGCAAGGGAAGAGGAACCCAGCAGATGAGTGCGGCAAAAGGCCCTCAGGGACGGACAGCATGGATAAGCCTTTGGGATGCCACCAGTAGAGTTGTGATGAACCAGGGTTTGCTCTTCTCCATGAATGTGGCACCTTGGGTGGATTCAACCTGCTCCCTTCCCCCTCATTGCAATTTTTGTCACAAGAATGAGCTATGGAAATGTTAATACAAAATATACAGTTAGTCTGTAGCATGCTGTATGCTTTTGACCTGTATGATATTTCCTCTCTGTATGCAGACCCCTGTACCATGCCCTGGTGTGCCTGCGCATTTACTCAAGGCTCATGAATTCAGGGGAAGACAATTTGTGTGTACCATCAGTCTGATGGCTCTTGCTCTGCTAAAACACAGTACAGAAAGAGGAGTTGAAGACATGGGGTTACAAAATTGAACCAAAATTCACAGTATCTCTTTTGCATACTTTAATATAAGAGACCACATGATCCTCTTGTCCTAGGGAAAGATTGATAAGAGACTGGAGTTTGGCATTATACTAGGCCTAAGGGAATAGTAGCTGTGAATTAGCATAACAAAGATAAAGTTGCATAATGGTTTCCATTCTAATTCATTTTCAGTTAGCAATTTGTTACAATTTTCAGCTTTTGGGCCGAAATTTTCTGGGCTTGTTTTCCACCTGGAAGAAAGCATATATGTGTGTGTATACTTATTTAAGCCAAATATTACTAAGTCATCTCTGCATCTAAGGAGAGATAGGAAACTTTTCTCCCGTTATTATTTCTTGTAATTCCCTCAATGAAAGTTGCTAGAGCAGACACAGCTGTTTTTAGATGTTGAAATGTGGTCTAGGAATGGTCCTCGCAAAGCAGTGTCTTTATTTGTTAGAAAAGTGCCATAAATCTGCTATAATGTTGTAAGTTTGCAGCACATTGAGGTTACTGTGAGGGAGCTGAGCTGCGAATGCCTTCTGGAGCACAGCCCTTTGCTTAATGGTGTTCGCAAAAAACTCCTGTACAGAGCAAAACTAATAAATAAATTGGTTTGTGCCGAGCCTGTGAAGGCTTCAGCTAAGGAAGGCTCAGTATTGATGCCTAATGAAAAGCATAATAACAAATGGCGTTGCTGTATATCACTTAGAAACATCTGAGGTGGAGGGAAAAGGCTCCTGCAAGGGGCTGAAAAGCTGAGCCCACATTCCTGAGACTTTATACAGGGTAGCTTGGGGCTGTGACAATACCCTTGTGAGAGCCTTTGCATCAGGCACCTTCCACTGTCTGCAAGATAAGGAGGAGCATTATTTCATCTCCCCAGACTGTCTCGTGGGGGTCATTCTCTGCTGCATGAGGTAACCTGTGTGCGACGTGGACATTGCAGGAGCGTGGCCAAGCACATCCTGTGCATGGGACCTGATTTCGTACGAGTTATTGCTGTTCTTTTTGGTTTCAGGATTTTTTGAAGGTTTTCTTTTATTATTTTTTTTTCAGGCCTGCAAAGCTAGCAAGTTTGGTCAGCCAAAAGTCTGGTTTCAGAGTCGCATCAATTGCTCGGGAATATTTTTTTTATTAGTAGTAGTAGTATTAGAAAGACTAACCCCAGGAAATTCTGCCCCAAATCCCTTGTGCCTCTACTCCCTCCCTTTTGGATGTGTCTCAGACAGGAGCTGGTCTGTGGTGCCCCAGAGAGGGCCATCAGCTGAGGTTTGGCAGCCCTACGGCACTGGGCTGATAATGCTCATTTCTGTCAGTACAACCCAAAATTTTGCTTTGTAACGACCAGCAGCATGTCAGCAAGGATGAAGAGACCTAGAACCGAACTTGATCACTGGGGTTGGTGAATTTGGACCCAAATGGTGCAAGAAGCTGATAATAGACATTTGAACCCCAAAATGTGTCTCTCCAGGTCACAGATCCACTGGCACACGTCAGGAGAGCTGACTGGAGAGGTGCAGGGTAGGAACATTGACAAAGCCTCCAGTTCTCATGTATGGCAGTTAAAACCCCTTTTGCTGGTGAAAGTGTTCACTGAAAGCCCTGTATAGTATATATACAGTCCGTGAGCAGAACATGTCTGATTTGGGAGGCTTTCCTCCAAAGTCTGGAGGTTTCTTGACCTGCACACGCAGAAACACACAGCATGTGTTTCTGTCCAGAAAATCTCAGGAAAACGGATTTACCCTGGAAGCCAGAGAGATCATCAGGCAGTGGCTGAATTTCCCTCGGCTGCCTGGCAGTGCTTGTGCAGAGGCACAGCCTGCCCGGAGACACACCGCTGGTGCCTGTCCATGCAAAGAAACATGGAATTGTTTTGAATAGCTGCAAACTTCAGTGAGTTTTTCAAAGTGGAAGGACACGCGGTGCTGATAAGCCCAGCAACGGCGGCTTTTGCAGGGATGTTCCTGTTGGCTGGAGCATCCCCGTCGGCTGGGCTCTGCAGCAGCCCATCACACACCAGCTCTGCGTGACAGAAACCCCCGTGCTGCACCCACAGCCAAGGCTTGCTAATAGCAACCTGCTCATTTTGCATTCTATGTCAAGCACAGCATTTTTATAAAAAGCACTTGCGTGAGTTGATGTCCTCTCTGACTTTTTGGGGACCCACCTTCCTATCCCAGGCGGGCAGTTAGACTGCGGGTCTGCCTGCCTGTGTCCCTGGGTGCAGCTGATCCAGCATTAACCGTGATCTCCAGCTCAGCAAGGCACCGAGGGTGTGTGGTGCATTAATAAAAAGGTAATGTCATTACGCTGCTATAATAAAATAGATTTATGCCTGCACCAGGTATATTTTCTAGTATATCAAAGCCAGTCAGAATTAATTTCTTGGGTTTATTCTACTCTTAGTGCCATAGTTTTAAACCCAAGACAAGATGTTCAAACGACGATGGTAAAACCAGTGAAAACGGGTTTGAAAATCAGCCCCTTTTTTGCTTAAATTGCTTTTAAATGCAGATCTTGACATTTGAGCTGGTGGAATTTTCCACAGATACATAAAATTAGATCTTTGTATTTGTTTTTATTTGCTATCTGCCATTCATTTTGTTTGCCTTGGTTAAGTTTCCAATTTTCCTTTTATACAGTCTCTGCATACTGATTAAACATACTTGGTGGGAACATTCTTGCTTGGTGCCTGGTTTGTAGGAAGGTGCTTTGCTAAGCTGGACCTGCACAGATCCCAGGCAAAGAGGCTGTAAATAGCCGCCTTCACTGGAAACTCAGGATATTATTTCCCTCTTGAAATCAAGTCCACTAGCAAATATCATAGCCTAACTATCACACCAGATAGAGCCAAGCTAATAGCCTAAGTGCTTTATTTAATGCCTAAAGTAGAAAATGCAGAGCTGGAAACTGTATTCTTGCCTCTGCCAGTGATGGTTTCAGGAGTTTCATCACATCACATATCCCTTCTGTGCCTATTTAGACTAATGGTGATTTGCCTCTGCAGCCTGTCCTGTACCGCATTGAGCTCAGCCTTGTGAAACTTAAAATCGTCAGACAACTCAAAAAGCTGCTTCAGTACAGATCATGCTTCTAAAATACTGGTTTGGTCTTCAGGACTTCTTTTGCTATTGCTGAAGGTACTTTTTTGTCATAAGCAGAAACTTTTTATCATCAGCTCAAAATTTTTGTTGTTTGCTCAAGATCTTAACCCCCACTGGAATCTATTAGTGAAGCCACTGACACTCAGGTGCAATCCCACTCCAGTGCTTAGAAGCTCCGTTGGTGGAAGAAAATGAGCTTTGAGGAATAAAATGCTTGCTTTAGTTGCAATTATCTCATGTTCAAAGTCCAGAACTGTCACAGGATTTTGTTTGATTGATCCTTATAGATCAGATGAAGCTGATCTTGATTCCAATTCAGATCTACACTGTGGTGACTGGCCATCAAGCCACATCTTGAATATCAAGGATATTCCCAAGTGCTTGGATGTTCCAGTGACTTTCCATTTAATTTGAGAGTGCTTTACTGGCTGCTTCTTGCTCAGAAACTTGTCCCCTTCCCACTCTGAAACCTGATATTGATGCAGTTTAAGGTTTTACGTAGGTTGTGCCATCCGTTCCTTAAAATAGCACATAAATGTGTTTAATAGAAAACTATTCTGGAAGCTTACAACTATCCCAATAATTTAGAGGACATGAACCATTTTCACGAACAGTTAAAAGCAAACAAACATTTTCCCCTTTAAGGCAGGCAACCTTCTGTTCAAGGCATTTGTATTTCATGGGGAGGGAGAATTTGTCCCTCAAAACCAGCCCTGAGTACATCACAGGGAGCTATGCTTTCATTCTTAGAGGAGGTCAAACGACAAAGTAAGCCACTTGTCTGCTTTAGCAAGTGTCCAGCGTTAGGGGATCTTGGCTGTGCTGGGCAGGAGGGCGCTTGCCGGGGTTGGATGCAGTGCCTGCTCTCAGCTGGGAGACCTATGCTTTCCATAGAGTGCAGGTTTTAATTAATAAATTGGCAGGCTTTGGGCAGGGAACATACACCGTCTGTAGAAAGAGCTCCTGGCTCTCCACTGAGCAGAGGCAGCGCTAACAGTTCTGCACCCAGCTCTTGGCATGCAATGGGAGATCTGCTTTTCACAGCTGGCTCACCTTTCCCCTGCCAGCCATGGAAGTTATTTGGGTTATTGAATAAATAGCTGGAAGCAAGAATGGGAGGGAGGGGATGAGGTCAACTGATGGAGAGGTGCAAGTTTTCATGGTAAAAGACATCAGAAATAACTTCCTTACAGGCAGCAGTGCTGAGAAATGCCTGACACAAGTATTCCCAAGGGATTTGTGGTTGAGAGTCCTGGTTTTCCAGCTCTGCTTCAGCCAGTCACCCCAACTGGCACCTTGTGACTGCAACCTGGGGCACAGCGTGCAGACATGGCAACAAAGCAGAAGGGGAGCACAAAGCAGATGGTTTTCTATCTAGTTGGCTTCTTGCAGTTGTTTGTAGAAGGATGGTGTTATTTATAGGTGTAGTCAAGAGCGTGCTAAGGAGGTCATCTCTCCATGACAAGGGAGTGACTGTCACATTGACGTGGTAGGACCCTATTCTTGTCCAGCATAAAGTAGATTTTACTATTTGCTTGGTGTTAAGAGTTTTGCCCTTATAAACCTTAAACATGTACTGAACTTGCTGAAGGGACAGGGGAGTGATGGTTATATGGCTTCAATCCTTAGAGGCTTTGAATCTTAGGTTTAGTAGGAGGTGTCCATACAATGTCATGAATCTGGGGTCATGAGATTTTTCCAGCACAGGACGTTAGGTCTGTGGAAAGGAGATACACCTGGGACACCTCTCCACTTGGTGGCCTTTCAGGTCACTGGAATAAAATTGATTGTCCAAAAAGCTCCTGGGCAGCTGGAAGTTCCCAGGGGAGCTGAGAGTGAGATGCCAATGGCAGTGAGGCTGTGTGAGTCCTTCACCATGCCACGTCAGAGGAGCAAAGCATAGCCCAAACTGCACTGCAGTGTAAAAAAAACATAAGGATGGTTAAGGAACGAATGAACCAGTCAGCCATGTCTCTGTACATGCAAAGTAGTTAAAGAACAATTTAAAAAGTGACTAAAGCCACAGGAATGAAAAAACTGAACATGATGATATAAGAAGGTCTGGTTAGTGCAGGTCGTGAAAAGCATTTTCACTGAACTGCTTTAACCAGGAAAGGGTTGTAGGCGAGGAAAAGCTTTGCTCTGTGCATTTCATCAGTTGAGAAAACAAATAGAGGTGAGGGAAAGGAATGAGGTGGAGACTAAACAGGGAGAATATTGTATTGCCTGCTGTGATGAGTGGCATGGCCTCATACAGCACACAGCCTGAAGTGCTGGCCACCACGCCTTGGAGAGGGGGCTGCGATGAGTTACCCTGGTAAGAAGATGAAGGAAAGGGAGCATCGTGGCCATGAGAGAGCTTTCAGTTTTCGTTTTGGTGCAGGCAAAGAGAAGTAAGGAAACACTCAGTAAAATGAAATAGTGAGGAATTCAAAACCAATAGGAAGGCGGATGCTTTCATGCAGCATGAGCCTGGTGGGTCACGAATACAAACCCCTGCCCCTCAGCCTGGCCCAGTGAGTGTGGGATAAAGTGAATCAGGAGCTGGACTGAGCGCACTTTGTTTGCTCCTATTTCCTATTCATTAATTCACTCATTCATTCATGAGCTGCCTTAAGGTGTTGCTAGAGTTAAATCCTGAAAGGGGTACACAAACAAACCCAGCGTGCAGAGCACTTCCTCGCTGGGCTGTGCACCAAGCCAGCCCCCAGGGAACGGCAAAAGGAATGCAGCAGTCAGGGCATAACTCACTCTGTTAGGAACTTTTTGCCTCTATCTTATGGAGAGTTTATTTTGGCAAGCATGGAGCGTGAAGAGAAAACGAATGTTCCAGTTGTAAGTATTGCATATCTTTCCCGATCTGGAGTGAGCCACCTGGATGGGATAGGGCAGGGTCGTTTGCTGAGAGCAATGGATGGAGACCATAGATGGAAGTACAAGACTTTCCTGCTAAAACCAAGAAATAACTTTATTGGATGCCCTGTCTACCTTGACAGCAGGCAGAAAATTGCAGACTGGTATTTGTAAGTGGAATTAATCCCTGTGGAAGATTTGGGTAGAGCTTGACAGTGAATGTGGAGTTATACTCAGTTCCAGAAAGGACAGAATTGTTTCTACAGTGTAATAACTTACGTGTGTCAGAAATATCACTGTTGAGATCCTTTGGGAGACAAGGCACAGATGTGGTTTTTTGCAAGGCAGCAAGGTAAGGCAATTGTGGTTTGGGTCATGGTTGACAACAGCTATTTACTCAGCTACCTATCAGGTGGGAAAACCTGCAGAACCTGGTACAGCTCCCACCATCCTTAGGTACTCAAAGGGGACAAACATCAAGCTCCAAGAGAAGTGGAAATTCAAAATAATCCTCCGCTTGCCACTCGCTGTTGATGTGCAAAGAACGACCATCTTATAAAGGTCTTTTGAGGAACTAATCAAAACTAACAGTTACTTATAGCATTTTGTTGAAAAAGCTTGTGGGAGCTCTGTATAAACCGCATTATCTGTTCTTCTGTTTTCCTGTCCCTTTATGTGGCAAAGGAGTGGAGAGGGTGAGTCTGCTTGTATCAACCTCCCTGGCTTGGGCCACAGTAGCAAAGATGCTGTAGCAGGAAGCATCTGACAGCCTCGTAGATATCCTCAGTGCATTTGTGGCCCTTGACCAGGCAGGACAGGCCATACCATGCTTTGGTGCAGGGGCCAAATTATGAGCAAGCCCTGGATTGTTTCTTTGCCTGGATATGCGTCTCCATATGGCAGCTACAGGACGTGTGTGTCTGCAAACATGTGCTCCTGCTCTACAGCAGCAGATTAATTATATTTTCTAGTCATCTGAGTGGCAGGTACTATTGAGGTGCTTGAGGCCGGTTAACCTCAACAGAGGAGTAAAAGGTGGTAGATAGTACAGCACACTGGGGCCAGTCTGTCCATGCTCTAAGTGGTTACATGCTGGAACCTTGGCTCCCCAAAGCTTGTCTTGAACCTCAACATGAGCTGGCATCTGTGCAATGAAGACAACTAGTGAGCTTGGGCTTGTGTGGACTTCAGCCTGTGCTGGATACCCAGCTGAAGCATAGGTGTAGGACCTGACTGAAGATGCAGTGAAGCTAATGAAAATATAGATACCACCGATACTAGCATCCCCAGAAAAGACCCATGGGGCAGGTTCTCAAAGGAGAACTTGGTTTAAGAGACTGTCTCGTCATTCGTCTTGCATCAAACTCCACCATTCTGGGCCTAAGGTCAGAAGTTGAAATTCATCAAACCTACTAGATACCCCATGACAGTTAGAGACATTACTTTGCCTTAAGCTTTGGTAAGTGCAGAGAGAAGTTACCACGCTTATCTTGTTGGTTTAACTGTCTCAAGCCCTCTTACTCATGTTGCCCCACAGCCCTTCAAACCCTCAGTCTTGTAAGGCACAACATCTATAAACAAGGAATCAATAATCTCTGCAGGCCAAATCCTTTCAGCCAAACCTGAGTAACTGTTTTGTTACAGTCCTCTATTGAACTGGGGTATTTTCTTCTACAGATGACCAGAAAATTTGTCCCTTTAGAAGAGATTTTGCCTGAGCTCATGAGTAATTTTAGTTCTCATGACTGTAGAATAATCTTTCGTTTTGGCAGCTGCAGTGTCCAGCCTTGTTTATTTATTTATTTGTGGGTTCTGAAGAGCTTGGATTAAGCTCCAAGAAGTGGTGACCATAGCAAACATGAGAGAAGAGCAAATCTCTTGCTTTTCTCTTCCCTGCCTCTCCAAGACTGGGTGCTGCACCTCCTACTTCCACACAGATGTTCAAGTAAGAAACCTTTCCTGTCTCTTGTCCATGCAGCATCTGAGGGTTCCTATAGCAAGAACCCCTTGTTGCTAGCCAGGCTGGGAGCAAGGGGAGGAGTTCATTGCAATGTTAAACCCGATGGTCCAGTCCAAAGGGACCAGGGATGGAGACTGTAATGGAAAAACCTTTAAATTGTTGTAACCCATGATTTGAGTTGCATGTTATAGGAGTTAGTATAGCAGGAACCACCTGAACCAATGGAGGACAAGCCTTCCAGGAAGCAGTGCAAGTGCAGCAGTGACCTGACCTGAGCTGGCTTTGATGCCCAATAACTCCAAGCAACATACCACCTCTCCTGTCCTGAGTGACCACCATAAGAGATGAATCCCAAAGTCATGGACTAAATGAACACTAAGGAAATTTTGTGGAGCTTTCTGGACATCTTATAAACATGTTACAAGGGTGGTCCATAGACTAAGGGAATGATATCTGTGTATTATATCAAAGGATGGGAAGGGAGGTGGTGATTAATGAGGATGCACTGGATAGTGTGGGACCTGAACGTGATGTAAATTGTATGGAATAAGGGGTGGAGAATGTGCTGGTTTTGGCTGGGATAGAGCTAATCTTCTTCATAGTAGCTATTATGGAGCTACGTTTTGGATTTGTGCTGAAAACAGTTTTGATAACACAGGGATGTTTTAGTTACTGCTGAGCAGTGCTCACACAGAGTCAAGGCCTTTTCTGCCTCTCACACCACCCCACCAGTGAGCAGGCTGGGGTGCACAAGAAGTTGGGAGGAGACACAGCTGGGACAGATGATCCCAACTGACCAAAGGGATATTCCATACCATATGACATCATGCTCAGCATATAAAGCTGGGGGAAGAAGGAAGAGGGTGGCATCCAGAGTTCTGGCGATTGTCTTCCCAAGTAACTGTTACATGTGATGGAGCGCTGCTTTCCTGGAGATGGCTGAACACCTGCCTGCCGGTGGGAAGCAGTGAATGAATTCCTTGTTTTGCTTTGTTTGCATGCGCAGCTTTTGCTTTACTTATTAAACTGTCTTTATCTGAACGCACAAGTTTTCTCAGTTTTACTCTTCTGATTCTCTCCTCCATCCCACCGGGGGAGCAGTCAGTGAGCAGCTGCATGGTGCTCAGTTGCTGGCTGGGGCTAAACCACGACATCATGATACCAATGTCAAACACAAAGACTTTGGTTGAGAGTCATGAGGAGCACTGGCATTCCAGCAGTGGACAGTGAATGGTTAAATATACTTAGTTGGCTTGTGTGTTTTATATCTGAAAAACATGTTAGATGCCAAATAACTAATACTCCATGGACTACTACAATTGCACACAAAAGCTATAAGAATGTCTCTGATAAGCTTTATCTCGGTCAATGTTTATGCAAAGAAAGCCATTTCAAATGAATTATTGCAAGTTTCCTCTTTCCCTGAGTAAATTACTACATTCATTGTAAATTATGTCCCTGTGAATTCTGAATTATTTGCGTTCCTGTGAAAAGGTTTTTCCTCTGTACACTCTGTGCACTTCCTATTATTCCATATCCGGAGAATTTCTTTCCAGTGACTGGGCTCACTCCGAATGTATCTGTGGCCTGTGCTGAAAATTGATCATAGTAAACACTCAGATTCTTTCAGCTGTGTCTCTGTGTGGGCATTTATCCTGACCTTGGATGAACATCAATACAGATGAAATGGGGATGGTTTGTTTTCCTGTAACTGCATCTGTTCCATGGATATTTCCATGTCTTGTAGATTTTACTCTGGTTTAGTATTTTATTGAAGTAAGGACAGATGACTGTGCTTTTTTTAAAAGAATCTGCCAAAATAATAGATCATTGCACACACCCACATACAAAATAAAACCTGTATTGTAAATAGCACCTGTGATTGTCAGAAACAAAAACATTTTACATGTAATTAATTTGTTGCTATTTATTGCTGTCATAATAATGTATGCTTCTATTCCTGATTTTTGCTGATTATTGTGAACACCACAATATTTTGGCTCTGTACAGTACAAGGAAATAGTAAAACAGAAAGCTGTACAGTTTCTAAAAGCTGTCATGAAAATACTTCCATTAGTGGGTGGCCAAATAAAAAGATATTTAGTAAACATGAAAACAGGCGTATAAGGGCATGCCTGCATGGATGGATGCAAACAGATGTGAGCTCCTCTCTTGCTCTCCAAGCCAAGTGGGCGCAAGGCAGCTTCACCCAGGAGCCATAAAGCCACGTTCATGCAGTACTGGGTTAAATATTATAGCCTGTCTGGTAGGAGCATGTTTTATTTCCCCTCAAGTAGCCAGACAGCTCATGTGAGCATGGTGCGATGCCGAAGCCAGCTTGAGTCGAGCTGGCTTGGAAGACAGAGAGAGGAGCCCACATGTGTCTGCGCCCATCTGTGTAGACATGCCCTAAGCCAGGCTGGGTTAAATCTGGGACCTCAATTAAAAATGATGTTAATTAATTCAATAGGCCAAAATTTTGCCTACAGTTGGCATGAATCTGAATTGGACAATTAGAATGTTTTTCCATTTCCTGAGCAGACAAAATAATAGAGCTTATATCTTTGAAGCTGGAGATGACAAAATTGACTTAGATTACTTCTGTTTGAAAATGCTTTTCTTTGTGTTTTCATCTCAGGTTGAGTGCTCATCTGATTCCCATACCCACAGCGCCCGGACACCCTGTGGTCTTTGATGTACAGTTCTAACAACACCCCTGAGAGAAGGGAATGTGCTGTTTTTCCCATTGGGTAGGTGAGGAACGGAGGCCCAGAGACAAAAGGGAGCTTTCCCAAGGCTACATGCTTCCTCATGCAGTGGCACCCTGAACCAGCTCCTCCAAGACGTCACTAAGTTTCTCAAGCCTCTTTCAGAACTTCCCTTTGGGTCTTTTTCACACAGAAAATTTGGTGCCTTTGCTTCTTTATACTCTGTAACAAGTCACGCACTTAGCTGGCAGCATGAGGTCAATATGGGCAGGTCCCTCTGTTCCATGGCCACTAGTAGACATGCATGGCCAACACGTGGTCTTGTGCCCTGGCCTAGCACCATCCACACAGTTTCAGTGTTAGCAAATGCCTTGTCACAGATTTGGCCTGTGTTAACTCACACTCTCCAAGCTGGTGCCCTGGCACCATTCAAGGGGTCACATGAGCATGGGGCTGTTCCCAAAACTCGTCCTGTTGGGATGGGGAGAACATGCACTTGGCCAGCCTCTCCTGTGTGCACTGGGCTGGGAAAGGGACCCTCACCCTATTTTATTCGGACTTTCAGGGATCATGTCACTTCATTTGCAAAATGTCCCCGTGGACTTCCTGGGGAAATGGGGACACTGCTTGGCCTCAGTCTCAGCTGGGACAGGATTTGGGGAGGAATGCTGCACCGTGGGAAAACATCTGAATTATGAGCACCTTTGGGGGTGTGTGACTTCATACTGATGACCTGCAAGCAGCAAAGCATGCTGAATTAGTACAATAAAGTATTAATTAAGAAGGAGATTGCCATAATGTAAAAAAAATATTCCTATGCTCTTTTTCCACCACTGCTGTCAGGGAAGCCGAATTATGCATCCTAGATGGGATTATCCCTTTACTCATTTGATTATGGGTGTTTGACTAGGCTGGCACAGCTTTTGTGGCAGTATGCAGTGTGAAGAGCTGGGATGGGATGTGAAATAGCAGGGACACGGACATTTAAGGACCATGCAGTTGGCAAGCAGGGCACCGGCATTCATCTCGTCTCAGGCAGCGCCAACGGGTTGCCAGCATTTTGCAGGTGCAGAGGGGAGGTGTGTTTTTAGGATGCTTCTTGATTCCCAAGGTAGGCAGATGCGCTTTGAAGCCGCTGAGGTTTCTAAGCTGTTCTCATGGCTCCTCCACTTGCCTAAGGACAGGGAATGGGGCCGGGCTTCAAATGATGAGTTGAATCCTGCCCTCTTTGAAGTCATTGGCAGAAATTCCCAGTACCAGCTACAAAGTCTGTGTGTCTCAAGGCGCTACAGCACAGCAAAGCACTTGGTCTTCGGCTGGCCAGATTAACTGGAAAGCCTGGGACTACTTTGTCCGGGAGGGTTCTGCAGGGTGCACAAGCTATGTTGGTCAGGCTGAGGTGCAGAGTGCTTCATGAACCCCTGCACAGAGGCCTCATTAAAGTACCCTGTTAGTATTTATTACAACCCATCCCTATTGCCTCCCTCCCTTGAGAGCCCGTATGTAACTGCTGTGAACAGCCCTGAGCCCCGGGGTGTACGGACACAGTTTAATGGGCTCCAGACAGAGTTTGCAGTGTTGAAAATTAGGAAAAGAACCCAAAATTCATAGAAACAGAGCCAAATGGATCTGGAAGCCATGGAAGAGAAACGTTATCAGCCTCTTGGCATGGGGACGTTTACATGTGCGTTTGCTCATCTGTGCTTCTGATAGAAGCCTCGAGCTTCTACACATGGTACCTGGCACAGCCAGAGTGGTGACATGCAATAGTCAGAGGAGCTCATGTTACTGATGGTGGTTGGCCTTGACTTTTCATATAGATAAAGTGGCCCTGAATTCTCCACCTGCTCCTTTAAGCTTGTCCTGTGCTTCAGTTTGCATGATCTGGCACGAAGCTATAGATGTTAATACACACTTACCAGTCGGCTGCTGCCATGCAAAAGACAGTCCTAGGGAGCATCGCAGGTCTGGATATATTACGCTGGCCCAAATATAAGAAAATGATTGTAGAAACTCACTCTACTGTGTAGTCACTGATGACACAGAGCAAGCATCCCAAATGTTGAGCACCAACAGGATCCAGAAAACCAAAATTGGATGCTGGCCAAGTATGCCTTCATTTCTCAGGGCTGCAATGGCACAAGCTGCCTTGGGTCACTGCTGCCCAGCATCTGCTCCAACAGCAGTTGTATGCAGTGCTGCTCCCAAGGAGTGTACCTACTTTGTCAACTGGATGGTCCCAGCTGGGCTGAAGGGCAACACCGTGGCCCATGTCCACTCCTTCTTAATTTATTTCCCATTATGCAAAATACCAGGCATGTCTGATGCCATCTTCATTGAGACCAACATAGTAGATGTTTGCAGGACTGCCAAATCTCTGAGGCTGAGAAGCCAGCAATTTGCCCTCCACTTATTTGACTGTTGTTGCCTTCTGTAGTCTATTCCCCCCACTGCCAAGACAGATTTACTGCTGTCAAAGTCCTGAAGCTGACATATTTCTAATCATCCCTTCATTGCAGTCTATCTTCTGTAAACAATTAATGAACCCTCTTTGGGATTTGGAGTTATTGTGCTAACTTCCTAATTACTTAGCTTTTTTTGGCTCTTTTATTGCTTGGCAAGAAAGATTTAGTGGCCAGAAGATATTAATATGCTTGCTCTCCAAGTTCCTGGGCTTTGGTTAATCACCCCAGCTGAAATCTGTTGATATTGGATGATTTCTGGAACTTTATTGTGTGAGTTGTTATAGTACATTTAACAAAGGAGCAATAAATGAGCTAGGTGGCAGGCATATTTCTGTGACGGAAATTGCTTTCCCCTTCGGGACAGGATCCAAAGACCACTAAAGTGAGCGAGAATCTTTCCACCAACTCAGCGGGTGTTCGCTTTGGTCGCTGATGGAGGGTATCAGGAAGACTGTCACCCAGTCACTTATGATTGGGACTCCTTTACTCCCATTGCACTCTGACCTAACTTCGGTTGCATGATGGTCTTGGGCAAGAGCTGTTGGTGAAAAGCCTGAGTTACTGAGCCTGGATCTCCTGTTGGGGGTTTAGAGGTACCTAATCAATGCGCACTCTGCTCAGTAATTTTGCTGAAGAAAGCCTTTTCCCTGAGGAACCTCAGTATTTTTGTTGTTCTAGACTAACTTGTACAAAGCAAAATGATTTTTAATGTATTTTCCCTCCTGATGCAATGGTGATTATGAATTACAACTTACACAAAACCAGAGCACAGCCATTAGCTAGGTTTGCTGCATAAGATTACTCAAGATCAGATACATCCACCATAACAAACTGACTCAGACTAGCCTGTTTTGACTGTGAACGTTGGCCCTCTCTTTTTATCTCCTCAGGTAGTGCCATCATTATACCTACAAGCTGAAAGCTTTCTTTGTTAAACTGGTGAAAACTACTTACTCATCAGACTTGGAAGGGGTCTGCTGTCCTGTCCTGGCAGGCAGCCACTCCCAGCTCATCCAGGGCACCATGTTCTTCTGAACTCTGAGGAAAAAGGATTCTTCCCACCATTTTTCAGGCATTTCAATGTCAGCATTACATAATTCATGTACTGTTCAAGCCATGTTAGCATTGCTCTTTTTCTTGATTACTCCATATTATAGTGCTATTTTGTTTTCTTTCCTGTTACCTTCCAAGAACTTGGCTCAATCCTTTGCATATGTTAGTGCTCCCATCCAGCCAAAGTTATGGGTCACTGTGTGAATAATCTTTATGCAGGGAAACTGAGCATCCGTGCAGTGCACCAGGCACCATACAGGGTGGGATTAATGAATTTCGGGAGGGGAAGGGCTGAGGAAACACTGAGGTTTGGTGCCCAGATTGCTGTGTCAGGGAGGTTGGAACCAGACAATCTTTAATGTTGCTTCCAATCCAAATCATTCTATGATTCTATGATTCATCCCACCTTGTTTCAGCACCAGAGAAGGTTCCTTTCCTTAGGACTCTGGTGGCCTCAAATCCCTCTTCCTTCCCTGGGAAGAGACAGACCCCTCTAGAGGGAAATTTGCACTTTCAGTGGTTGTGTTTGCCTTCTGGAGAAGCCCGTCTCTGGCCACTGACCACAGGCAAAGCTTAATGGGACTCTTATCACCCTCACCACCTCAAAGAAGTGTCTACCATTGCCTTTGAATGTTACTTCTGCACAGGCTAAAGATGTTGTGATTGGAGGCCCAAAGTTTGGACTTAGTCTAGTGCCCAAGAAGGGTTAATCACTTCTTTCAGTAGAAGAACTGGAGAAAGCAGTCATGTTCTGCTTCCCCCCCTCCTCTCTGTGCGCAGGCCAATAATTAAAGTGTTCATGTGGGATATGGGAGACTCCCATGAGTGATTTTCCTCTGCTTGATGGGACTTGAACTTGCTTTCCCCAAAGAAATGTCCAAACGCAGCTCTCAAAGCCTCTCCCAGGCTCTAAAACTTTTAAAGATGTTCCCATTTGTATAAAATAATTAAATTGCCACTAGAACAGTCCAGGTCTCTCCCCTTCCCAGTTGAAAGCTCTAATAACAGGGTGTGATGATTCAGGAAACCTTCCTACACAATTCGTGGCTTCTGTTTGAAGGTCTGAGATCTCAAAGCCTACCTCCATCAAGAAACCTTCTCTGGGCTGGATTACCAACCCTCACCAGGGTCTTTCATCAAACAACAGGGTGGGTTAAATGGAGATGGTCCTCTCTTCAAATGCAAGCATCACCGACAGTAGGTTAGGTCCTATGGAGAAGCACTTTATTCAGGGAGGACACCTTGCCTGTGGGAACACCAGGCACCTCTCCGCGGTGGACAGCACCTGTTTGAGGGGAAAGCTTAAAAAAAAGGGCTGGTGAGGAGGGCAGGCTTTTCCCTAGCTCAGCCTCAGACAAAACTGCCTGGCTCAGGAGTCTCATGAGGTAAAAGGACCCCATCAGCAGGGTGAACTTTATGTACTCCAGTTCAGTTTCGATTTTCAAGCTTGCAATCAGTAAGGCCACGAGTTTTCCAGACCCTCTGTACCATAGGTTTGCTGCTAGGGAGAGCTTGGTGGGCCATGAAGACTTAGGCCCCTTCTGTAACAAGTATAATATTTCACTCAGAATGAGATTTTCCTATTAGCAGTGATATAAATAAACAGTAAAAATTTTTCGAGCAGTCAGTAAGAAGCACTGTATTTCATCGGCATTTGAACAGGGATTCATTAATGTTCTAGTTTTACTTTAACACGTTTTTCTAAGCATTAAAAAAATCCATTCACTTTGCAGTAAAATATTTTATTTTCTGGTTGGGGGGTTCTATTTTAAACACACACATTGTGTGTGAGTTTATATATTTTTATATACATATGTATATGTACATACATAAAATATGTGTAAGAGTGTGTGTGTATTTTATATAATATAGGCCTGTGTGTCTATATTATATTTGGCCTGTATCCACTCTGGCCTGACTGCCCTGAGCTTAGAAACTAAACAGTTGCAGGCTTGGCCGGTGCTGGGATGGGGGACCACCTGGGAACCTGGGTGCTGCGGGGACCGGCCAAGGAGTCGTGGTTAAACACGTGGTGAATTTTAGACCGCAAAAACTGCATGAGTGGAAAGACTTCATTTGGCACCATTGTTGCTGTTGAGCTGATGGATGGGAGTTTAAAAAAAAATAAAAGAAAAAAATATATATTAAAAAAAAAATCCCTCCTCCTCACGGCTGGGTGTGGTGCCTTAGATGTCTGAACACCAGAGCCTCCCTACCCTCCGGAGCTTACACTCTGAGGCCTTGAACCTGAAAAAACAAAAACAAATATGCTTAATATTATGCATGTGAGAACTTGCATAACTGTTTGCAGGTCTGGAGCCTGGGGGGGAGCTCTGCATAGGGAGCCGGAGCAAAGCTCACGCTGGGCATTGGGGGAGGCGGTGACACCGTGGGCTGTGCGTCCCCTGCCATGTTTTGCTTTTCTGGCTCAAGCGTGGGGAGGATGCCACCAGTGCTGGCAGCGGGGAGGAAAGGCGTGGCCTTGGAGCTCCTCTTCTTTTAAGGACTGAAGCTGTTTTTACTTTTTTATATGTACGTGCGTGTATGACTGTGTCTAGAGAGCAGCGTGCCTGTGTTTCCTGCTGTGTCGTCCCCTCACAGGCACCAGGGGAGGAGCACGCAGGAGGGGTGACAGCATCATCATGGGAGGTTCGGCAGAGGTTCGAGGCGAGGGCTTTGCTTTAGTTTACATCATTCCTGGAACCCCTTTTTCCTTGGCCGTCCTTATGGATAGGAGTGTGCATGCACTTAAAGAAGCCCAGGGGACCATGTATATGGCTGTGGGACAGCCTGTGAAGATGCTTGTCCTGCCCAGGCTTTGGGATGCTGCTTATCACCCTGATGCCTCTGCGGTCAGTGGAGTGTGTTCTTGGGGATGCTTTGCGGAGTCAGGATGGATCTGCTGTATCTTTGTGAAACCTTTTGCACAACCTGCCACCAATACCCTGACAAGGATGTTTTCATACTACATAATTCACAACTAGTAATTTATAGCTATATATATAGCAGGGGCTGGCCCTGGTGCTGTGTCTGGTGGGTTTCACTCCTGGTGCCTTGCCTACAAAGGCCGCTGGACAAAAGCAGAGATATGAATAAGGGCCAAGGATCATTACCTTGGACAACAAAAGCCGTCCTGGAGAACAAAAATAGCACAGAAAGAGCCCACAAAAGGCAGAAAATCCTTCCTTCCTGCCAGCTCCTCTCCAGGCCTTGCCTCCGGCGCAGGGGAGTACAAGGGCAGGCAATACCCTCGGCGAAGAAGCGGCAACAAAGAGCGCATCAGCACGTCCCCCGGCCCCGGGCTACCTTTGCAGCCCCGCCATGCCCTTCCCTGAATGCCGCCCCATTGTGCTGGGACACAATGGCGGAGAACCCCACGGTGACACTGAATGAGTTACAATGCCAACATCTGTGTGACAGTTTCTTTGCCGGGTGATGGAGAAGAGGCAATAAATTCCTGATAGGCTGACTTGGGAGAGCAGTCACCCATGGCAGGGCCGGGGCACGCAGGGATGGAGTCGCCTATTTAACGCTGCCGCATGTGTCCCCAGCTCCCTGCCTGCGCCTGGAAACGGGGGGTCAAATGCTGCAGCCCCCCTCTGACAAGGCGCTGGCGAAAGTCAACAGAGAATTAGGGACAGGCAGCAGCCACCGAGCCATTTAGCTCATCTTCTTGTTGCCGTCTGCTCTTTGTTCAACTTAATGTGAATTGACCCGGCAATTGTTGGACTGTCTAATTCTTCAAGCCGGAGCCTAGATGCCTGCTTTTTGGTTTTTTGTGGGGTTTTTTGTGTTTTTATTTTAATGAAATGACTTTCTCCAGCTGTCTCGTCCCCTCTAAAGCGGTGAAGCAGCCTGCAGGGGCGATAGGAAGTAACGACAGTTTCAAGTTTGAGGAATGTGGGTTGAAATAAAATTGAATACAACTTAGGTCTGGCCAGTGCAGATACTTGAGCTCCCCTCTGCTTGCTCACTTGGATATAGAACAACGGCGAATGGATATTCTCTGCTTAAAAACCAGCTACTCGTGACCTTAAAACTGACTATTTCTCCTCTTAATACAGCCTTGCTCTTTCTCTAATGCAGGCTGTGTGGTATCAACCGGTGACTGCTGCAGCAGGGCCATCCCACCTGGCTGGGATACAGCAGCTTTTTAATAAGAACGCAAAATTTCAACTTTGGGCTGAGATTGTATTTTCTTTTCCCACCAGGTGTCCACCTATTCATTACCAAAGATGAGTTGCCTACTAAAAATAAGCCCTGGCATTTACGTTTACCAGTTTCCTGAGGATCTCTTAAGAACACAGAAGTGCTGATTAACGATCCTGTTGCTGATTAATTATCAGTTTTAACAGGCCATGTCTATCTGCACGGCAGCATGATCCCATGTATGTTTAAACATTCTTTCTGCTGCATTATACATCAGCCTCGTGGGACTACTCCCCATCTGACTCGGGAAGTGTTACAACTTCAGCTCTTGTTTTTTGCAAAGACCAACCTCCCTTTTAATGCTTGAACTTGTATAAACTTGTGGGTGAGCTAAAACAAGTTTCCCTTCTGAATTCGAACGTCAGTATTTAGTGATGTGCAAAATTGTTTTTGGCAAAGTTCCTCTCCAGTCAACATGCTATCTCAAGTTAATTACTATAATTTGACCTAAAACTGTTACATGTTCTGGAAACTCTCTGAGATTGAAGGGAAATCCTTTGAGTTCCTAATCCCTTAGCGTGCCATCTAAAACCAACTAAAAGCTGATGGATTGATCTGTCTTTTGATCTTTTCTTTCTGAGACTATAATAAAACTGCTGATCCATGATACCCTCAATTTGTCAGCAAAAACACTGCATATTTATTTATTTGTTGTTATATGGATCTTTAATTCAACTTGGTCTCCCTAAAACTCATATCTCCTAGTAAAGGTGCCAAAAAAGCTGCATAGGATCCAAAAATAAAAATCACTAAAAAGTCATTCATTGCTGGCATTACAGCCAGTAGGACCAGAAGGGCCCATTAGATCATCTAGTTTCATCCCCTGTAAAATACAGAGGTCACAGAACGTCACCCATTTACTTTTGTATTAAGCTCAATACTTTGTGTTTCACTGAATTGTATCTTTCAGAGAAGCATGCAGTCTTAATGTTAACATGTTAAGAGAGAGATAATCCCCCTGGGTAAAAGGCTGAGCATGCACAGAAACTAGAGATGAAAAAAAACCCCACCTCCACTCCCTTCTATTAATGTAGGATTGTATCTAAAATGTATTTTGTCTTCTTTCATCCGGTGTCCATAAAAACTTCTGAAATACGACTTCTGTAATTTCCTTTGACAAATTACTCCATTATTTAAGGAACTCCAGAAACAGCAATTGATATTCAGCTTAAATGTACTATATTTTGTTCAGTTTCCTTAAAATGGCCATATGTCTTGTTATTATTCTCATTTTATTGCACAAGTTCTTATATTTGCCAGTCAGGAATTGTAGTCCCCTACACTGTGCAATGCAAAGGAAAAAGATGATCCTTGCTTTAAACAACTTACATTCAATCATTTTTCCCATTTAATCCCCCTAAGATTCCTTTGCCTCGTTGGTGACTAGATCCTCAATATACCTGCTTTAGCTCCATCACATAAAGACTGGAGAGGACCAAACTACACACAGCCTACAGTGTCTGAAGAGCTTTTTCAGCTATACCCTAGGAGGTATAACTCGTTCAATTATGCCCTACGAGGTTTATCCTGCACCTAGGATAGCTGGGTCTAACAGCAGGGTTTGTCCCTTCTCTGTCTAAAGGGTGGGTTGAAGGAGGATGGAGCCAGACTGTTTTCAGTGGTTCCCAGTGACAGGATGAGGGGCAATGGGCACAAGTTGGAACATCGGAAGTTCCATTCAAACATAAGAAAAAACTTCTTTACGGTGAGGGTGACAGAGCAGTGGAACAGGCTGCCCAGGGAGGTTGTGGAGTCCCCTTCTCTGGAGATTTTTGAGACCCACCTGGATGCAGTCCTGAGTAATGTGCTGTAGGCATTCCTGCGTCAGCAGGGGAGTTGGACTAGATGATCTCTCCAACTCTGAAAATCCTGTGATTCCGTGATTCCGTGATTCTTATGTTCCAAAGTGGTGGAGAAGCTGCTTTGCCTTGACACATAGCCACAGAGATGATACACCAACTTTGTCTTGCTTCCTCTGCATATCTGAATCTGTCCCTAGATGGCTCAGAAGAACTGTTTGCCTCAGGGGAGGAAGCTCCTTTTATCTACTTCAGACATTGGACTTCCAGAGGACCAATGTCTGAGCTTGCATTGCCATGTCATTTCAGGTTGATGGCATGCTTAGACTCTGCTACACCATTTCTCCAAAACTGCTGAGAACTTTTCCTAACGTGGAGAGAAAGCAAACTTGGCCCAGGGGTAACCATAGGCTCTTTTTCCTCTTCTTCATAGTGTTGCTAATGGCCTGCCCAGAGCTCTCAAGGGATCCCATGGCCAGCCATGGGTTGTGGACAGCGAAAAGCCAGTGTGCCCAGCCTGGCCCTGCTCTGCCAGTCCCCATGGCCAACCTGCCCTGCCTCTGCATCAACATCGCTGGCACCACGTGGCTGTTTGTGTGAGCCCTGCATGGCGCCAGGAAGAAACATTTTCTTTGGAAATGGTTCCATTTGGCTCTAAAACCTGCTTTTTCCTCCTGAAAAAAGTGGAAATCAGAACTGCTGGAAAGGGTTAAACCCCCAGTACAATCACTGCCTCTTAGAAAACTGCTTCTCCACATGTCACCTTTACAAAGTATTTCAGGGGATTTTGGTGTCTGAGGCATTTGAAGCATCTGAGTCATTCCACTAAGATCATTGGAGGTAAAGAATGGAGTCTGTCTTGTGTTTCCCAAAGGGCTGATTTTTAAATTATTTTGATCTCCCCTTTCTGCAGGGCTAAAAGTGCTGCAGCCAGGAGGCTGAAGGCAGCTCTTGCTTTTCCTCTTTCATTTTTGACTGTCACTTAGTGCTTCTTGGCTGCAGAGGTCCCGACTCCCATGCTGAAGGTTTCTCTCTTAGGCTTTTCCTCAGGATGGTGGTCGAGGAAGGCTCATGGGAGCAATGTCTTTGAGTCCCCTCACCCTGAAAAAGGAGCTAAATGCAAGTTTGCTGTTTCCTGGCCCAGTGCCGTGGCTGCCATGGTGCTGAGAGCTTCCACCTCCCCCTCGGGATGTGTTTTTGGTGAAGGTGCCAGTGGTTGCTGTGCATCATGCCAGCAAACCACGTTCAATTGGCCCTGACATTACGTGATGGCGGAAGTCCCTGTTTAGGGGACTTGTGTATCCCAATTGGATTTGGGCAGGAAATTGGTTTTTCTTATTTTATCCAAGGAGGAGATAGCTCTGGTCATGCACAGTAACAGAACTTTGATCACCCACTTAAATATGAAGAAAATGTAGTTGATTTCAGCAACTATTTTTTCATCAAATAGGAAATTAAAAACGTGATGTACCTTCAGAGTCACTGTGTTGTTAATCCAATATTGTGGCAACACAATTACAGCTGCCCCAGCACGGGGTCGGCACAGCAGGATCCGGATATCCGTGGCAGAGAGTGTGGAGAGGAGGTTTAGGAGACCTGGCAGGGCTGCGCTGTGAGGCAGGGAAGGCTGCAATGCTTTCACTCAGGAAACTGGGAGCTGATGTACAGACCTGAAGGAACAGGCTGGGGTGAAAGTCATGGTGACAGTAATTAGTGCTGATGTTAATAGTCAGAGGACCATCAGGATTAAGATCCTCATAGTTCTGTTCGCCCTGTACATGGGTTAAGTACTTCTTCCTGCCAGCTGTGGATTGGGATATAGCTTTAGAAATCTGTCCTGGATACTGAGGCATTGGCGCTGGCCATTTATTATTTGTAACTCTGTTCAGACCTCATTAATATGTTTAATAATCCTTTAAAGCCATTCAAGAGGACACTCCACTTGATGTGTCTCACTGGATTTGTTGGGATGGGAGGGGAACCACGGTGTGCCTGGGAAACAGGGTAGAAACCTGAGCATCCCAATTCACATTGTCTTTGCGGCTGTTAGATGTCTCTATGGCTTGGGTTTGTACCCATTTGTTTGTGCCAAAGACAGGTACGGCTCAAAATACAAAATCTGGTTGCAAGCAGCAGGTTGAGGGCTGGCTTTGAAACTGACCGTTTAGGCATGTTTGCACGGAGGGAGTGTGGATCCAAGGGATGAGAGTTGTTCTTGTGTTGGAATAGGAGCCCTCATAACACTGTCATGAAAATAAATATCTTTGTGTTCCTCAGGGATCAGATTAACTGGTCCCTTGTTCCACATTAAATTGAATTTGCACATTCCCCCAGCCTTTTTATTGTGTCTCTTTGGGACTGTATCAGCAGCTGCTTGGGTAAATGCCAAGTCAATGGGACTGTGCAGCCACTTTGCATGGATAAAAACAAGCCAAGTGAACCCTGCGCTTGAAGCTCTGCTGTGGCTATTGACAGAGAGACATGAAGATACCTAGGCTGAGTTTTGCTCTGAGCGTGCAGGATCCGAAGTGCCAGCTTGAATGCCAAAGCAGCTATAGCAGCAGGGGCCAGCACAAGAAGAGCTTGAGCCCTTGGAAGGTGACCCTTTTCCTCTCTGGCTCTGTCCCATGGGGTCTGGCTCCTGTAGCAGTCCCACTGCTGCTGAAAGCAGTTTAGCTCCCACAATAGCATCAGCCTTGGGAATCCTAGTGCAGAAAAGACTCCAGTAGTCACAGCTGCTTCAAACAGATCCTCAGACTTTGCTTGGAGCAGGTGTAAAATGCTGGCAGTTGCAAACGCCTTTCCTAAACCCCTTGGCTTTAGAATGTTCCCATTAGAGGATAGTTGTTTTCTCTCCCCTACCCGAAGTATTACAGCACCGGGCTGCCCCCAGAGCAAGTTCCCACTCCATCTCCTCACTGGTTCAGCTGTCCTCCTCCTCCAGGGCTTGTCCAGACTTGGCATGAAGGTGCTAACATGCTTCTACTGACACATTTCCAAATGAAAGATGACATATTTTCAACTGAGCAGCTTTATCTTTTCCTGCTAACACCTGCTAAAAAGCAGCTCCTTCTGTCCACACTGGGATTTGAAAACCGGCTCGTTCAAATATTTTAGCTGAGGTTTCAGAAATGCTCTTTTTGCCACCGTCAGGATAGGCAGGACGTAGGGGGCTGTGTTCCCTCCTCATCTGTGACCTTGGGGTTAATGACAAAGCCTGGATGATTTGAATGGTGCAGGATCAGGTTCAAAATCAGTGAAAAGCCCTGTTTGCTTTCACTCAGCATGCAGGTTGAGGTGGGAGAGGAAAGCTTCTCTGGCCAGGCTGTTAGCTACAAACACCGACCTCCTGCAATTTAACACCTCTTTTCAGCTGAGCTTCCAAATGAGAACAATTTGTCCTGACACCTACTGTTCCTCTTCCACTCCTTTCTGATGGTGTCTTCAGCTTTGACTTGTTTCTCCTTGCCCATCTGAGAGTATCTAAACTTAATCAGAAAGACGATTAATTATTTTCAAAGGAACTGGCATGAGGTACCTCTGGCAAGATGAACAGCCTCCCAAGCCAGTTGGACTGAACTCCTTCCTCCCCCCTTCGTGAGTCAGGTCAGGTCAGGATTACCTGAGGTCTCATCCCAAAAATCCTCCAACCTCGTCCACACGTGGAACTGCTTGTGTAAGTCAAGGAAAAGCTGTGGGAGTGATGATTGCAGGGCTGGGCTCATGGGTTTCAGGCCTTTTGGAAAAGGAATCATCGTTCACTGTTTTCTTCACTAGTTATGCAGGAGCAAACCAGCAGAACAGCTCTGCTAATGAAAGGGGCAAGTTGAGGCTCAGTAAAGATGCCCTTTCTGGGTTGAATCCTGCCTGCAGTGAGCTCACTCACAGCATCTCGATCCTCAGATGCTCATGTTGAATACACCAGGATTCCTCTTGGGAAGAAGGAATGATGCGGTGTGAAGACTGGCAGAGTTCTGCCACTAGTTAGTGAATGAATAACAAGATGCTCACTGCTCCTCCTCATGCATAAGGAGTGTAAGATAGAAAGCTGGACCCTGGGTCTTAGCAAAGCATAGAACAAGTAAATGAAATCAAGAAAAAATTAGGCAGGACTATGGCAAAATTTATTTCAGGGCAAAATCCGGTAGAACCTAGTTGAAACCTCTTTCCTGTGACAGTGCCTCCTGACCCTTGTGCAATCTCACAGATTGAGCAACATGGGCCACCTCTTACCTCCTCCCCTTTCATGCCATGCCCCAACTCGCGTCTGCCCAGGTCTTGCTTTGCCAGCCTGAAGCTGTGTAACACCTCGCTTTGGCAGGAGCTCTGCTGAAGATGGTGGGCTGTGCTGGGAGGGGATCCCAGCCAATGGGAAGTCCACGGGGGTTTTCACAGGTCTCAGGGAAGGTGACGGAAAGATGCTTTGGATGGTGGGGCCAGGTAGAGTTAGCTGGCATGTTTCTTGTCATTGCAAAAAGACAAGAAACCTGGTGAATGTACCTTCCTCAAGGCCACCCTAGGCTCTTATATCAATGTGTTCAGTGGTGGCAAAAAAACCTTCAACCATGTATAATCTAGAAAGAGGACTTTGCTTCCCAATACATTTCCTTGAAGTTACTAATGTTCAATAATATTAATAAGGAAAGGAATGAGAAAAAAACTCTATAACTGCAGTGAGAGCTAGCTTGCATTAGCTGGGTTTGTTGGTCTAGGATGGATTTTCTAAGGCCAAACTTTTTCCCTACAGCTATTGATGTAAACAGATAATTCTGTTTGTGACAGAATTGTTTTAGAATGGTGTCCTAAAATGGAATTTCTTAACATTACTGGTTTTGGGTCAAAAAGCTCATTTTTTAAAAAAATTCACACCGTTCCATGATGCCTCTCTTGGCTAGGAATTCCTCAGACTTCCAGAAAATCTTCCCCAAATACATTGTCAAACCCAAATGTCTTTGCAGGAGGGCTGTGCTTTGATGTGGTGGCACACTGACACAGTGGAGACTTTCAGGGTATTGACCTTGCTGCTTTGAAGTCACTTCTGTACACAACATTTGAAATCTCACTTCACAAGCCTCTATTTCTAACAAACTTATCCATGGCTCAGTGGTCCCAGTAAAGATCCTTGGGTACATCCCCTTACTGGTTTCACTAATTTCCTCACTGAGAAACTGAACATCTTCTCCTAAACATATCTGTAAGGCTGTAAATCCAGTTCAGTCACTAAAAGCTGATCTACTTGCAGAATATATGTGTTTTCTAAGCAGATAAATCTTAGGGGGTTGATTGTGCTCTAGTCAATGGAGCTAAGCCAGGTTGCCCCAGTTGGCTCCTTTTTTTTAATGAAGTGATGAAAATGGGTCACACAAATGGCAATTGCCTGATGATTTTCATTGCCCTGAGCTTGCTGGTTGTTCAGTGTGTTTTATGATCAAAGCGTGGCACGGATGGGAATGGTCGGCTGTTTCTCAGGTACATTCCTCTTCCAGTTCTTGCGTTTGGCTGGTTTGTTACAGATGTGTCTTTGACTATTCACACCTCATTTCAGATGCGGACGTAACTAGCAGTTTTTATTTGATGTGAAAAAGAGAAGTAATCACGGCGCTTGGAAGCAAAAGGCACTGTTTGTTTTACGATGCACACAGGGATTCCTGTTTTGCAGCTATGATGTGCATATTTCATAGTGTTGTAGACAGCTTCTGTCAATTAACATGAATTATGGCTCCAGAAGCATTCGTTTACCATAAACCTGCAGTACATTAACTCCTGAGTTTCAAGCCCTGCCAGCGGCAAATTCATTGCAATGCAAATAGAAATCATTTTGAAACTTGTGACTGGAAAGACATTTCTCTTGTGGGACTGCTGTTTCTGATGGCTGTGGGGAAACTGTCTCGGTATAACTCATAACTCTATTTGGGACATTTTGTGCATCAGATTCAGGCTGCAAACTCCTCCTGGAATGTGGGGCTTCTTGCCTCCCACTCTGTCCCCAGCTGCAGAGGTAAAACTCTTGGCCCTGGCATGGGACTAGTGGCACAGGATAGTAAACCTGGCCTGTCCATTCGTATGGAGAACACCTGGAGGAAGAGGAGAGCCCCTTCTAGGACAATCCAGAAGCCATTCCTAGCCCAAGAGCCCCTCCAAAGATAATCCAAGAGCTCACCTAGGACAACCCTCTAGCTCACTCCTCTCTTTCCTCCCACCTCTGCCCCAGGCTATGTGGTCTCATGGCCCCTCCTCAGCTCGGGGGCTTGCCAGGACCCTCTCTGAGCTGCTTACTCCTAGCCCAGCTGTGAGCCGCCCCTTTCTCAAGAGCTAGATTAGTCTTCTGCTGGTCAAGTGCATTGAATCGGCTCATGGAAGAGTCTGATAGGGAATAGAGCAAGGGTGTGTGGCCAGGAGATGGAAGATGGGGTGGGGGATTGGTATGATGCCCCAGGGTTTCCAAGATCATGAGTAGCTAAATTGGCTTTGTCTTCTGGCATTGCAACCTGGGAACTCAGGTTTCTTCAGAACTCTGTAGACCTCTTGGTAAGGTTTGATACCTGTCATGGGGAAGAAGACTTACAGGTGTAAACAAGAGTTAATCTTAGAGAGCAAAGGGAGATGATTGTCTGCAGAGCATGTATCCATGCAGGTAACCAACCAAGTCTTGTCTTTTAATAGCAACGAATGCAGGGTTTACTTACTTTTATAGACAGAAAGAGTTCACAAAGATTTGTAGAGGACTTTCTTTCCTTTTGTTTCTACAGTTGGGATGTTGGTCAGTAGCAGCATATCCTGTGTGTGCAGGTATTTAGGCAGTGTGCTCAGGCACTCCATTGTGGAGAAAAGATGGATTTTGAGTGGGAGTCCTGAAGTGGTGCTCAGCTGAGCTCCCATCTCCACTCTGTTACAGGCTCTTTTAGAGTCTTTGGTCCTTTATTTAGTCTAACCTGTCTTTCAATTTGTCATCTTTAAAATGAAGGTAAGAGAAAGCACTAAACCAGGCATATCCATGTGGTGTGCACATCTTCTGCTGAGAGGATCCATAAAAGCACCTAGGCTGGCAGATAAGGCAAAGGTTGAAATGCTGATTAGAAATCTCTCCTGACTGTGAGGGAAAGGTAACTTCTGCTACTTGGACTTTTCAGGCTGTTGGCCCAGCCTCCTTGCCACACTAGCTCTCAGGCTTTTCTCAAGCCAGGGCAAATCTTTCTGAAACATTGATTTTCATGTCTGCTCCCATGGTAGAGAGTTTTCCTAGGCAGCTGGGTAGGAGTCAGTCAGCCAGAGTAGCCATACCAGCTGCTCTGTTCCACTATGGCAATACAAAGCAAACCAGAAAAACTGGCTAAGCTACTAAGGGTAAGAGTTCCCATGGACTGGGGAATCCTCTGCTGGGGCAGAGTCAGTGCAGGACAATTCCCACTGCCAGCACCTGGACTGGCTTACAGCTGGGGAAAGTGCCAGTGGTGCCTGTATCCTGATGCATGATAAGTGAGCTTATGTAGATGTAGTTCAGATGATGATCGCAGCCTTCAGGGACCTCTGATGCTGCCTGTACATTGGCAGAGTTGGCTTTGCATAGTCTGTAGCTCATTGAGTGAAGCTCAGATGGTTGTGGTGCCCACCGGTTGGGTCTCCAATGCTGCCTTAATGCTGCTGTGTTGACTGACCTATGCTGATCTCTGCCATGCCTGAAGAATAGTTTCTTTGCTGCAATGATGCACTGTTGTGAGCTATGTTTCCCTACATGTCCTGTATGGGTTACAGGGGGTGCGTGTGTATTTTTGACCTAACAGACACTTTTCGCTTGTCCCTGTGTGTGTAAGGCATAAGGAGCAACTTCAGGAAACATCTTACAGGCACAGCATGGTTTGTTACCTCCTTCAGACCATGAAACTATTTCTCAGTGCGTTGGATGTTCAATTAGAGCATTTGCACCTCATCAACTACCTGCTTGCATAGATTGAGTGCCTATAACCACTGGAGAAGGAGTGTTTGAAAGTAAGAATGTTTTTTAAATGAATAATATGAGACAGCATTTGCAACCAAAACCTTCACACCATCAGCTTGGAGAAAACATGACCAGAGTGGAAGGAGCACAGTTTAGTGGAAACCAGGGTGCCTCCAGGCCTGGGGAAGTGCACAGAGAGGAGGGCCGTGCTTGTGAGCAAGGCTGTGGCAAATGCACAGAACCAGACTGCTCTGCTGTCCAAGAAGTCTTTTGTAGCAGATATGCCTTGCTAGTTAGCCGGAAACCAATTTCTAAGAGCTCCCCAGACAGGCTAGAGCTCCCAGCAATGCTCAATTCCATATTTAAAACTTTGCTGGGAGCATGCAGAGCTCCTGTTGATGCCAGTGGCGTGGTGGTCTAGGGCTTGTTTCTGTAAGCTGCCTTTGGGGAGGACTGCCCTGCTATGAGAAGCTCCACTGGGGTGGGTGTTGACCCATCCCATAAATAGCCTCAGAAAGATTTTAGTTTATTTAGTGACCACCGAAACTGGTTCCTTTGCTATGGCTTGTCTGTTGTGGGAGACTGCCTCGTGTTGAAGAGTATATTATCTGACATGCCTTAACTAGCATCATGTTAAATGCTGCTTTGCCCAGCTGTCCTTGCTGCTGCCAAAGGCAAAGTAATATTGAATATTGTGGTGGTGTTGATCTAATCATGCTAACGAATATATTTTCTAAGATGAACTTTTCCACCGTAGACATAATCTGTAGTTCCAGACAAGTAAAAAGTACATAACTGATTCATCTCTAGTTGGTGTCTGTGCTCATTATAGTTGTAATTACCAGCTGCTTTTACAGAGAATTTTGTCAGAGAGGAGAGCATTCACTCATTTGTCTCAACAGCATTGTTAGTGGGAAAAGTAGGGTAATTCAGAAAAAAACGTGCTGCTCCCTTGATTTCTCTTCCAATATCAGGGCCAGTGGGATGCAGGCATTAAGAAGGTGGTGAAGGCCATTGTGGGCATAAAGTGAAGGTCTGAGAAGTGTGTCCTTGGCCTCTCATAAGTTGCTTTTGCTGGCCTAACCTTGTGCGATGCATACACTTCTAAGGGACCTGGTAAATCTTCTAGCTCGAGTCAGGAAAGTGGGTTTTAAGGATCGTTTTGTCAAACTCTTTCCTTAACCAAGGCCAACACAGGCTCAAGGGCCCCTACATGCATCTGCAGCCTGTACCTGGATGGTAGTTATCAACTGGTCATGCCCGTTCACAGCTGAAATTCCAGCATTACCACTCTGAGCAAGCCATGCATAACCAGCCATCTAATCTTACAGAGGAATTAAGCAATTTATGGGGGTTGTTGAACATGGTAGAGACAGAGCTGGAACTGGGTTCAAACAAGTCAGTAACAGTTGTTCAGTTTTAACTTTCTCCTGCAAGCCAAAATCAGCACGTTGCTTCCTATGGGAACCACTTTTGAGATTCACAGGGAAAAGCTTGGCTGATAAGATGCATGGCTCTGAGGGTGATTTAATAGGTCTCCCCTGCATGCGGAGCTGTTCCAGGGCAGTCCTTGTGCTCACAAAAGGCTTTTCACGAGATGGTCTGGAATTTGAGGGACAAATGCCCTCGCTCAGCTTCTGGCAGCCAACTGGAGCATTTTAGGAGCTGCAGATGATGAAACAGTGAGCAGTGGAGTCCGGTGAGATCTGAGGTACCGACATCACTTATGCATGGGTGTACTAATTGGTAGGAGACTGGAGGCAAATTTAAATAAAAACGCACTGCACAATTATGAGAGATTAAATCAAGTCGGATTAATTGAAACTGCAGGAGTGAAGGGAAGAAGCGCACTGCTGTATTTTGAACAGGTTTTACAGAAACTTTGTCCACCAAACCTCCCTGACACCGAGCAGCCAACCAGAGGCAAATCTTGAGTAACCAGCTGGCTTGAAGCTCCTACAAATGATCCCTTTTGCTTAACACTCAGACCAGTTGGGTAACTCTGCAAAGTACTAAGTAAAGGGGTTTGCAGAGATGTAACTAGAAGGGTCCAGAAGTAAGAGCCGGGCTTTTTGGGTGCTGGAGGGTCTATGCATTTTGGTGCTGTCTACAGCCTGGTATTCCATCTTAGCTCCTGCCAGAGCAGCCATTTGGAGGACAGGGGTTGAGTGCCATGCATTTGTGCACTGCCCAATGCCATGAGATCTCGGTCTTGTGATACTTAAATAAAATAGTGAGACTAAAACCAAGAAGCCCAGGAAAGGCTTTCTGCCCATGTCTGCTCATGTTGTTTGCATCCTGATAAGAAAAATGCACAGAAACTGCGAACTCAAAATGAAGCTCCAAAGAAGAGTGCTGGGTCATCTGAGAGAAGTTCTGGCAACAAATCCAGCACAACTAGCCGTAAAATATTACAGCATTACTCACTTGCTTTCTTATGGCTGAAGATCAAGTTTGAAGCACAGGCGTGACTGAAATACAAACTCTCACAGAGGTTTTAGTGGCCAGTCACCACCACACATCTAAAAGGCTATTCTACTCCAGGCATTGCCGGTGTTAGAGTGAAGGAAAGAGGGGGAAGTGCAGTCAGAATGGAATGATTAGCTAGTTTTGCAAAACTTATAGATAGTTTCATGTCTGAAAATTGTCTTTATTTAAAAAAAAATAAATTTTACACTGTCTTAAAAGTGAGTAAAAAGCAGAGTTGGTAACTGTTCTATTTGTTTCATTTATTTGAAACCTCAGGTGCTGGGGTTGTGATATTAAACGGTGTTTAGACTTTATAGTTGCGAAGAAAAGCTGCAAATGGTCCTTGGAAAGTACCCTCCAAATTCAGCAATGAGAAGTCAAATAAAAAGAGCTCCAATGAGTGACGTAGACCAAAAAGTAGTAAGAATTAAAAGTCCTGCTTCTTTGGGCTGGAACTGTGAATGTGGGCACCTGTTAGTATGCAAAAACTGCTATAAATCCCACACCCCGCATTTGCCTGGCACAGCACAGTGTCTTCTTCCATGCCCACCAGAGCAGGACTCTCGCTCTTTCATGCAAATTCAGTCTTTCGTGTCAGGTATAGATCACCACCAGGGAGCTAAGGAAAGAGAGTTGTCTTAGTTGGCCAGAAACCAGCCCCAAATTCACAGCCCATTTCACAGAAGGCAAGGTGGAAGCAGAGGTAGAAACCATTCCCCAGTCTCTTACTGAGCATGCCTTCTCATGGCGGGGAGTGTGGTTCCCAGGGTGTTGTACAGCCACCCCGTCCCTTGGTCCAGTAGCGACCTGGGTAAATTACCATAAATGCTTTTTGAAGCATATTATGGAGAGGGAATGGCAGGTATTTCACTTTAACTGCCTCAGTTAAGCTCCTTTGCTTTTGAGAACAGGTTCCCTAAAGTACAGCAGTATTAGTTTGCTCCTCTTCATCCTGCAGTGAGAATAATTTCTAAAGAAAGCACTTTTCCTCCTGTTAAATACTTTTTCTTAGCATGTCAAGTGTGTACATTGCTGCTGGCAAGAAGCAACCAGACCTGTAGAAAAAAATTTCTGAAGAATGTATGTGGTGTTTGGGTGGAGTACAAATGAGCAGATGTTCCCACAGAACAACAGGGTTTTATGGTGAATGAGCAGAGGTAAAGCCCTGGCTTCGGGGCAGCTGGATGTGTTAGGCATACTCCAGCATCGGAGTCACAGATGCAGCAGAAGACTGCAGGAAAAATAACTGCTGGGATTTGCCCGAACCCTTGAAATGCTGTGTATGGGGGTTTCCCACTGCGGGAGCCCATTGGGAGGGTTGTACATGAGATTACTGGGATAATCTGTGTCCAGTTTGTAGCCTCCCTCAAACAACAATGTTTGGCTTTTTGAAGCAAACACTGAATAATGTGAGGTTTAATGTCAAGCAGAAAAATGCCTGTAAAAAGAAAAGGTGAGAAGTTTCAAACCTGAGCATTTGAAGATGAGCCAGCTAAATCCACGTTAGTTGGCAACAGTAAAATGACTTGAATTAATAAAATGAATTTTTTTTGCTTGTAAGACATATTTTTTAAGGGAGCGATCAAAAAATATGAAATATCTCTGCCATCTGACCCAGGCAAGGTGGAGGAGCCCAGAAGCTAATCCTGTAGTGCATGCCAGCGGTCTTCATGCCCCAGCTTCTAGGGCTACTGTTGAAATGTGTTACATGTATGTGTTGCTTTAATTTGCACCATATCGGGAGCTTGAGCTCTCAACCTTTCTGAAAACATGCACCTTAATGTCTGTAAACCGCAGTAATTAGCTGTAGAAACTCAGCTCTCAAGTTTGGCAGCATCCTAAAAGATTACACGGAGATCTGAAAAGCGCCCCTTGTGCCCCCACTTGTCACGGGACCCTGTCTACCTCTGTGTAGCTGGCAGATGTGCTGCAAACTCACCCTGTTCCTTGAGCTTGCATTGTTCTTGCTCTACTAAATTTACAAAAGTTTTTCTCACTTCAGCACCTCGTGACTTTAAAATGTGAAAAGAGAGATATTGATGATCAATAATTGATTTCACTGCTGAAGCTGCCCTTCTCTGCACATTAGATGTCCCACCCGAAATCTGCTTCATCAGTGCCTGAACTTCGCGATACCTAAGATGAATGGTGTGGGTTACGCTCTTTGAGTGTTACTGAGAGCTTGGTGATATCTGATTTCCTCTGTCTTGGTTGCATCTTGCTCACATGTGTGTTTTGCACAGAAACGTGACAAATGTATAATCAGACTAAATTGAGATGTTCTGCCTTATCTGCTATTTTATGTGAACCATTGGCTCCTTTGAGGCTGGAATTAAGTATTAAGTTTCAGTCACTGTAATTAGCAGTTTTGTGAAATGATAGTTAAATTCATTTTCTGAGCCAAACTAATCACTGAGACATTGAGGAAAGCAAAATAAACAAAGGTCAGATCAGCATTAGATTTGATCATTTGGAATTATATGCAAAGTAAGCCAGAAAGTTTGAAAGGCACAGGGATGTGGAACCTCTGTCCCCTCGTAGCCACAGGTTCTCATTTCTCATCATAAGCCGTTGGACTGTGCTTGCCCTGGCTGTCTTGCACAGCTGAATTCTGAGAGATGATGTGGACTTTGTAAGGGACTACCTACCGCTCCATTTTCAGGTGCTCCTGAGCAAGAAGGGGCAGTTGGCTTGCTCTTTGTCAGCCATGAGGAGCATCCTAGACCAAGAGACAGAAAACAACTGACTACTGCGTGAATAATGAAAAATCAGGTACTGCGGTGCAAGACACAGCTTCCCTAGGAGATGCTGAATAGGAAAGGCTGGTCCTGCGATGTGCTGTGTGCAGGGCTGCACAGGCACTGAGGGACACTCAGCTCCCATCTGCAGAGCAGGCAGGAGCTAAAATCAGGGGTGACAGTTTTAGACTCTTATTTGGATGCCGGCATCCAGACTGAAACACTTTGTGGTCAGCTAAGCGACAGTTTTATTTTAGGCATAACTCTCTGCTGCTGAGAGTGTGAAGTGACCTCTGCACCAAGGCACAGCTCACACAGACCTGGAGGTAAAGGACAAAGCGTGGGGCCATACAGATCGTGAGGTCTCAAATTAAAGCGTTGCTTTTTTTTTTTTCCCCTTTGCAGGATAATCACAGGTTGACTTGTCACTGAACAGCCCCAACTACAGCATGTTTCACAGATCTTGCCTATTGCACGGATTCATAGTGATGTGCAAAATCACCTTTGCTGACACTTAAATCCTGGGAGGCAACATTACAGTTGAGCATTCAACCCTAACGCTGCATTTCTTGACTGCTTCATTTCTCAACTTCAATGTTGCATAAACAACTGTTTTTCTGCCCTGTTCTACACGCTCACACATGCACGGAGGCCTTGCTTCTCCAGTCCCTCCCACACAAGCAAACCTTCCTTGGCTTTACTGGAGATTTTGCCTAACAACTAAAATGACGGCCTTTTACATGGTTTCTTAAGATTGACTTTAATGATGAGGATGACTGTCTCCCATTTGGAGAGCTGCCCACTCTCCTTGGGCTCATACTGCTCTTACATTCTTCCCTGGTCATAAAATCTATGGGATATACTGATCTGGGCAAGGCAAGCATGAGTTAGTACCACCTACATGAGGACTGTGGCACATCCAGAAAAATTAACTAGCTTTTGGTCAGCCAACCAAAATTATTTTGGATTCTGTAACCTCAGAACCACCCCTTTTGCCAATAATTTCTTGCCCTTTCTCTACCTTGTAAAAATTTCTTAAATTCTATATTTAAGTACAAGGCTGATGGAAAAGTCATGAGTATTTCTGTGCCAACATAGCGTTGCAATGTTGTAATGAGTACAGCATTTACCTTTCTGTTTTCTGAATATCCAATAACAGCCTTGCTTTTGCAAACCTAATTCCTGAAAATGTCGTTAAAATTACTCTCAGAGAATGAAAGCTGATACTGGGGCTTTGTGTGAAATGGACTTGGTATCCAAAGGCTTCCATTGGCTTAGGTTTCTTAACTCCTGTTTATTTTTTTAAAAGAGAAAAAAAATGTGATCCTCACAAACAAATAATAATTCCGGATAAAAATATAATGTGGTGTGAGTATGCAAGTATCTGCTATGCTCCGAGACCTTGCAATGAAAAATCTCATTATGCACTAATTAAAGGGGGCAAAGGTGAAGGTGGAAGAGGTGTATCCGAAGTGTTTCAGCCCATCTGAGACTTTCTCCAGTTTAAGGCAGAATTACGGTCTTAGTAGTAAACATCAGTAAAACTGGTAGGCGATATTGAAAGCATCCATTTTCCCAGCATGTTTACCTAACAGCAGGACTCTTCATATGCTGAAATTGTAACTAGCAAGCATATAGATGTAACTATACATAAAGAATTATGTCTTCACTAACTAGCAGAAAAAAAAAAGACCCCACTGTTGTAGAGAAAAGGGGAGCGACGCCTGCCCAGCCTGGGACCTGCACCCCTGTCTGGATCTTGGTCTTTGTTTAGCATCAGCCTCATGACATGTGTTGTATTTATCTGCATATTTTATCTAGTAGTCACTGTGCTGCTCAGAAGCGAACTATGATGGTTCCAGACCTCGGTGGTTGCCTTGCCAGATGAAAGTCCCTGTTCATCTGGGGTGTATTGCACAGCCTCTCCTTCTCTCTCCTGGGCTATTTGGAAGGTGATAATACTTGCAAAGGCATTACATCATGTTCAGGCATTTCTGTCATTTCTCCTGTCGGGGTATGAATATTTCCTTGGGTACTTTGTGAAGGGCTGGTTGGCAGATGATTTTTATTAGTTGGGTGTTTATACACCCCAAGCTGAGGCCATGAGGGTTATTCTGAGTGGAATGGCTTTTTTGAAGAGGGAGACTCTGCAGGGTCTCATTAAGATGGTCCAATTCTGGATTTTCCTGGTATTCTCCAAGAGTTTGACCATAAATGCCTTTGGGAAGTATTTGCAGGCAATTTTTCATGTGCAAGCAATAAACCTCCAACAGAAGCATTAGGCAGGAATGTATATACTGATGAGGGCGTTTCCACAAATGCATTTTACAATGCCCAGATCAATCAGCCCTAAAGTTTACTTCCTCCATCTCTTGTGTGGGTTAGATTTGGCTGCATGGTTTCTGTCCAAGGAAGAATCATCACCAGAAATCTGAATTACTTGTATAACAAGAGCTCTGAGATGACATTCAGACTGCCACGACTTTGAAATTCTCACGTGCAGACTGTAAATGAGTGTCCCTTTCTGACAGCAGCGCATTCCCAGCATGTGAACTCACAAGTACCTGGGAAGTTATTGCGTCTTTCTTGGGAAACCATCTGGCAGCTTGGTCTTTTCCCTCCCTGTATGAAGATGACTCAGCTTTTCACCATCCATGTGCCTGTCTCTGCGCTTCTCCTTTGGTTTCCATCCTGCCCTCACCAGCCAAACATCTCAGCGCCTTTCTGCTGACGTGTTCAGCAGTGCCTATTCAGTAGTTTCCCAAGGGCTAAAGGTCCATGGTCACGTAAATGTTCTACTGTAGTTCCCTTGGCTGGACCAGGCGGTGTGCAGTGGAGGCCAGATTGCTGTCTCCTAAGACAACACAAACTCCTCACTGACTTCAAATGAGAGAAGACATCCCTAGGAGACTGTATTAGGCAAAAACTTCAGGCTGGCATAGAACTAGGAGTCCTCTGAAGCCACTGGCCAAACTGAATCAATTGGACACATTCAAGAGCTGATCTTGCCCAGCTACTCAGCCTTCATGGTGGTGCACAGTGAAGGCGTGGTGGGCATCATCGGTGTAATGTCAGCACTTGAGTGCATGTTCTTCCCACGTGGAAGATGTGTATGTGTCACTCCAGCACAGGAAGATGATTGTTTTGGGACCCTGTAATGGAGGTGTGCAATGAGCTGCCATCAGTGCTCACTGAGTTTGTTCCTGCAGAATGGCTGCAAGCACCGTCACCTGTAAGTCTACCATCTTCTTCAGGACAGAAATGGCTGAGGGAGCTAAACACTGCAGGGATGCACAAGAGGATGAAAGCAGATCTCTCTCTCCTGCAGTAACAAGAGATTACCTCTCAGTACTACTAAAGCAGGCTTAATTCCAGGGTGTGCCTGAAAAGAACTTCTGCAAAGAGTAGCTAATTTTTGCTTTGGGACAAAATCGTAATTGTCTGCCTCCTCCATATTACTGGTGTGGAAGTGGAAAAATCAGCATTGACTGGCTGGAACCAATAAATGGGTTTTCTGCCTTGCTGAGCAGGCTAGATAAGTGTCTGATGGAAGGTCAGCACAAAGACTCATTTGCTGACCAAGCTATTGGCTATACTGGGAAAAAAGATACCTGTGGTGCTACCCAGGAAAGACATGGAATGATTTCTCTTGGATTGGGTTCAGGCTTTTTTGGTAGCTACCTCATAGAGCAAATATGCTGGCTCCTGGGAAAGTGGCAACTTGCTGGCTGGATCCTGGTTGTCCAGGTAGCCATTTTGGGTGTGTGTAAGCACGTCTGGAGTGCACGACAGCACTTCTCCACAGAGTTTCGTGCTATGTCTATGCAGGCTGTGATCATTTTGTGTTTGCAAAGTTACACTCCAAAGCAGATTGTTCCTTGAGGCAGCTTCTGTAAGGAAGGGCTTGTAGGAATTTGTTCAGGTTTTTTTTCCCAGTTCTACCAGTCTGGCAGAGTTTTCAGGGGATATGCTATGTTTTATGTTGCCTTTCTCAGCCTTGATTTTCTGCCATCAATACTTCAGGTTCTGCTCCTCTCCTATTAAGAGGTCTTGTCAGTATGAGTCAAAAAGTAACTGGTTTCACCAACCCTGCTTGCAACCTGCTCTTTTATACAGTCTCTAACATTTGGAAGTCCCTGGTTACTCTAACATCCACGTTGACTTTGGCTCAGGGTGGACTGAACCCAAACATAGTGCCTACCTGAGATGTAAAGCACCTACCTTTAATGTAAGGCAGTGGTAACCACCTTCCACCCCGTCTCAGTCTGGCATGCCTCGAGAGCTTCTGGAGGATGGTGAGGCAGCCCCAGAGGCGAGTGGGCTTGGCATTTAGCTAAATGCCAGTAGCAACAGCTAGACAGGGTGTGTTATCACCAGAGAGGCCATGTGTTGATTATCCATGACATTATATGTTCTGCCCAGCATCAGTTTTAGTTTGTGGGGTCTGATTTTCTGCCTGAATGTGCAGGGAGTGCACCCCAGTGCCATGGAGGTGTGGAGGTACCTAAGGCTCTACTGGTGCCAAACTTCCCCTTGCTTTCACTGCTTGAGTTTGGTGCCCAATGCCTCTTTGAATGTAGCACTTGATTGGAAGATGTGCCTGACTCTGTCCCTTCTCCCTACTCTCCCCTCTCAGCTGGAGTCCTTCCTCCTTGATGGCAAAGCCACTTTTGTCTGCATTGGTGAGGAACTTGGAGCAAGCTGTGGTTGGTGGGTGATGCATGCAGAATTTGGCCTTTAGTAAAACCATTCCTGGGCCAATCCCACTTGCACATTTGGTAAGATATCTTTCTTCTGCTTGGATACTTTCCTTGCCCATACCCTGCTCCTGCATGCTGCCAGACCTACCCCCCCCACACCACCTCCCCCAAAGGGCCTGAGACAGGGTGCAATGGTTACAGGCTGGTCTTTGGTGGGCACCAGCCCAGAGAGCTGGTCGCACAGTGGTGTGTGTGGGCGCAAATGTCCCCGTATGGCTCAGAGCCAATTGTTTCACCATGTGCTAGGACACTGCTATCTTTCCTGGTTTTAGATTATAATCTTGTTGGGGCAGGGCATGATGCTTCTTCTGCTTGACATGTTGCCTGCACTCACGATGCTGCTTGTGAAAAATGTGATGGTGATGAAACAGAAACTAAATCAGAGCTAAAATGGCTGAGAAAGTGGAGGAAGAAGAGGATACAAGCAAGAGTGACAAATCCTTTCCCTGTCTCTTGGTGAGCCCATGGTCCTGTGCCATGAAGCCCTAGAAAGCACTTCAGCTCCTGGCATCTCCTGTGGCCATTCCCTCGTGTCCTCCCATTGTTAGTTGCTCGGTGGTGTTCAGCAGATCCACCATTCACCTTTCATATTCCTTTTCGTGTCAACACAACTGATGTCTCCATATTCCCTTTCTGCAGGTTATGTAGCCTCTGGGAGGGATGCACTTGCTCAAAAGAGTCCACCAGCCCACGACACTTCCTTCAAGGGTTTCAAATGGCACTGCCCACCAGGAAATTTTGCTATTTTAGTTCTAGTTGCCATCTCTTACTGACACCTGCAGGGCTTTGGATTTTTATTCCTTTTGCCAAATCCTCCCTGTCTCACCACAGAGCAATGACCAATGGGAATAAATCACAATTTTAGTAATTTGTTTGAATGTTGCTAAGAAACAGGTTACAGTGGCCAGTGAGAGGCCCTATTTGTGTAGTCACCTACAGAGGAAAAAAAGACATTTGTTCTGCTTTGAAAAATAACTCTTTCATGTGGAAACGGCATACAGTTTGGGTGGAAGGCTGCAGCCACCGAAGGGGAGGATGAGCTGTGTGGTAGGACGTTCACTCAGCGACGCAGCTCAACTGAGTAGCTTTGCAAATGTTCCTTGAGATTGTTTTGCACATGGATCCATACACATCACACGCTGCAGCCAAATATTCATCCTCGGCTAAGAACTGGCTGCATTGTAGGGCAATTAAAGTAAAATATTACCCCCTCCTCCCTAACCTACAAGCAAACACTGCTGTGGGTGAAGGCCAGCAGAGGAAGAATGACATCATTAAACCCAAGAGGGAAAGCAAGTATCACGCCAGCTCCATGTGTGGGTCAGCCACTGCGCTGGGATAGAGACTTGCCTCTTTGAGACTTTGACTTCTGTGCTTTGTGCTTGGAGGACTTCTTTTTTTGGACAGCCATAAAGCATTGGTACGCTACACACCACGGCTCACTGCAGAATGATCTGTCCCTCTCCTGTGTTTCATGTCCTGGCTGCAAATGGTGCACAACACCCTCACCACCCTACCATGATGAAGCCATTTCCACGTGGGCCAGCAAAAGGCCATTTAGCTGTGCTCCAACCGCAGCGCTGGATGGCCAGGGATTGTCCCCTGGCCCACGCCGCTCCTGCTGGGGCAGGGCTCAGGGCTGGCCGTGCAAGTGTGTCCTTAAAGCATGGCAACAGCTTATTCCAGGTATCAAGACTTCTTCTCCCACAATGCAAGGCATGTTAGTAGTGGTATGTTTTTGTCTTATAATGGCAAGGAAATGACATAAAAACCAGGCACTTTTTTTCTTTTTTTTAATTCTGCTTATATGTAACAGTGGTGGTGCCAGTCCCAGCGCTAGATATAACCTGCTCAGATGCATGCACTCCCATGCCTAGCTACTTAAAACTACAAAAGCCTGCTACTGTAGGCAGGCTATACATAGGTAGATAACCTTTCATGCAGAAATCGAGGCATGTGGGATGCCGTTCAACAGGATCACTTGTAGAAATCCATTAATACTACATAGAAGTGCTGGTAGGATTGGCCCAATGTTTCCCAAGCTGCAACATTCCCCTGCATTGCCTGCTACAAGCAAAGCAAGGATTTACTGAGCTCCCTTGCTCAACCCCTCCAAAGCCAAAGCCAGACTTGGACTCCTCTTGCTCCCTGGGAGCCGGGCAGGATGAGGTCCCTCATGCCCATCCCACCAGGCACTGAGTGCCTGCTCTCATGCACCCACCTTCCCCCTTTCCTAGCGGTGGGCTCCTCTTGCGGACCTTGCACCTCCACCAGCATCTGCAGGGCTGAATGCAATGTGAGCACCACCACGATCACGCTGGGAGAAATCCATTAACAGAGGTTTAATGAGCAATTCCTGCCCTTGTGCTACTGCTATATGCTTTATCCTGTATGACAGCGTGGGTTAAATACCTCTATACCTGTATGCACACAACGGCTTGCGTCGCTACAAATATACCCACTAACAAATAAAAACTACTACCCTTAAACCAAAATTGTTATAAATTTATTATGAATATAAAACCTGTGCTGGCCAGGACTCGCAAAGCAGCACTGTAAAAAATAAATCCTCCTGGCACTACAAGTCCCAGAGCCTAGAAGACTCGGTTTTGGAAAGGACCCTCACAACTGGGAATAAACCCCAAAATTTAACTTGTTTATTATATTATTTTTTTTTAAGTAAGCTTGCCATGTTAACAAAAGCAGAATAGTTTTATTTAGTGTTCATCTCACACCTTCAACAGCTGCAGCTGTCAGGCACAGAAATACAGTATTAAAATAAACTGAACAGAGTTGCTCATTGAAAAAATCACGCTATGCAAACCTGTGGATTGTAACATCAACAGTATAAAAATGTAACAAAATCGGAATTTTTAAATTTTTTAAGCTTTTAAAGATAATAGTCCAGGCTATAAAACTATATAAGCATTGAATAAGAAATGTTAAAGTCAACAAGTCTACAACAGATACATCTTGTAAAAACTCAATAAATTATATATATATTTATAATATCTAGTAACATTTGAAATCATGCACAGTTTTGTACATTTTCTTTTTTCAGTACACGAAAACTCAATGTTTCGAGTACTTGGAATGTACACAATTAGCAGACATTTGTAAGAAAATACCAAAAATTCTTTTTTATTCCAACAAAACAAAACAAAATTCTATAGTAATCTACCTTCTCAAACTTCCATTGAAGTAACCTCAAACTATAAATTATTTATTTTAGGATAAGGATTTTGTGGCTCTAAGAAGAAAAAAAAAAAGTCTTAAAATGAGATGCTGTCATCCTGTTATTCTGAAACATTGATATGTAATATGCACCAGAGAAAAATGGAAAGAAAAGGATTCAGGATGCAATTTGCTTTGCCTCTTCATGGTAGTAGATAAAGTCTTCTGGACAAAAAAAAAAAACCACCCAAGCCCCATGAAAACCCCCAGACCCGATCTCCCCCCTTGTCAGCTTGATCCATGCTAAAATGTCCTAGTTCACTCGTGTGCTTTTGAACAGCTATCTGGCATCGAGGAACAAAACAGCACAGCATTTTAAACATAGAAAATCAGGGATCACTGGCATTTTCCAGTGTGTTAGATGAAAAGAAATGCGCAGCCGTTGCACCTCTCCTGCAAACAGTGTCGCACTTCTTGTTATTTTGCTCACATGGCATTTCTGAAGCCCAAAATACAACAGTACTGGCAAAGGGGAAAAAAAATTACCCCACATCATCCAAAGTCAACATTTCGCTTTGCTGCATACTTGTTATTAAATCGACCTCAAAGAATACCTTCATTTGAAAATAGAAAAATAAACACCCACACCCCCTTAATGCACAGTGGTTAAACTGATGGAAGAATTCTTGGCCCTGTTTTTCTGAAATATGTAAAAATCATCTCTCTGCTGCGATTTGTTTGGTTTTAACCACTGGTGATGTATTAAAAAATAAACTTACCTTTGCTCACTGCAATCCAGGATAAACTAATATTTTTTAAATGAATACATATATATATATTTATAACATTAAATGTAATTTGTTAAAGGACTGTACACCTATACATTCTTTCAATATTTCCCATAAACACAAGAGCAAAACTTGATTAATATATTTTATCTCGATTTTTAATAAGTTAAAAAAAACCCCCACCCTTAAACTCGGTGAAATTTAAAGTTTACAGTAACGCTATGCTATTTAAACCGATGAACAGATATGTTAATGTCTATAAATAACTTTACAAATATACATGTTAAGGTACAATTTTTAAAACAAAACTGTGAAGATATAAAACAAACAAAACATCTTTTCTTTTGCCCAGATCAGTATATCCTAGATTGCAATGCTTGTATTTTGAGACTCTCTCTCAGTACTGCTTTATGTTGCATTAGTATTATACATTCCTTTTTTTTTAATATATTTATTTATATATATACAGGATATATTTATAGATATATACACAGATTCTCTGGAATAAACCTTTTTGATATAAGTTAAAGGCTCTTGCCTACAGGTACCCGTAACTTCTTTCTCCAAGTCACTGCATGTAGATGGAGCCAAACCGCTGGCGTCGAGGGGTGGATGGAGGAGCTGCTCCCACTCACCCTTGGCAAACGAAATTATACAAATCCCAAAAAGCAAGATTCCTCCCCCCGCTCCCCAACGGCTGTTCCCAAAGGTTGGGATGTGGCTTGAGATGCCGTGTGGGCACCCAGGAGCCAGGTCCCCCGCTGCTCTCAGACGGGTGATGCTCTCCTCTCTGGGAACCCCCATGGCTGGCGCTGGGTCTCTGCCCGTCCCCAGGGTCTGCTCCTGCTTCGGCACGGATCCATGGCTCCCAGCCCAGTGCAAGGGCCGGCGGCTGCCGAGCCTGGCCAAAGTGCCACCATTTCAGATGACTTGACTGTCTCTTTGTCTTTTTTTTTTTTTTCCTTTCTCCATGATGATTTGCATTTTACTCATTTTTTTTTCTTCTTCCAAAAAGGATTCCTTCTATGTAGCTGGGTAATAAGATCATGAAGCTATAAAAACGACGACAACAAAAATATAGATATTTTTATAAATATATGAATCCCTGCAGGCAACGTGGCTTTTCAGCTCCACCAAAAAGGTTCATGTACAGATTGCATAAGCAAAGAATTTCTACATTCTTTACACTTTTTTTGTCTGTGTTTTTTTTTTAAAAAAAGGAAGATTTTTTTTTTTTTCCCTCTTCTTCGTATTGCAGGCACAGAACGGCTACTCTGGCACTCAAAATGCAAGCGCGGAGGCTGGGAGGTCAGTCCCCCCCAGGTTCAACATTCTGCTTAGTATTAAAAAAACAAAACAAAACAAAACAAAAACCACAAAAACAAAAAAAAACCACCAAAAAAACCCCCTTATATGATAGATCATCTTGGCAAGAGATTAGTTCCTTCAGGCCAAACAGTGCTTCTTGACTTTTTGTACAGCAAATGGGAAAAAAACCAAAAAACAACAACAACAAAAAAAAGTTAATTTTCTTTTTTTACCCTGAACAGCTCGACAACAACACAAATCTCTGGGCACCACCACGCAGTTCCACTGGAAGATCCTTCACTACGGTTTCGTCCTTGGCGCCCCACACTCGCGCCTCCGTGGGCACACTGCCTGTCTGTCTGTCTGTCCGTCCATCCGTCCGTCTGCCTGGGGTGTCTTCACGTCCGGATGACGCCATTGCAGGGGGGGTGCTTGGGCAGGCAGGGCTCGTCGGGCAGTAGGTCATGTGCAAAGACCGAGTCATCCCCCGAAGAGCAGGTGCTGTGGGTGTCCTGGCCGGCTGGCGAGTACTGCTCGAAGGGCACCGAGAGGTCCAGGTACTCCTGCCAGGGCGACAGATCCATCAACATTGGGTGCCCCCCACTGGGGACCGAGTAACCCCTCCCCGCACCCACCCCACCACACTCACATCGGTGGACGTCACGGTGAGGACTCTGTCCAGGTCTTCCACCAGCTGCTTGAAGGTAGGCCGTTGCGAGGGGACGGCGTGCCAGCACTCCCGCATGATCATGTACCTACATGAGAAGGGAGAGGGAACTGTCACCCATGGTGGGGCTAAGCAGTGCCCACCTGCCTGCCCACCCACACCCAAATCGCCTGAGACAACAGCTACGGCCAAGGCAATGTCAGTGATGGTGGCCTTGGTGCGTGGCCACCAGCTGGGGGGAGGAGAGGGGTTTTGTGGAGCCACACTCTTTGTATTGATCACCTCACATAAGTCCATGCTTTTGAGGCAGGAGGAGGAACCGTCCTAAAAATGACACACCAGAGCTTCACCCCCAACCGTCACCCGCCAAACGAGGGCTGGCACGTTATGCAGCCTGGCAGCCATGGACTGAGCCAAAACATGTCAGGGTGGGGGGACCTACCTGCTGCCGGCCCCACAATCGCACGGTGGGGATGTCCCACCGGCCTGAACCATGGCCTGGAGTGGCCACAGAGGGAAGGGGGAGTGGGGAGAGGCCACCCCCCACCACGCACTCACAGGTCATGGGTGCAGTTTGCCGGTTTGTCCATCCGATGGCCTTCCTTCAAGAGTTTGAAGAGTTCCTCAACGGGAATTCCCGGGTACGGAGACCCTCCCAACGTGAAGATCTCCCATAGTAGCACTCCAAAAGACCAGCTGGAAACCAAAGAAAGATCTTTAAAATTCAATGAGGTTTTTTTCCAAGTCCCCCCCCTGACCCCCCATATCCCCTCCCCCCTGCCTGGCTTTATTTCTGTGCAGCCATGCATAGCTAACAAAGTCATCAATAGCATGACTAATTGCCTAGGCCATTTTTACTAGTTACTTGGAGATCTCTGCTGATCCAACTCAATAGCAAAGAAATCCCAGGCACCAAGTCTGAAATTGAAATGAGCATTTAATCAGATAGGTGACAGCCCATCTATTACCCCCAGCTCTTTGTTAGGTCTTCCACCAGCTCCACTGAATGGAACAAATCAAATTATTCATGCACAGCTTCACTGAATTGCAGGCTTGGAACCACAGGCCACTAATTGTGCAAGCTGATACCAAAACTTGCTTGTTACAACACTCATTTCACTGGCCAAGCTGGGAGAAAAATACCCCAACAAAAATCAGTAGAGCACTAATGTTACACCCTCCAGTCCTGCAGCTGTGCTCTGGTTAAAAGTCCTCTTTTTCAAAAATATCTTTTGCCTTCTTCGTTTTCTTTTTAAAAACAGGGATTATCTGTCGCTGTTTCGCTTTCATGCACGCTCGCTCTCCCGTTCCCTAGCTTTGATTTATCTGTCATGCCCGCTGCAGCATTACCTAAGCATGGAAACTATGATTTAAGATCAATAAAAGGCAAAGTATGCGAAAAATACAGAAACAGAAAAGATTCATTTGTCCAACTGCAAGTGGTGAGCTTTGGGAGCAGGCACACTGGCTGCTGAATTACTGTAAAAATGCCATTATCGACCAAATATTGAAATAAAAAGCTGGTTTCCATGCTGAGCTACTTGCAAAGTTCAGACGTGATACAGATTTACACGTAAGGCAGGCTCTGCTGTTTGCTTACCGTGCAGAGGCACTAAAATGGACAAGACAGGATTAAGAGAAATAAAAGGCAAATAAATGAAGCAGCAAAATTAACCTGAGAATATATTTGTTCAATATTCTCTGATCAACTCTACTAACAGCAGACGGAATATTTCAAGCTCATCCCACATACTCAACTGAAGCGTAACTGTCTAGGGCAAAGCGTGCAGGAAGCCAAGGGTAATTTTTTTTTTGCATAGCATTTTTCTTTTTGCAGAGTTTTTTGACTGCAGGATGAATCACCTCATCTATAAACTGGACAAGAAATACCTGCCTGCCTTCCAATAATTTTTCAGCAGCTCACTGGAGACCCTCGGATGAAAGCAACTAGATAACGGTAAAATAAAACCACGTGTGCAAAGCCGCAGCTTGGAATCGATTCATTTGCTTTTGCATCCCCAGGCACCCCAGCTGCGAACGAGCCCTGCTCGTGCTTAGCAATACTTTTGTTTGTAAGATACTACAGGTGTTGATTTCCCTGTCATTTTACTTTTTTTAAGAAAGTGCAGGTATGCTTACACATCACTCTGATGAGTATAGACCCGGTCAAACAAGGCTTCTGGAGCCATCCATTTCACAGGCAGCCGACCCTGTAATTAGGAAGACAATGGGAACATCCCATCAGCATATTCCCCCAGCCACAACGGCACCATCTGAATCTTCTTTTCTAATCCAGTTTGAAACGTTTTCATTAACAACCACATCTGCCTTCCCGGTCACTGGGCAAAGCAGTAGCGGCCACGTATAAACAGATTAGAGCATTTGATCCCTGGATCTTCGCTGACAATCTTTGCAGCAAATGCTCTCTGCAGAGGACTGTATTTCACTGCCAAGGCAGGTTTAACATATCAGAGCATCTAAATCTTTGCATGGGAACAGCATCCACTAGCTAGCTCTGCAGCAGAGCATGGGACAACACTTTCCACCTCTTTGGCTGGAAGAAGCAGTTTGACTCCAAGTCCAAACCCTGCTTAGGTTGAACTTGAAGGGAAACTTCCAAGAGTGAAGGCAAGGGCCAGATCCTCTAAGAATCAAATCTCGGTCCTGCTGAAGGCTAAAGGAAGAGGCTTTCTCCCAGGTTTCCTGGGGAACATCCTACATCAGGGGCGTAAACATGGGCTGTCACAGATGAGAAATATGAGATGAGAAACGCTAGATTAATCATAATTCTTTTGGGTTTTGCTTGGCCTCTGGGGGGAGTTTCATGCTTGAGGCATAATTTGGCTAAGGGAGGGCGGGCTTTGTCCTCTTCTGACCCACTGTCTCACTGGGGGAGACAACTAGAGGTGGGACATATCCAGGATGCACAAATAGGATTATTCTCTCAGCTGTCCAACATAGCTCAAACAGGGAAAAGCATCTGATTGATGATTAAAATTCCCAAGAATTTTTATTAATTCATGATTAAGAAATCCTGGCAATGAAGAGAGAATTCTGATATAATACTGGAAATGATCAGTATGGGCATGGTAGGCTTTGTAGGACTGCCTGGACATTTAGATCCCTTACAGTTGCAAGACTCTCAGATTCTGCAATACCCTCAACCTCTTCCACTGCCATCTCCACACTATGTTGTAGTTGTGGCTTTTGCTCTTTTGCCACAGAGGACTGGGACGTGCTTTGTTCTCTGCAGCGTGGCACTGATGGGGAGGGATGTCCCATTGACTGCTCAGAGCTCAGCATCTTCTGCATCTCTTTGAACCATGATACAGGTTGTCCCTCTAGCCCTTCGTTCCTAAATTAATCTCTACTGAAAATATAAACAGCTCCAGACTCAGCCCTTGACTGGGACCATCGTCTCACCCTTGGCAGTGAAATCAAGGAGCTCAGTTGTAAAAAAGAGAGAAATGCATGAAAGCCAGGTAGCTCCAGAAATACAAAAAGTGACAATCGTCTGCCAAGGGCTCTGATGGGACCAGAGCTTGGCTCCTTGGGAACTTTACAAACAGTAGTGCAGCAGGCTGGAAAGGGCTCAGTTGCCCTTTGGTAAAACCCTTGGTTTCTCTTAGTCTAAAGCCTCCTGGCCAGAGGTGAGACCTCACAACCAGCTGTCAGCAGCAGCAGTATCTGTCAGGAAGAAAATGGATGGTGGGTGGACTCCTGGGACCAGCCTATCTACAGGCCCTCCCTATGTGAGGCTACCGGCAGATTTCTTCCTCCTAAGCCCCTCTAGAAAGGGAGATGTGGGACAAGGGCCACTTGCTGCAGGAATGGCTGAATTCCCTGCCAGAAGGAGAACTGCACATGCTTGGCAGCTCTGTACTTACATTGGTGGTTTTCTTGTAATAGTCAATGTTGTGAACGTCTCTAGCGAGGCCAAAATCAGCTATTTTCATCACATTGTCTTCAGTGACTAACACGTTCCTGGCTGCCAAGTCGCGATGAATGCACTGTGAAAGGTGAGCAAGTCAATAAATAAGGGCTTGTTAGCTGCTCGCGCCTGGAACCAACAGCACCGTGTGGTTTATGAGCTGCCACTTCATTGACTCCCAAGCTCATAAAGCTGTGGGCACTGCTTAACTCCTCGCTTTCTGTGTCACTTGCCCCATCATGCATGCTCGGTGGGAGCCACCTCTTAGCAACACCTAATCGGCAGCCTCAGCGCTGACACAGCCACGTGTCTTTTCTCTCCAAAAGGGATGCACAGATGAAAAACCCAACCCTCCTCTTCTGTGGGCGCCTACTGGGACGTGAAGCTGCTTCCTCCAGGAAGAGGAGTGCAGGTTCATATTTGAAGGAAAATAATCCTCAAATTAAGACATTCCCAGTACATCCAAAATACATCATAGTTGTTAGCTGAGAAAGAAGCTGAATTAGCCTAGACTGTGCAGAAAGGGAGTTTAAAGCCACCATGAACCATCCACCCTGAACTGCAGCCACAGGACGAACACTTTTGACATCTGAAGCTGAACTTGCTCTAGCTGTAGCGCTCCCTACCCACAAAAAGAGGTCACATCGGGCGGTGCACAGCTTCCTGAACCCAAAGCTTGATTCCCCACTTGCTGATGTCAGGGTAAATCAGGACTAATCCCAGGGTATGATGTAAGCAAACGCAGCAGCTGGCTCAGTATCAGCAAAGTACTCCACAGGGAGCACCTTGGGCATGGCCATGCATCAAGCCAAATCCTCCAGGCTCTGCTCCCACCGAGCCTGCATGCGCTGGTGACAGCCTCGAACACATGAGCTACACCCAGGATCTCAGCTTCCTCCTAGGTGCTCTGCATCTTTAGGGATCTCAGGAGGGAGGTGGGGGGGATAGGGGTGCACACAGCTCCTGACTCTTGTCTAAAGTAACGTCTTCCACAGTGGAAGCTCAGAACTTGGTGTGACGCTCATCCTGACCACTGTTGCCCAAGCCTCAGGATCGCACATCTGAAAGCCAGTTACCTCTACGAGTGGTAGAGGTTGAATTGGTGAGGACAGGCACCAAGGTCTGGGTTGGTTGTGCTTTTGTATGCATTCTGGGGATGCTAACAGGCCTCCAGGTGACAGCAAGGGCTGTGCAGCTGCATGGGTCATGGACGCAGCCAGCATATGGGAACTTCTGCATTCAGCTGAAGCCTTCTGCAAAAAACCCAAGATACTTCATACTGAAAAATCTGGTCTCTAAAGGGAGAAGCCTGTACACTGCATGTCTCTGAACACATGGGTCTGACCAACGCTTCTATCAAATGAGGTTTCTCAACTCACTTTCTGAGATGCCAAGTACTCCATGCCCCGGGCCACCTGGTAGGCGCAGGAAACCAGGTCTTTAAATGTCAGCTGCTCCTCGGGCAGCTTGCAGGTGTCGAAGGAATAGTCCATGCCAGGTGGGCGACGTGCCCTGAGGTATTCCCGCAAGTTCCCTTTCGACGCATATTCCACCAACACGTAGAGCGGTCCTGCAAGAAAGAGCACCATCGGCATCCAGCAGAGGAACAGCTGACCACTGAAATCTCACCTGGGACATTTCAGGCAGCCAGTAAATAATCACACAGAAGGGACAGTCAAACCTGAGCTTCCCACCACCCTGTGAGTACCGGGCTGCTTTGCTACGTACCATCCTGCGTGCAAGCACCAAGGAGGTTAATAATGTTTTTGTGCTTCCCAATCATTTTCATCATTTCCATCTCAGAGACCAGGTCAGAAAGGTCCTTGTCAGTGGCATCATCTGGAGAAAGCACGAGAGGAAAGCAAAAAAAGGTCAGGAAGAAAATAAGTGTTTTGTGAAGTAGTGAATACAACAGCTGCGTAGCCATGTGGGGCTCTGATAGGGAAACAGTACTCAAAATACAGCAGTATTTGCATTCATTCTACATTGGGAAAAAGAATCAAAGTAAAACCAAAAACCACTATCACCAAAAAAAAAAAAAAAGAGAATACTTGTTCAGGAAGAAAAAACAGATAAATGGAGAGAAATGTTCATATGGAAATCCATAAAACCTTTCATCTTTTGTTTCATCCTGATAAGGATTAAAGAAAAAAAGTCAGTTTTGGTACCCAGGACCATTCTCCTTTTTCAGATGTTTCCCTCCTTCATCTCCAGGGGCAAGAGTTAAGGATGGGGGAAGGTTGGAGCTGGGAAAGGGGCTAGAGGAAGGAATGTATTTTTTGCATGGAAAGCTGTAATTTTTCAACAAAAGTAGAAAAGCTCCTCTCCATTTTCTACAAAAGTAGAAAAATTGGGGAACACCTCCCCAGATGAATGCTTTGGTTTGGAAAGATGGAAACGTTCCTGCTTCCAAAACCAACTTCAGAATGGAATGAAGGAAATGTAAATTAAACGAATCCTTTCTGATAAAAAGTATTATTTTTTTAAAGGATGTCACCCCATGTAACCCCAAACCCCGGCTGCTCACTGTTGGAGCATCTGCCCTGCTTGCTCCAGCTGAACTCCTCAGGGTGATTTTGTCTGCATGTTGTCTGTGGTTACTGTGTGCGGGTGAAGGATGGGAAACAGAAACTCATCCGGAGGTACCCAGTGAATTCCCCACTTTGGCTTCCCTTTAACCTCTCAGGAGTTCAGAATTGAGTTTCTGCAATGAAGAAACTCCTCAACAAGCAGTTTCTCAACTCCATCTGAGCTTGTTGCACAAGCTTTTGCTAGAACAGGCTGCGCTGGTTACAGAAGTCAGGAGTAGGCTGATTCAAAGAGCTGGCTAGAAGTGAAGGGGGTTCCCCTTCTTCTCAGGGATGCTATTACCCCTTGGAAGAGAACTGGGTTAATTCCCATTCCCCGTTCTCGACTGGATTTGCATCTTTACATGCTCTCCAAGGAGAGCCCTCACCCCCAGGCTATGTGAGTGCAGAGGAAGAAAGGCTGTTCTTGTTTTCTTCTATTTTATCTGTTTGTATAAAAGAGAGAACGAGAGGAAATCCCAGTGCAATATGCTGTTCTGCCCTCTGTAGACTTCCCATACCTTTTAACATCTTGACAGCAACTGTGATGGCCTTGTTCGGCTTGTCCTTATCAATCCCAATTGCTTCTGCCATCACAACTTGGCCAAAACACCCCTCACCAAGTGGCTTCCCCAAGGTCAGGCTGGAGGGAGGAACAAGCAGGCACATTAGTGGGTACTGGGGTGGTGACACTCGTGGCAGGGAAGGGGAACCCGACCTGGGGGTTGACTGACCGAGAGCGTGCCAATTCCCACTTGGGATCAGGAGGCAGTTCCAGCTCAGAGACGTTGGCCAGCATCGGCCCGTCGCTGGAGGAGAGACGCGTGATACGGACCAGGGGCGTGTTGGAATTCATGGAAGAGTTGGACTCTAACGACACCTGCTTGGGTAGAGCAAATGAAGTGTTATTGCCAACTGTATTCCTAGGGAAGGCAGTGCCTGAGATCGATCACTGAAGGGATTTGAGCTATCTTTGCCTGCTGACACCTTTCTGGTAATTTCTAAATGGGAACACCCCCCCCCACCCTCCACCTCTACCCCCATCCTTGCAGAAATGCACTGATCTAGGCACCTGTGCTCAGGTTTTTAGCTGATGGAAAGGAGGGACAGGTTAGCCAGTGCCCTCCAACAGGAAGGAGGTATAATCCGTTCATTTGCTGTGTGCATCTCCATAGCATGTATAGGCTATGGAGTGACTTCTCCTGTTCTGGCACTGTAAATGACCACCATGAGCTTGCAGCCAAAGCTGTGAAATCCGTATCCTTCACTATGTGGTTTTACACGGTGCCTTTTGCTCCTGCCCCCCTACAATTACGCATGGCAGAGCATCACTTACTGCATGGAGGAGGGAGGACCCTTTCCCACCTTCCTGAGAATTGGTTCAGGTTCACCAGTGACCTCTGTGAGAGCAGGACTGAGCACAGTTAAACATGCTCTTGCTCCTCAAATCCCCACTTCACCAGGGAGCCTGGACTAAACTGTTCCCCTGCAAGATGTCCTTTCTGTGGCATCCATGGCTGCACTGCCAGCCCCTCTTGGACAAGGGCAACAGAAATGTGGCTGCTTGGGAGCTGCTCATGAACCAGAGTCAGCTGCCATCAGCTACTGCTCCACTGGAACAGAAATAAATGAATGAAAGGGGTTAAACTCCTAGAGTGCAGCCAACTTATGTCCCTCTTGGGCAATGTTTTTCTGGTAGACCTTCTCACCTAGAGAAAATTTAAGGGGGGGTGGGGGGGGCGGGGAGAAAAAAAGAGGGATGACCATAGCAGGGAATAGGAATCTTGTATCTACTTTCTGTTACCTGTCTCTTGAGTGGAAATTTGGAGACTTTCTGTACAGTGGGGGTGTTCATGGCTTTTTTGTTTGGCATTTTCATCCTGCAGATAATCACAATGACCAGCACCAGGATGAAGAGAACAAAGCCAGTGCCGTAACTGAGAATGCCAGCGTATACTGAGCCTGAATCATCCATTTCCATGAGCTCCTCTGCTGCAGGGTGACAAGAGATGGCAGTCAGGACGGGGCAGGCAGCTGCCCACGCACAACTATACACACATAGTGCAAAGAATTTGGGGATTTGTAAATTTGCTCATTTACACCAATTTTCTGAGTGACTTCAGTGAGGGGACTCTCCTAGGCCAGTGGTTTTCTACCTGTGACTGTAGCTAAAGCATTAGTTCAGTTCGCCTTTTTTGGGGATAAGTTTACCACTCTTGGATGCAACCCTGGGGTTTCCAAGAGCCTTCAGCTCACACGTTGAAAACCACTGATCTAGGCTGAAGGCATCTTCACGTGCCTGTGCCTCTGACCCAGATCTTGCTTTCCCTGCACATCCACACAACATAGCTGGATGCCTCGGATGTGCAAAGGCTGCAGGACTGCGGTTTGCTGCACTTCACTGATTTGGCTTCTCCAGCAACAATTTCCACTGGACCAGTGCCTGCCCTGAGGGACCAAGGGGCTTGAAGGGCACCCAGGGGTAAGGCATCACACAGGGAAAAAGCCTCACAAGAGCAACCTGCATAATGATTTAATGGAAACAGAGTTCTGCTGGGAAGAGGCTGGGAGATCTGGACCCAAGAGGTGGTTGAGCTGGGAGGGTGATGGCATGAGCCCATCAGCTGTGACTACCTGCTAGCAAGACTTTTTTGGGACTAGCAAAGCTCAGCTGTGATTGCCCCCTTGTTCCTTTCAGGACAGGCACGTAGACCAGACGAAGGGGCCACGGTGGGACCAGTTTTCTTTCCTCCCAAAGGTGGGCTGGTGTCAGAGGAACAGTCATCAGTGGGAAACTTCATAATGAAGTCATGCCAGTGGGGTTAGCTTGTTAACGGCTTGTGTACATCGCTGCTGCCCCAAAGCAGCGTCTTCGGCAAGCAGCGGGAGCTATGCCCTGGCAGCAGCAGGCTCCGAATGAGGTCTTCTGTGGCCGTGTCCAAGGGGACATGAAGAAAGGGCTGTTGGTGACACTGGGGGCTGCACCAGCCTGTGTGCCAGCTGTGCAGGGCCTCATCCTGCCAAGCGGCCATCTCCTCCTGCACGGAAGGGGGACCAGATCTCCCAGCATCAGGCACTACGGTTGGTGCCACAGCTTTGCTGCCTTGGCTCACACCGTCTCGCCCTCTGCTCCACGCCTCTCCTCCCTCAGCATGGACAGGGGTTTACAAGCAGAGGTTCCCTAGATGGGCTGTGTTCTGCACCCTCTCTGTGGGTAGTGCTTCGGGGCCTGCTGCTGCACAGACGGCTGTCCTTCACTGCGTCTGACTTCAATATAAAGTTCCACTTCAGCTTTTTTAGTGGGTTTTCTTCTGCTTATTCTTTGCTTAAGTAAGAGAGGTGCGTTTCAAACATTGTAAAACCAGCATAACAGTTGGATGAGACAGTATCAGGAGATTCTCAAAGTAAGAGACGTTAGTCTTCTAACCAAAGGAACCGATTTCTCATCCAGTGGATGGCAGAAGCAGAAACAGAATCAGATCAGCTATTATAGAGCTGGCAAATAAACAAGAGAAAAAAACAGCAGATCCCACCGCCTGCAGGGTCAGGCACGGAGGAGACCTTCTTGAGCCCCGGTAAAAGCAATGACATCCAAATCACCCGCACAGATAAAGTAAAGATTAGAAATGCCAAAGTTTCCAGTTCCTAAACACATCCCGAGATAGATGTGTTGCGAGATGGACCCAAATGTGGTCTGTGACTGGATGAGCCAAAGTGGGGTGTACAGGATTTCGGGTGCTCTTTCAGTAAGGGTCTACTGAACATACTCCAGATCTGTTCCTGCACTCTCTGCAAGGCACAGCACCCATGGGATTCCATACAAATATTGCTGGTGCTTTCCTAGACCATGCTCATGCCTCCCTTGTAGCCTGAGGCAGATTCTGCAGGTGAAGGGACAGCACAGCCTTATTCCCCTCTTTTGGAGAGCAGACTCCTCTGTTGCATATTCTGTGCTGGTTTCATTGTCAATGAGAGCTTTGCACATGAAAGGACCACAAAATTGAGGTCACTCTGGCCTCGGGTGTCAAGCCCACTGCAGCTTTCATCAGTCCCAGCTGGAGCAGGCAGTGTGCGATGCCCCTGGGAGCCAGGACTCCTGGGCTCTCTCTACAGATGACTCTCCTCGACCTTCTGTTTGAGATTGCTATCTTGGCCTGTTCATCCGTGAAGCGGAAATAATGCTACAGGCAGGGAAGGGTGTAGTTGCACCAACCACTTACACATCTAATTTTAGGTTAAGATATGAGGTTAGACAGAAATGTTCCTTCATAAGACGATCCACAGCCCATGTCCAATTTAGGTGCCCTGGATCATCTGATGGGGAGGTTTCCTTCTCCTACTGGCAGTGTAAGAAGACAAAGCTCCCAATTTTGGCACTTAACAGTCTCCTGAAAGAGAGGCTGTGAACACCTCCTTGTTATCTAGGCCAAAAAGAGATACCGGGCATTTTGTATCATTATTGCAAAAATAATTTAAATCTTGACATGCAATGCAAAAAGTGTCAGCTGTGAATATGCAACAGAGGTCTTCTGCCATGTGGATTTACCACCGGCACAGCAAATCCCAGAGGCAGGCCCTCCCTGGATAACGTGCCCTCTTCCAAGCAAAGAGCAGTCTGCAGGAACTTGGCATTTCTAAAGCAAAACGTCAAGGCACCCTGGAGAGAGGAGAGGCCAGCACAGAAGGAAATACCTGGTAGCACCGTCAGCCAAGCAGAGTGATGTGAGAACCCAATAGAATTCCCTGCGAGACAAGTATATTCCCCAGCATCCTCAAAAGTAACATTTCGCAAGTACAGAATCTCTAGCTCCTTATCCGTTGTGTTAACACCTGCCGTCTACGGGGAAAAAAAACACACACATATAGAAAGAGGGAAAACAAGAGAATAAGCCACATTCCCAGCAAGTGTGAGGACACCGCAGGCAAATTTCAAAAGCAGATTAAGGTGGGTTGTTTGTTTTTTTTTTTTTTCCAATGGCCCATCTTCCACATTTATTTATTCATTCCCCTCTGCAACCTGTAGTCAAAAGCAAAAAAAAGTTCCCTTCACCAGGTTCTTACTCTGTCCCACTACAGAAGCATGCAAGCAAAAGCATCCAAATGAAAAATTGCCCCCACAATATGACTGACTTTGGGTTAGTAGGGTGAGTACAGGGGTGGGGAAAGAAATGGTAAAAGAGGAAAGACAGAAAGAAAGGAGAAGGAGGGGAGATGTAGTGGGGAAAGACTCAAGTGCTGATCAGTTGGAACATACAAACACTTTGATTCACTGGTTCATAGAAAAATATAGAATTTTGGAATTTTTTAGAATTTCTTCTTAGAGTGGGCATCTCAGAGCTCATTACACAGCCCTTGATGCTGTAATGTAACTCCAGTCGATTACAGGAAGGTGCCTGTAGGAACTTTCCTGCAGTGGCACTGAGCAACACAGCAGCCAAACCAAACTCCAGGCGGGAGTCAAACCCCAGAGCCCACGAGATTGTTGCTGCTCTCTATTTAACATGTTTGCTTGCATGAGCCAATGTTGATATTTATTTCTCCATTACTTCTCCAAGGGACAGAAATATGTATACCGATTATATCAGTTTTATAGGCGAAAATCTTGAAACAGCTTGGTTTTCCAGAGCTTTGAACGTCACAGGTCATTAACATGCAATTCTGTTATCAGCACTCAATTGTAAGGAAGGGAAAGGAATAAAAGCGTGAAGAGTTGATAGCAGAATTTGACAGTCATTTTATTGTGGGAATTTTTCCATGGCAATTGCTGTATAGGCGTTACATTCTTGTAAAAAAAAAAAAAATTAGCAAGAAAATAAGATAAAGCCATTCAGCGTCAGTTGACAGGGTATAATACAAAATGAATAGCAATTTTAATCACTAGCTTCTTAAAAATGTTATAGCTCATTCTTGCAGTTGCCAGGGCCTTGGGACAGAGTCTGTGGTTTACCTGGTTTTGGTTTGCGAATGTGGAGCCAAAATGGTTTTTCGGCTATGCCTACGAAATTGTTGGCTCTACACAGATATTCTCCTTCATCTTGTTCTGTCACATTGAACAGATTTAGGTTAGCATCGGCTTCAGCGTTTTTACTGATCCAAGACTGCAGGAATAGACAGAAACCTGAACTTCAGTAAACCAAACAATACCTCCATCGCACCTATATTAGCTAGAATTGACTGTTCATGGCTATTTTCTTTCCAGCTGTGGCAACATCCCCGGCTCACCCTGCGGTGACAGACCTAACCCAGGACCTGGGCAAAGAAGAGAAGTTGCATTTGGCCCCAAACCTCGTGCAAGTGAACTCCCTTCCCTTCACTAGCAGCACACATGCGATTTCTTTTTTAAAACAGACCAATTTCCTACTTCTCCATCCGACAGCAGTCAAAGGCCCTATGGTTTCTTAATAACTCTGCAGACAGGAGCACAAGAGAAAGGGCTTAAGCAGAGATTTGTGTTTGCAACCCGGCTCAGCAAATACTGTTTCAATTATCAGATTCCAAAATAGAATTTGGAAACAAAATATAAGCAGTGGCGGTCTGAAACTCGCTGCTGACTTTGCCTTTCAGAAATTAGCTGTAATTTTTTCCACTGCTTATAGGAGCCTCTTCTTTACTAAATAAAGTGGTGCATATAAATCAAACAAACTTCAGACTGTTAAGCAAGGGTTTTCTTTCTCTTCTTCCACGCTGCCACAACAGCACATCAGTTTGTTCCCTAAACAGTTGTTTTTATTTTGGTTGAAAATGCACAACTGGTTTGGGTGGCCTCAGAAGTGGCCTAGGGAAAGGCTAGAAAAAATACCAGCTTCAGTTCTGGAAATGCAAATAAAACAATTGGTCTTCTCATTTTTGGTCTCACGCTCTCCAGCCCAGTCTTGGTGCCTTCCATTTCAGGGCCTGATCCTGCCAATATGACTCACAGCCCATTAAAATCAACGGGGCTGCCAGACGTGATACGTTATTAGGAACTGAACCCTAGAGGTGGCATCCAAAAGGAGCCCCAGTGTCCACGTCTGATGACACCACCACCAGTTTTGACCTGATTTCATCTCTAAAGCTTACATGCTGGTAAGTTAGGCTGTCCTGACTAGTGGGGAAACATTCCTGCCTGCTGTTGCTGCCTTGTTTATAATTAAACCGGGCACGTTTCAATGCAGAACATACAATTTAGCCTTTGACAAAGCTCGGGCACAGTGTTGCCAGCCCTCCCTCCGTAACTGGAATGCATTTAGTGCTCTTCTGCAAAGAAAAAGGGGTTTCCTTTGATCACAAATTAGGCCAGGCTTTCAGGAACTGATGCAGGTGATGGCTTGGTTTTGTCAGGCTGTTTAAAAAACGTGTTGAAAGTACAGCATTCATTTTATCCATCTGGACTGGGGTGGGTTTTGCACCCCCCCCACTGAGATGTGAGGGGGGAATTTCATGTGCTGGGCACTTCTCTGTGCCCCTCGCTCTGATGGAGACCGGGGTACTCCCCATACATAAACTGCCCCATAGCAGCTCCTACACTCAGCAAAATCTCCTGAAAGCAGAAGGGAAGGGCAGGCTGATAAAAAAAGCCTTATCTCCCTGCAGGCACCATAGTACTGGGCAGGAGAGTGCCTTTTCCAAAGCCGCGGTGGGCAGGGAAGGGCTGTTAACGGCACCCTGCTCCAGCAGCCTGGCCAAGGATGCTGGGTCAAAGCAACAGCGCTGCGTGGCACGAGGGGAACGAGTCCATAAAGCCAATGGACTGGCCCCAAGATGACAGCGAGATCGTTTTATCAGATCTTCATTTTTATAAAACAAGTACACACACATTTAAAAAAAAAAAAAAAAAAAAAATCCCTGCAAAGCTGGGCCTGATACAGCTCCACGGAGGCCCAGTATTGGCGCACAAAAGATGCATCCCAAAATGGAAATGCTCCGTGCCCCAGCGCTGATGCCGGCATTAATACAATTCAAAGCATTCCCGATTAACCAGAAGTAGTAAATAGACGTGTGCTGGTCCTATTCAGCAAAAAAATAAAACCAAACAAAACTTGTGCTTTCAAACGCCTGCCTGTGCTCCCCTTCGAGGAATGTGGAGCCTTTGCCGTCCACAGAAGAGAAGGTATTTGGCAATTCTAATTACCTAGCCACCCCGGTGCCGCTCCAACTTAATTTTAAAACACTATTTATACGGACTATTTATATGTTCTTTGCCACAGCAAAATGGGAGCTTGTGCTTGTGACACAAGGCACTGTTCGCAGCGGCTCTGCAAACTTCCAAAAGGTAGCACTTTATCCCACGGCGACCACACACGGAGCTCAGAGACTATACTAGATGGCATGTGACACAGCCAGCTATTCAGAGCTTGGTACTGGGCTGTGAAACCAGGGGGAAATTCAAATATGCATAATTCAAACACATTTGGAGAGACGGCAAGAAAATAAAAAGTTTTATCAACTCGCAAGAAGCGCACGTTGCCAATCCTGAAGAACTGTCTCGAGCCATTTCTTCCAACCAATCTGTTATTTCAATCTGTGTAATTATTTCCAGGGTCTCTGGCTTTTATTATCATGTATCTGGCTGGGTTACAGTTTTGTAGATGCTGTCTGATAAGTGGTTTTTTTTTAAAACTTCATACAAAGAGAAGAAGGGTGTGTGCAGCAGGATGTGCATGGGGAACGTCCACGCACAGGACAACCTCAGCTTGAAACGGCAGGGACAAAATCTGCTTTCAGCTATAACTGCAGAGCCAGAAAAACTCCATTTGGCCCTATATGTTTTAATAAACGCCAACACAGGATGCCTTTAATTATTAAAAGGAAAAAAAAGCTATTTTAAAAATCCACTATGCTTTTCACTCTCTATTCTCTACTTTTTATATTTACATAGGTTGAGGGGAAACCAGACCCACTGGCTTTGTTCTGACTGTAATCTGGAAGTTCCCTTTCAAGAAAGCATTTTTGCGAAGTAAAGTCTTACTAAGTGAGCTATTGCTCAATTAAAAAAAAAAAAAAAAAAAAAAGGCTTTCCTGAGCATGGATAATAGCAATGCTCACAAATGTTAGTGGCTGGAACAAGACTATCTTGGCTCTCAGGTACTGGTAGTTCAGCATTATTTAGTACGTGCATGCTGCAGTGTGTTTACTTGGAAAAGGAAAGAATGCGTTTTAGTTGGGAGCTTTTTATTTTAGTAAGCCCTGAAAATGCCTCTATTGAAGCTGTAAAAAAAGGTTATTTTTACAATTTTAGGTCAAATGCAATCTGACAGCTTCTCTTTCACTATGCTGCATTTCTCACAGTTGCCTCAGCTCTTGTAACTACTTTGCTTATCTGTGCCACTACAGTAGTTGTGTTATCTCTGGCAAACAGAAGAGACTGGAACATCGACTTTAGGACATTTCAGCTGTACCCCCTCCAAAAAGCAAAGTATTCCACTGTGCGGGCTTAAAGCAAACAACAATCCCAATGGTCGTCCCTGCTTATTATCATGGCTTGTTTCTTACAGACACAAAACAATTACAGAAAATGAGACCTTGAGCTCCCAAAAATTTGATTTAAATAATGATTACCCTGGTAGGAACTGTGACATTGAACATATTCTGTTGGGAGTTTCTGGTTCACATTGCACTGCTAGTGCTTATTTATAAACATGTAAATAAAGTCTACGGCTTCCACTAAGGGCAAGCACCTTGACTCAGTGCTGATCTCCCTTGCCGTGAGTGTGGTAGTGGGTTTCTTTGAGGAGCATCCCCACGATATAGCTCCCGTCTCTGTAACAGAGACCAAGGCAGAAGAAGGACTGTCCTGAGGGTGAGAAGAACGAACATGTACCAACCTTCAGCACTGTGACATAGGGCGTCCCATCGGGTCCATATTTACTGCCATTGACTTCCACGTGTTTCAGCCACTGGATGTGAGGCTGGGCATCGCTGTAGACCTTGCAGTGAAACTCCACATTGCTCCCTACCACCACAGTCTGGTTGGCAGGGAGCCCTGCTTGCAGGATTGGTCGGTGGGGCGACCTTTCTGAAAAACAGAAAGGGAAATCCTAATTTACTTGTCTGTCTTCCAGCAAGGATTCTCCTCTGAACCCTTCATCTCCTGGCTTTTCAGTAGAAAGGGTGCAGACTGGGATTGTCCCCCCAGGTGTCTTGGCCACTGTTCTACCCAGTGCTTCTCATGCCAAACAGGGAAGAACCACCTGGGAACGGAGGAGACGTCTCAGCCCCGCCATTCCTTCTCTGGCCCTTCTGTAGACCAGCTAAGTAATTTGCTGATCACATATCTGAGGCTGAATTGTTGGCTTGTTGAAGCTTGTTGTTGGTTTTAGAAGAGACATGATCCAGCACTTTGGGAAAGAAATCAAGCTCCTGCTTCCCATATCCCATCACGTGCCTGTTCAACATCACAACAGATCAGCTATTGAGGGAATACAGTGAAATCTCACCTAATACATCAAGCTGGTACGTGTGCCTAATGTTGCCATACTTGTTCTCCACAACACAGGTGTAATTTCCTCGATCTGACGGCACAACACTCTCCATCACCAAGCTCCACTGCTGGTGTCGCAACTAGAAGAAGAAATCAAACCATCGAGCTCGTGGTCAAGTACCATCATCACCAGACCATTCAAATCAGTGAACAATCAGTGAGCTTCTGCACACTTGGCAGACCCATTTCAAGGGTCATTAAAGGCTTAATGTGAAAAGGAATTAAGACCAATGCAGGAACAGTGCAACACAATGTAACATGATGAGACTGCAATGGGGACTTGTAGATGCTTCCACAATAATAACAATAATGAAACCAGTCGACAGCTGAATGTGGCACCTCTCATTAGAATAACGACTTCAGAAGGCATCAGCTAAGATAACTCCAATCTGCTGGTCTCCTCTGCCAGACCACTCTGCTCCACAGACTCTGTCAGCTCAAAATACTGTACTCTTATCTGCAGATCTTTACCAACGGCTACATATAACCCATAAGATGTCTATAAACAATAAAATTAATAATTCTCACCCCATTTATAACATATTTTAAAGATGTGTGCTATAGAGGCAACAGCCCATGGCACCTGTCTGAACAGAAATGCCTGTCTACAACTGAGTTAATCCCCTAAATTCCCTGTAAAAAACAGGAGAAAACGTGCACAGCCCCAGGTCTGGTCCCTAGGATGCCTGGTCAGCCCTTCTCTTTTGGCACAAAGTTTTATACTAGTTGGTTTTCTGGATGTGGCTCAAGTCCAGAGCTTTTTGTTGTTCAGTAGCAGAAGGGAAAGCACAACCCATGTCTCCACCTTGACCTGCTGCCCTGTGATTCCAGCTAGAACGTTTGTTTCTAATGAGTAAAAAGGAAATAACGGATATGGAAAGCAAATCTTGAATTAATACAGAAAGCAACCAACAGCAACAAAGATGACTTCAGGATGCATAGCGTATGAAAGCTCTCCAAATCTCTGGATATTAATTTGATGCCTTCTGCCTCTCAGAGCAGAACATTTAACTTTATTAAATGTTTTGATGGTGACTCTAAGGACACAGAAGCAGGAGATTACAATAACGCTGCGCTACAGAATGTCAAGGGCTGATGGAAAAAACAAGGGCGTAATTGCTCCTGGAGATTTCTTGCTGAAGCAGGTGAACTCAAATATGAAGTCATTTAACCTCTTTTGCTACACATAAATTGCATCCACATGCTTTCCTTTAAAGGGCCAAGTTGCAATTAAACCCAGAATTTTGCAAAGAGAAGGTTTAAAGTCGTAGGACTAGACAGCTTAGTTGCAAGATAAGCAAGCAAAAGTCATTTTAACAAAGCTTTCTAGATCTCTGCATCCCAGAGAACAGCACTGTTGAGCACCCCACTTTTCAGAGACCGCTGAAAATATTTCCTTTCATCTCAGGTTACAGGTAATAGGAGGCTGTGGCTAACAGTCTGTACAGAAACCTCGGTTGTTGCAGATGTCTGGTCAGGTCTGACTGCACCAGGACAGCACAGATGGAGCTCAATGCAGAACCAACATTATACCTTCTGTAAAGCATCATCCCACTTGGTGCAGCTCTGTAACAGCGCGGCAATTGCAGGGTAAGAGGAGCTCTGAGAAGAGAGAGCCTGGACCCCGAGTTCAGAGCTGAACGTGCCAGACTGTCAAGGAACTTTCAACGCAAATTTGTGGCTGCTCAGTGGCTCATTTCCATACTGGCTTGTCTCATAGTTGTGTCTGAAGACCTCTTTTAATCCACTTTTCAGCATTGCAAAGCATTTGTGTCTGGAACCTCTAGGAGCTACTCTGAGGAAATGGGGCTCCAGACACATGGACAACTCCCTAGTCTGGCCTGTATTATGAAATCAGGTCCAAATTAGATGTTTTATTTAGGATGCACTTTAAAAGACTTTTATGACACTTGCAAAGAACCTCTCTTTGTCCGGCTTGTGATGGGGACTTTGGAGTCTGAACAGTGAGGAGAACCTGGAGGGCACAGACTCATGGGGCGTTCTGGAGTTTGGAAACTCTTCTAGAAGCAGCCAGATGTCTGGCATCTAGATTTAACGGATAGTAAAAAGGGACGTTCCCAGGTTAGGGCAGTCGCCACACTCGATAAAACACTAGAAACATGAAGTGACTTAGTACGGGCATTAATCAGGTCGGTGAGATACTGGTAATCCCTCTGGTTTATTTGGTGTTGTCATTCTTGGCTCCTTGTGAAACAAACATTTGCAGACACACTTGGAACCTCAGTCGTGTTTGCCAGACTGGTATGCAAGTCAGTGCAATGGTCTGGGGAAGGGATAATCCTCTATCTCCCCTCCCCCTCAATCTTCCCTTCTAGGGTCATTTAACACATACAGGCTTACAATATTAGAGATTCCAACAAGGATTTAACCATTAATGCTCTCTGGGAAATTTCATATGATAAGTCATATGAATTTCTTTTCTTTACCGGTTAAGGATGAACTGTAATAAAACTAGGTTAGCCTGCACTTTATGTTTTCAACACTTGCCCTTCTCTCTTCTCCAGACAATCACATGGGATCTAAATGCCATTTGCAAGAGGCAGAAGTGGAAGTGTGGTCAGCTTTCATCTGCTGACCACAGACATTTCACAATCAACATTTAAACTCTTCCACACACTGAAAACAAATGAGAACATTCCCAGCTCAAGGATTTCTGGGTTAATACCAGATCTCGAGACGAACTAAGCCAACCAAACTCTGCCAGATCTGGATCTTGCCTATTCTTTTCAAGCTGCCTAATCCTGTTATGAAGTTAAGTTGTAACAGGGAATTTAAATCTTAAATACATGAGATACCAAGCAGGTTTTCAATCTCTTTTTCTGGTTCAAATCTCAGCTGATATCTATCAGTATATTTATACTGGATGAGATTTACATTAGACTACTTACATCTAACTGTGGCCCAAGAGCAAAAGCAAGCAAATAAGGGAAGTAAAATCACAGAGAGAGAAAGATGTCTTTATATCAAGAAAGGGACAAAGAACTACACCTAGGCAGACAGAGAGCTTAAACCAATCTTGCTGTAATTGGCCTGACATTGCCTTCAATAGCTCTTTTAAGCATTGGCTTGTTGCTGGAAGGTGCCCCTAGAGAAACAAAGCACAATGATGCCAAAGACTCACTACCGTGTTGCAGAGGATGAAACGTGTCAATTTAAACTCAAGGATAGATTAAAACCACTGGGAAGTGGGTAGGGGAATTGCTTTCAGCTTTAGATTTTATTCTGCAAGCATAATTTAGTGCAGCTGATGTCACATAGTTTTGTAAAAAGCCGTTCGAACGGCGCACGCAAGCCTGAAAACACTTCATGATGATCCTTACAGCCTGCAATTAGTAAAAGATGCTTGTGCTTTGTGAATGTTATCTGCCAAACGGCTGTCTACCCACAGGAGCTGCTTCCTCACTTCTTTTCTCTCCTTAATTTTTCAGAAGATCCAAACCTGAGCATGTCCTCAGCCTCCTCCAGGCTGGAGCAGGGACAGGGCTGAAGAGGGAGCTTCAAAGGCTCCACTGAAGCAATCACAGAAGGCTCTTTCAGGAATGGGTCTGAGCTAACAGGAAGGGAACAGCCCAAAACTGCGGGGAGGGAAGACTTTTTTGAATCCTCTTCTGGTTTCTGGAACCCGGCACGCTCTGCATGCCTAGCCCCCTTCCAAAATGCTACAGATGTGGTAGGCATCAGCACGCAGCTATTCAGGCTACTGATGAAGGCGCCGTCCTTAAAATCACCTTTTCTCTGTAGCAGTAGCCCAGGGATACGCCAGGGCTGGCAGAGCGCAGGCAAAATTCGCTGCTCAGGAGTCCTTCCTGCTACGCTGGTTTTCTTATGAACAGCTGCTGCCAGTTTTGTTCTCCCCAAATAAAACCAGAAAGGAGTCTGACTCAAGAGGACAAAGTAGTAACAACAACAACAACAATAAAATCACTGCAGAGCTGATTTTCCTGTTAAAATCCTGCCCCAATTCATCATTTCCAGTAGCACAGAAACTTCTGGCTAATTAAATCATCTGAGTGTAGTGGGGTTTTGTCCCCCTTAGCTCTATCCATAAACAGAAGCCAGAGCATTTTCCAGAACACCTTATAGTAGAAAGGAAGGAGGGAGAAGAAAGCAGCCAAGGAGCAGATGCTATTACTCTGGCTACAAGGGAATCCAACGGTGAATTATACCACAAGAATGTTAATGACCACCAGCACGACAGACCAGCTCTTTGGTGAGGTCCTTCCTACACCTTCAAAGGATGCCGAGACGGTTTTCCTTGAAAGCTGGGAGTAGCTACGGCTTGGTCTAACACTTCTCAATGCACTGGGCTGATCTCCAGAAATTAGGACAGAAGTTTCTGCTCTTGCTTTCTCATCACTGTCCACGATGCAACCATAAACCCAGCCTCATTTTTACCCAGTCCCCGAATGACCACTACAGACAACCCATAGGGACTTAGCCCTCAATCCCAAGGGACAGCAGGCCTTTTTAACACTTTGGTGTTGAGCAATTGCTAAGGCTGCAAGAAACATCCCCACCCCCACGCAGTTGGGACCATGCTCTTCTATGTACCAAGGTTAATCACTGTGCAACACAATTTTCTAGAGTTGGTAGAAAACTCCTGATAAAAACTGAGATCCAAACCAACGCCTTACCTTGATGCCTCCGATCCTATGCTCCCCCTTGAACTCCTTGCCGTTTTTCAGCCAGTAGATGGAAGGAGTTGGGTTTCCACCCGCCGGACATCGGAAGCGAACGGTGTTGGCGGCGGGAACTGCCAGAAGCTTCTTCTCCATCTTATCTGGCCGGGTCCAGAAGGGGACACCTGAGAAAGGAAAGACCAAGCTGAACAGGCCCATTTCTGCCACGGAGGATATCAGCTGGTGAGCAGATGCATTTGAGGAGGCTTTGGCATGTGCGGAGTGACAGTTAAATTGCTACCTGCTGCAGTTAAGATAAATGACACAGAAATGCTTTCCAGCTAAATGACTCTCATAGACGTAGACAGGGTGTTTGCATTTCAGGTTTGCGATGAAAGGTTCATGACCAGGTTCTTGTCTCAGTAATGCCAGTATAAATTTAGAGTAGCTGCTTTTAAATCAATGGGGAGAGTTATCCTGGATCAGGATGAGAATCTGGTCTCAGCGTGTAAAAAGATACAGATGTACCTTCGGGACAATAGTAGCCAAGAAGCATGAACAGCAGAAAGTTGTTGGAACTGTAAAAAAATGTTGATGGGCCAGCAAGGGAGCAGAGAAAAAGCGTTAGCTGAGTGCACTGGAAAATTTTGCTTCTCAGTGAGCACAAATGTAGTGTAGCCTCCTTAAGGGGAGGAAAGAAAAAAAAAAAGCCAGTGCCAAACTGGTTTATCATGTTTATGTTCTTTAAGTACAAGTGATTTTAGTTTTAAAGATTCATGTTACCTTTGAACAGGGATAAGTTTTAAAACACCAGTGTTAGCATGAGATACTTTTTATAATCTGCCTCAAGTACAGTGATGTTTCTTGGCTGTGTTACAAACATTACATATTAACTCCAAATTAAGGCAGCAGCAGCAAAGTCATTATACTGGGAAGAAAGAAAGAGAAAGTTTTTTAAAAAAGCCTCCCAAGCTTTCATTTCTGCTTAAGGAAACACTGCAGAGCTGCACGTGGGGTGTTTCCCCTGCCACACTGGGGGCCACATCCAGCCCCCCAGCTCCATGCTCCACACCGAGCCCAAAGGGAGATGGGGGCAGACAGCATTTGGGCTGCAAAATAGCCAAGGGGAGGCCAAGGAGTGTAACTGGCATCTCCTCCAGAGGGGAAGGAAGCACCCACAGGCACACAGTACCCAAACCCACTGGTCACAGAGACCTGTGTGCATCTGGGCCAAGGCAAACTGAAGGTGCAAGGCCCTCGGGAACTGCCTTGGAGAACATGATGGCCACCAAAGCTGTCAGGAAAGCACTGCTGCTGGCCTCTCCTGCAGTGGTGGAGATGCTCAGAACACAACCCAGCATCACAGTGTCCCCCCCGGCTCAGCGCTGCTCTGAAGCCTCTGCAACCCCCTTCCCCTTAATGACAAGGGTGTACAAAGTTTTCCCTCTGGCTGCATCCCTCTGAGACGCACCCGAGCTGCTCCCTTTCACCAGCACTCCCCTGTGTACTTAGCCCTGATGTGTTTGGCTCCACGAGACCCATCTCATTGGAATTCCAGGTAAGTCAGTGACGAACGCCACCTTGGTCTAAGTCCCCAGGGTCCCCCATACAGGCTCCCTGCTGCATTTCAGCTCCAAGAGTTTTGCAGGCAAGGTCACATAGCTCAGCCAAGGCAATCCATGCACCCACTGATTTTTAGCACCTGCTAATACCTTCCACATGGTCCCCTCTCCCCATGGCTCCTTGTGAAGCCCACCTGGCCGCAAGGAACTGGATGTCAGGAGCTACAACCAGGAGGCCCTTCATTTGCTGGAGACAGCCCTGCTGGGGGCAACACTCTCATGTCTCATCTGCTTTCACAGCGCCGCAGCCGGCTGGCTGGACACAGGTGCCTCCATAATGCGGTCCCAGGCTTGAAATCCAGTAGTCAGGGCTTGCATCTGCCCTCAGACTGCCTTGGACAACGTGCCATGATGCCTATCAGAGTCAGCTTCAGGTATCAGAGAGATCTGGTGCTCACCCATGCCGCATATGCCTCAATTTTTAAACAACCAAACTGCTTAAGGCCCTTTTCTTGCCGGGATGGCACCGGAGCAGGAGTACAGCTGGCACAAACAAAAACAATCATCCCTGCAATTCCCGTGCTCCTGCAAAATCGTGGCTACGGCAACCTTTGCTGTAAGCAAACGGCACATCCAGGAGTGCCCTCAGATGCTATACGATGACGTGGGCTAAAGCGGGACACCATGTAACCATCTACTTTCCAATATCTAAGCTTAGAAAAATGGTAAAGAACTGCACAGAAGAGGGGAGAGTATTCCAAAAAACGTTAGCAGAGTGGGTGCAACCCCTAAAGGAAGAGCAGATCTTGACGGTAAAGGAAGATGCTGCTATCACATGCATTGGGAAGGGCAGAAACCAAGCAAAGGCTGGGCAACAGCCCAGGCAGAAGCAGGGGGGGGTGAATTTGGAGGAGGACAATTGGGGTGGTGTTGGGAAGGCTGAAGAGGAGGGAGCTGCAGAAACCCTGTTGGAAGAGATCTGGCCCTTGGTGGTGTTTTCCGAAGCACACTCTATTTCCTGGCTGAATGCTTCCTTTTGGCAACACACCCTGATTTCCCGGGGACTTTACAGGAGGTTAACGGGGCTACAGGGAAGAGTTCAGGGAAAGGCCAGGCACAGATGGAAAAGTCCCCCTTCACCACAGCTAAGAAGGGCAGCCGAATAACCCGCTGTTTGTTGTTTGATTAACTTATCTGCCTACAATAAATCCCATTTTATGGAGTCAGAGTCACTCACTCGGGCATGGGGGGGGTGTAACTAGATCCCACGGCTGCCCTGCCAGACCCTGGCTTCTCCTTGCGCTGTGCTTTTGGGGGGGGTTCCCCCTTCCACACCAGCCGTGTGTGCTGTGGGGTGACGCTTCACCACGTTTTCTCACTCAAAATATGAGCTTGAATCTCACAGGAGACCCATCAGCCCACGGGCTGCAAATTTTGCCACTGAAGCCAAGGGGGATTTTGCCGTCGGACATCAGAGAAGAGCAAGATGGGGCCCAGGAAAGTTTCCAGCTGGGGATATTCTCCACATGGAGCAACGGCAGGATCCGCTCCTCCCTCCTGTAATTAGACATGGCCTCTTCCCTGAGCGCTTCCCCTGCATTTGGGTGCTCTTCCATGCAATTTGGGGCTCGCCAGGGATGGGCACCGCTGGATTAACATGCCAAGATTCCAACAACCAGGGCATGGCTCTCCAGTCGAACTGGAACTGGAATAAAGTGTGTACGCATTGAAAATAGTGCCTTTGTTCTCACTCGCAGGAGCAGCAGCGAACAAAACATCACCACTTTTGGCTTGCTGAGCCCCCAGAGTCCTTTCATTACCACTTTTTAAGGGGGTGAAAATGTTGCTAACTCCTCTTTTCAAGCAAAGCTTGCAAAGCTCCAGAGAGGTTTGGGAGCGAGGAAGGAGGAAGGATGAAAGACAGGAAAAATCTCTAGACCTGCTCTCTCTAAATTAATTACAAGTGACAATTCTGCATGCGCAGGTGTGAAAAAAAAGGGACCCGCAAACACTATCACTGGCCCTTTCCCATCATCAAACACTAAGCCCGATGGTCCGTTTTGTTTGTCAAAGACATCGGCCACCCATCTGACTGGAACGACCAATTAAAAAAAACCCGAGAGCGATACTTGGAATAATTAATACAACCAAGCACTCATTTAGCAACTAGGAGCTGCCACAAAATTCTGCGGCAGACAGAATCAACCCTAATTGTGTAATTTCCCCAGCTGACGCCTCCGAATACACAGCCAGATTTAATTGGAGATTATAGGGGTTCTTTGAAGGTGCTGGGGCTACGCAGCGGGGGCTCCAAACAAACAGATACAGAGGGGTAGGGAGCACTGGGGCAGAAGAGCAGTGTGTGAAAAGGGAGTTTCGGTTTTGTTTCAGTGCCAGGAAAAACAGCTGTAGAGAACAGAGGAATTGGAAAGCCTCTTTTTGCAAAGGTGGATTGAGGTTTGTGACAAGGCTGCAACAAACAGGCTGATGATTAGAAGCTGCTGAAGTTCCTCTTTCTTCTTTCTTGCTGCCCATCCCTAAGGGATGTCCCGTTTCCGTACTGCGCTATGGAGAGGATGCTTAAATAAGGGTGAGCAGAGCAGGGCACTCCACGCGGAGGGCCCGTCTCTGTGTTCTCCAAGGGTTTTTGCACCAAATATTCATTTCTTTTAGAACAGACTTCCTCTCATTCTCTAGCTTTGGTATTTCCAGCTCCCGTCATTCAACAATTTTGGGTCAAAATCCCAAAATTAACAAGACTGGCTTCAAACTCATGACACTATTGGAACCAGCTCTCCAAGCTCTTCTCTAAATATGAGAAGAAACTCTTGAACAACACAAGTAAGCCAGAAAATTAACTTATCATTGCAAGGGGCCAGGAGACAAGGTTTTATTCAGCAACATGCAATACGCCAGTCCTGGATGGATTACCTCCCTCTAAATACAAGTAACTCTTGGTTGTATTTTTTCTTTTGCATGGAAGTGTGTTTATTGCCTTCACCCCACTAACTACCGACCATGGCTACATCTGATGGCCAAGCAAGGGCTCACAGACCTCATTAGTAGGGTATCTTTCTGCCGCAAGAGATGGAGGACACAGGTCTTTGGGCTGTCCATAGGACATGGCACTGGCAACACCCATGTGTCTGCCTGCCTGGGATGGTCCTGCAGCTCCTGTCCTCAGTTGGATGTCCCAGGGGTGGCAGTGCTGGGGTTAACAACACAGCTCAAGAGAAGACACGTGAAGGTTAACCCAAGGGTCTGGAGGGTCTGACGTCAAACAAAGCAACATAAAGCACATCCACGTCATGACACAGATGCCATGAGGTTTCACTGTGCTGGCACATTAAGCTAATCAACCATTTTTAAAGCAGAAGAGAATCCAACTTTTTATAACCAGACCTTTAAGCAAAGCCAGTTGTTACCTTCGGGTCTGAAAAAAGAGACAGCCTTGAAGTCAAGAAGACCCAGAATACAGGCTATAAATACATGCGGCAAAACGTGTGTTTTCCTTTTCAGTGAAGAAAAACACGTCTTTCTGTACCATAAACCAGCCGATGTTTTGTGATACCTGTTGCTAAGAGATGGACTTTACTACAAACCACAGGAAAAAAAGTACAGAACGATTAATTGTGCTCATCAGAAGCTGCTCTGCAGCAGGAACAAATCCCAACCAAACCTGACTCTCCCTATGCCTCTACCAGGCTTCAGCAGGCATCACGAGTCCTGAGCATCTCTGCAAAGGTGCTTCTCACCTCGCAGGATCAGGCCCTTAATTAGAAGCTATCAGAAAACCACTAACTGCTGCCGATGGGTCGCCTGGCACCGTTAACTCACCATTACTGTCCACATACCGCACAACGCAGCGGTACGGATTTATTACAGTGGGAGACCTGTTTTAAAGTCCTGCATGTCCAACGGTATGGGCAGGAGAAATTTTCCAGTCATGTTGAACTTCTGCCAATGTACATAGCTGATTGGGAGTTCAAATGCAAGACATTTATTTATTAAAAACACATACGTACAGGCAGCTCGCTTTGCAGAAATATAAAGAGCATAATAAAACACAACACTAACGCCTCTGAAGCATGTAATGATCCTGATTAATGCTATTGCACTTAAAGAAACAAGCACTAGGATTGAAAGGGATTCAGTGTAAAAGCACCGAGAGGCTCTGTCCTGGGGCTCCCTTACCCACGTGAGTGAAAGAAAAAGCCAGTAAAGCCAAAGGGGTTGCTCCCACTTACAGCATCAGTAAATTTGGCCCTTGGCTAGCGTAAATTTTATCCTCTGCCTCCAGCTAAGATGCCGGTAAGGACCAGAATCAAAACACCTAAAAATACAGCAGGCCAAGGTTTGCAATGGTGCAAAACTGGTGTAATGTCAGTGCAGTTAAAAAAAAATATGGTAGGTGGGTTTGGCTGGATTTACATGCAAAGGAGAATGTATAACTCTAGCTCATCAAGTCAGATTCGCAGATTCAAGTCTCGGGGGGAAAAAAAAAATCATGCTACTGCTGCTGTAAGGTATTATAGCAGCGATACCACTTCGGCAGCTATTTCTAAATTTGCAGATAAACATCGTCACAGTACCAGGTCCAGCGAGTTTGCCCTCCTCATCCTAAGGTCACTGATTTCAACATGGATGAAGACCTGCTCTGCTTGGGAGCCACATCTCTTTAAAGGAAAAGGCCTCTGTATCCCAGAAAAACAAATTACCTGTATCTTCTGACTCATCGTCGTCATCTTCATCATCACCCGATGAAGGGGAATCTAGGAGAAGGAGAAAGAAGTGAAGCAGAAAGAGGATGGCACACAGGGACACCACGTCGGACAAGACTGCCAGTGCCACAGTGGGCTCCAGCGATGGAGGACATCCGAGTGACGGGTCCCCTTCCCTGGAGCTCCACCAGCCTGTCCCTCTCACACTGTCGGGCCAGGGACAACCAGCCAGGAGCTTTCTGAACTGGGAGACAGGTGTCATGAGTTTGCCAGTGCTCTGCCACCAAAGACTGAGGTCCAATGCCAAACACGTCTGTCCAAAGTGCTCTTCTCCTCATAAATACAAAAGCAATTCCAAAAGGGGAAGTTTCTTTTTGCAGAAAAAGCTCTTCCCCGCTTTTTTTTTTTCCCTCTAGCATTCAGTCTGAAGACTTATTTCACCAAGTCTCAAAATGACAGGTCAGCATTTCTAATTCACTTTCCCTGCATTCTTCTTTTAACTCAATACACCCCTGCCACGTCTCCCCTCGTTAACTCCTTGCTAAACTACTCAGACCAAAACTTTTAAAAATACCCCTTGCAATCAAACCCCTCTCTCAAAAGGCATTTTGATGGCTGCTCCGTGAACCAGTTCCCTTCGATTATATTCCTCCTACAGAGGCACTTCGAGGCTGTAACTGAATACAGGTTAACAGGTGGGAATTTTCCATCTGTATCTCCCCAAAACATCCTGAATTGTTTCTCTTAACATAGTCTAACATCTCACCTTCTCCAAGCTGTCTATAATGAAGTCTCAGTCCCTTTTCCCCCACCACACAACTACTGTGAATGTAAATCCCACGATAAAATAGCAGCTTAGTGTTTGATTTAGTTGAGACAATTTAGTACAATTCAGTGTCTCGAAGATTTAGCATCACTGACTTCATATAATCTCCAGGAATTTCTTTTTTAAATAAAGGCACAATGCTAACAAACCAGCAACTTTTATATTCTGAGACAGCGGTAAAAGAACTTGGCCTTAAACACTAGAAAATAGGAAACTTTGTGAGCGTTCAACATGTGGCCAGAAACGTAAAACATCACTTTAGACCAAGCCAGGCAGAACCTCCTTCATTTTTAAGATGCACTCGAGTTTTCTGCTGTTCTCTGAACAACCCAGTGGAGGCAAAAATGGAGAAAAAAAGAAAAGGAAAAAAAAAAGAAAAAAGGGAAAAAAGAGGAAAAAAATAAAGAAAACATAAAAAAAAGGTAGGGGAAAGGTAGTAACAAATAGTACTTCTCTGCAGATTCTGGAAGGAATTTCCAGACATATTCACCATCTACAGGAGCAAGTAACAAAGGAATCATCTCCCTGCTTTAGACTTCAGTGGTGCATCGTGCCGTGCACCTTTTCTTTGGCAAAGTCTCGAGGAAGACTTCAAGGACGTATCTAACTGCAAATCCACGGTTGAGGTCCTGCTGGCAGCAGAACTGGGGAAATGCCAGGGGGCTTGCTGAACGTGAAGTGGATGTTTAGATGTTTTGGCTGAACCAGCAGGTTTACTCAAGTCCTGGCGAAGGCAGAAACTGAGCCAAATCCCCACCAGCACCGACACAGAAACCAGCACATTCTCAGCCCTGCACGTTCCGATTTGGTTACCCATATATTAACATGTGATTATAGCTTACTTCTGGTTTCCAATGAACCAATTGTGACCAGAGGAGCAGAATCAATTTTTAAACCAATTCAAAAACACTTCCACAAGATTGAGGAAAGAGTCTTTGACCTTGCTTGTGCTTCAGATGAGAGATGCATCTTAGGTTTTAAGGCCAAATATCCCAAGTTCAGAGCTACTGTTCTATTCAGATTACTAAAACATCACCTTTTTCAAAAGGTGACTAAAAATTTGTAAGCTATTTGTTAATCATTTACTAAAATAGTAATCCTTTTCAGAAGTTGACGAGTATTGGCATCAGCAAGAACTGCTAGATGCTATTGTCAAAAAGGCTTTAATTATGAACGGAAATGGGCTTAATTTTTTTAGTCACCTGTTTTGAAGAGCTTAGTCTTGGGTATTTTGAAAGCTCTTTTCGCTGGTACGAACTTGCAGTCCGCGCTCCTCATAGGGGTGCTGCTCGGCCACTAAAGCCAAAGAGTGTTCTGTGCGTGAAATGGTTGCAGAAATGGAGCTTCTGCCAACCAGACTGGAGAGCAGTTTGGGCAAGCAGCCTCTATTTGTGATCCTCTTCAAGCGCTCAGGTTTTAACAGGACAGTACGTTTCCTTTTGTAAACTAGCAAAACACTCAAGCCCACGTCTGTCAAGGGAGGCATTTTAAAGAGATCAAACCCTGCTATTAATCGACCTGGTTTTCAACCCTGAAATGCCAGCTCCAGCATCTCCTTGCTCTACCTTTGGCATCTCACTGTGCACACCGAGAATTGCTGCAGAAAAGCCAATTTTTTGCAGACTCAAAACTCATGGCCCCACGTAGGAAAATCCTGATATGCTTCTAGAGTCTGCGAGCATCTCTCAAAATGGGACTTACACTTACATGTCTATCAGCTATTCTGAATATACCCAGCCTACTTTTGCTCACTTAAGAATACAGATCAGAGCAATTCCAGTTTGATAGTACAGATTTAAACCAGTTTAACATAGAGAACAACTCCAGCCCCCAAGAGTAGATATCCACATAAACACTTGACCAGATACCTGAGTTAATCGCTGGCGCTGCCTCTGAGAAGTGGGAACACAAACCACAAATCTCCGATAACAATCTCATCTCCGCAGTGCCACGCTGAGCAATCAATACCAATTATGAAGAAATGTCTGAGCATATGAGAGGCGCCACTATTGCCACATAAAGCAGGGCTTCAAAGTTTAAAACAAGTGCTGCTGACAGCTAAAACGGAGACTCCCACATTACCAGCACTTTGGTGGTAATGACAGTGGGCTAATAGAATCAAAGACTCATAATGCTGTCAGAAAGCAGGTTCAGGTTACTCGCTTGTTCTTAAGCTGTTATTAGCTATTATTAGTGAAGAGGAAAAACACAGGGGCTTAAACTTTTTAAAAGCAGAGGATTATCAGCCCTTCCACTATTAAAAACAATTTCTCACTTTACAAACTTTTGGGGCTGGCAGCTGTTTCATTTGAGCGTGTAACCAGCTGCCCTCTTCTGCCTCCCTGCTGCCCCTTGAACTCAAAGGCATTTTAATGTCACTTAAAAAAAAGGAGAGTAACGTTTCTAACAACCTGCAGTTCCTTGGATAGTTCCAATAATCGTACCTAGTTAAAGAAAGCCTTTCAAGGACCAAATACTTCTTTAACCATTTAATTGATATGACCTTGAAGCATTCACAGCAATCTCCAGTAACGTTCAATGAAAAGCAGATGTTGGTGATGGCTTGCTGAAGTGAGCTTTTATTCTCACGATGGTTTGATTCTCTCACTTACACAAAATCCTATTCCTGGCATGAGAAAGCCCTTTATGGAATGATTTACGATCACAAACATTTCTGTGTTTGGTTTTCAGAGTCCCTTACTTTTTGAGGGAACTCAGCTCTGGGAGGCAAGGACCTACTGTTTGGGGATGCCTGAAAAAGCTCCAACAGAGCAAGGGGAAAGGAGAGTTTTCAAAACCTTAGATCCACAATGGGTTAATTCTTCTGAAAATTCAGGCTTTCAATCTGTGTGATCAGGAGGCTTTCTATCTGCTCACAGTGATGAGTATCCATCTACCAACACAGCAACCTGAAATCATGGAGATGATCTTAGTGTTAGCAGTTAGCTGTCTAGGAACAACAGATTTTTCTGGCACCCTCTGTTTAGTGATCCAGGCTTGGACAGCTTATGGCTGTTCTATCCTACTGTCCTAATCACAGAAAATACGTCCAAGCAAATGACCAGCATGTGCTTTGCTAACACAGCACTTGTTTGCAATATATGAATCCCAGCAAGTACCTTTGATGAAGCACATATTCGAGACATACACAGTTTACAGACATGCTACTTCTGAAACAAACTACTAATTTGTGATAACTGGGATGGAGGAAAGAGATTTATCAGCTACAACAGGGAAACAGTTTTCAGGAATCTCCATCTTTTACATGCAATTTTGCCACTGATTTGTCACATAAAGTGGAAAAAGTCAGTTAACCTCCCTGAGCCACAGTTCACTCACTCACAAAAGACTTCAAAGGCACACGTAGCATTGCATCTATTTGAGTGTTAATGGGGATTTGGGGTTTAATCTGACTAGCACCGTTTCTAAGTCTCTCTCACTATTAACATCAAGCTTTAACATTTGGTATGGACACGCAAGCATTCTTCGATTGGTTTGTTTTGTCAGTCTAATCACTGCCAGGACTTACCAGGGAGGTAGAGACCTACCACGTATGGATGAAGACCACAAAGCACCAGCTGTGCAGAACATGTGAAGGTGCAAAAATTTAAAATTTAAAAAACAAAAGCACTGAGACAGCTGTATTTCTGTACGTACCTGTAACTCTGACTGTAAAGTTTCCCAGGACCTCGTTGGAATGCCTTGGCTTGCAACTGTACAGCCCCGAGTCATCATAGGACACATTGATTATCTTCAACAGTTTTTGTCCAATGTGAGTTCTGTTGGTAGGTGCAATCCCGATACCATCTTTAAACCAGAAAACAGACACAGAAGAGCCTTGGGTGTTACAGGAAAGTTCAATGGTATCTCCACTTCCAAACACCAACTCTTCCAGAAAGGCGGTCTCGCTCCTCAAGTATTCTGCAAAGGAAAAAAGAAATGGAAATGAGTAAGTAAGAGCAGGCGTCGGAGAACGAAAGAGCATTTAAAAAAGAAACTTATCTTATATTTGCCCTACTGATGCTTCCACGTACCCAGAGCTCCTCCTTGCCAGAGGTAAGGCTTGCCTGCCCCAGGCAGGTATTAATGCAGAAAAAAAGGCAGCCTGTGCACACTGCAGTCAGGTCTCCAGCTGATCTACAAGGATGCTTTCAACCCTATAGTGACCAAAACAAAGCCATGCCATCACCTGCATTAGAACAAACACCACAGACCTCTGTAGGGTCATTGCAACACCCAGTGTTGCATGTCAGGGTGATCTGGCAGAAATAAGTACGTGTGCTGCAAGTTCACAGTTCAGTATCTGGATCTCAATGTCTTTATTCCTGCCAGTCCACAACCCCTGTGAGACCCAGCAAGGACGGGATACAAGGAGCAGAAATGGGGATAAACTCAGTTTCTCAAGCGACTCCAGATGGCCCAGAGGCAAACTCTGCGAGCTGAAGTAAACAAGGGAGAAGGGACAGAAGATGCAGGCTGGAATAGCTAAAATAAATGAACGCATCACTAGTTCACTGGAGTTACTCTGTGCAACAAAGTGCAGAACCAAAGACGGAGCATGAAAGCTGAAATACCCGTTTCTTCAGTCTATCCACCAGCTGTGGCAGTTTGTTACACGAGTGACGACAGTGAACCCTGCCATGGGCTGGAGAATTTTGTTTTCCTGTAGGATAATGACACGAGGAAACATTCAAGTTCGTAAGTCTCCCCACGGAGGAACATGGGGCATATTGGAAGTGTGGTTCTCGCATCTGATGGTCCTCAGGCTCAGTTAAGCGACATAAACTCAGGCCTGACGTTAAATGGTTTATTCTTCCTTTATACCAGTTTAATAAAGAAAAAGTTGCCTTCTACAGCTGCCCTCAACCCATCTAGATCAACAGCATGACTGCCATTCTCCCCACCTTGTCTACGCTAACCAACATTTTCACTTGGCATTGCCCTATCTCCATCTTCTGGCTTACACCTGCTCTGAGACTACGCTCCACCAGACATAAGAGACTTCTTGGGTTTGTACAATGCATATCACCGGGGATCCTATTCCACAACGAAGGTGTTTCGGTGCTATGATTGTATAATTAACAAGTAAAAAGTTAATTCAAAACAGACTGGTCTGAACTTAATCCCTTGATCCAAACCCAGATGGGCTTGACTCGATCTCCGATAGTAATCAGATATGGATAGAGATCCTAATTTTGCAGTTTAAGCATATTCGTAGATTACAATTTGACTGTGAAATCGATGCAATTACAGCAGCTCTGAATACATTGTGGCATTGACTTCAAGCTGCTCTTTAGCCATTAAGTGAGAGTTGGAGCAGGTTATGAGAGAAAAATGTACTGCTTTTCTCCTCTCGTCACGCAGGTTTTTATTCTTGTGGAAATTTAAAAATATAAAAATGTTTCAGTCAATAGCCTTGCAGGGTAGAAATGAAGAATCCCAGGGGCCTGAAAATGTGGTATTTCACGGGAGGTATCGTCTCGCAGGAGGCAAAGCCCACACTCATTGGGGTTACAAAGAACCTTTCCTGCGATACCCTGGCAGCAATTCCAACTCAAATATTTTAGGTTTTGGCCAGAATTTTGTGGTATTCATGCAGTCAAAGGTTTAGGGTGTTGGTTTTGTTTTTTCTTTTAATGAAAAGGTTTTCCCTGAAAGCATACACTTTTAGTAAAAAGAAGACAGAGCTCCAGCATCTTCTTCCTATTAGACCAGCATCTGTTGTGACATTGTTTGTCCATACTGTCTTCCAAACTGCGATATATCCTTGGGAAAAATACGGCTGGGAAATATTCTGGTTTAAGTGTTCCTTTCAGGGTTTTTTCTTCCTTCTAGACTATAAGGATTTTTTCAATGGTACCAACTTTGGCTTCCAATTAAAAAGCCCTATATACAGCTTTGCGCTTGCAGGACTGGGTACTGATCTTTGTTGACTCTGATGGAAGCTCTTGCTAATTTAATCTACTGGAAAACAAACCCCACGCAGCTGCACAATTCCACCATACAAAATACACGGTTTTACCCAAGCTGTTTGCCAAATGATCAAGACTTGTATATTTTGGCTTTTATATCCTAAACCTACCAAACAGGAACAAGCCCAGACTAATCACAAGCCAAAATGTACTGTTTAGCCATTTAAAAGGAAATCACTCTTTTTTGAAAGCCATAACGAACCTGGGTTAATGACAAAGCAACAAATTATTTTTACAAAACATAGTTAGGGAATGCTCAAATGAAGAGGAAATTCATTTTAGACTCAGAGCAGAGCAACTGGGGTCTGAAGCTTCTTCTGCGGAAAGAAGCATCATCTCTTGTTTCTGACAACTTTATTTTGGCATCTCTGCCCTCAGTCTCTCCAGCAGATATCCCGATGCCTGTTAAATGCAAAGTTCAGTCCTAGTGACTTTATTCCTACTGACTGGGAGTAATATTTGGAAAGATGGAGTGGTGAATTAAAAGGAGAATATTACTAACGATTTTAATCTCACTTCTTTAAACAGTTTTTCAAATTTCAGTTTATATGCTTCTGGCTTAAAAAATAAACAGGACCCAAATCGGAGACCTCCACAAAGTACTTAAATGTGCGCTTAAGTGCTTAAGCATTTTGCCCAACTGCCACCTTGGAGAATGAAATTTTACTATTATTATTCCTCATATAACTTTCAAATACAATGATAAATCCGAAAGCGGAGACAGTCTCATTTCCGTGCTGAGAACAGCTGGCGTTTAAAGCAGGGAACCAGAGCTCACGTCTCCCACTGGGTGCTCAGAACCTCCTTCCCACCTTCCAGCTGCAAGTGCCTTCTGTTTCCAACACCTTCTCAACACGGACAGTTCCTCCCCCACCAAGACATGAAGAAGACATGAAGAAGACACGAAGCTGCCCTTCCCAAGGCCAAGCATCCAGCCATCAGACTGACCTGCATAAGTCTACGTCTCCAACCACGCTGCATGAACAAAGCGCTGCGCAGGAGCTGTATGTGCAGCCTGTGCTTGGAAGGGGTTTAACATAGATGTGCTGAACCCTTCCAGGGACCTGGGCGAGGGTTTGGCCGCTTTCTTCATCCTGCATCTCCCATTGCTAAATCATAAGGAAAGCAGTAGAGGGGAGCAAGCACCGAGCTCTCCCAAAGTGCTTGCTTCTTCCACCTGGACATGCACCTTTGATGGATGCAGTCAAAAAACTTCTGGCCGCAAAGCGGCACTGCGGGGAGGCAGGTTTTCACATTTACTGGGGCTACGAATGCACATCTCCTGGATCTCAGTCCTGGGTTCTAAGAAAACCACCCTCTCTGCTGGCTAACAGCTATCCTCATGTGTCCTTTAAAACTCTCCTAAAGTGCTTCTATTGCAAATCAGGTTGCAAAGGTGTGTCCCCCTTGCTCTCCCAAAGGAAACTCCGATTTGGGGTCTAACTGACATTAACCGCATGTTTTCAAAATCCGCAGCAGACATAGGTATAAATTACTGGGGAGTTAACTCGTGTAGGGGTTACAGGAGCCCACTCCACCACTCGCCAGCAGAGCAGGCATTAGTGCCTTCGCAGTTTTAATGAGTTCTTGGAGAGGAGGAGGCAATCTAGGTTGTGGGCTCCCAAGATATGACTAAAATTCAACCGTTTATTAGTTTAGCCAAAGCAGTAATGAGTCCAGAATCACCAAGAGACGCTCCTGATGGAGATCAGCACTTGCATCATCATCACTGCTGCTTGCAGCAAACACGCTACAGAAAAAGACAATTTTTAAGCTGTTCAGAGGAGCATAAAGGCAGCAACTAGCCGGGAAGCACCTTCCACAATGAGGAGCAGCTGGCCCAGCAATGCTAAAATGCTTTTGTATGTATTCACTTATAAGGATAAGATACTTCATCTCTGTAGCTACTTGGCTCATCCCAGCAATAATTCACTTTCTGTGTGGTTTGCAGCTCCAAGTGCTTAAGTGTGTCAGTATTTCCATCAGATGTCTGCTCCTCTTAGACATCCATACTTATTTCTGGCTGAGCCTGGAAATGTTTTATTTTGGTTTTAACGCAGGCAGCTCTCAAGAACTGCAGAAGGATATGCAGTTTTTTATTTTTCAGGCCTGAAAGGATGAGGAGGTGGAGGGTGGTGGGGTATTCCTGGGCTGCCTACAGCACCCCAAAAACTTCAAGCCAATCTAGAGACTGGCTGGTGCTCTCCTCAGTGGCAGAAAGCATGGGGGCTGCTCCCGGCTGGCGAAAGCCCACGCTGCCCACAAAGGCTCGGTGGGGTGGGGGAGCCCCAGGGCCCCGTGCCACCTCGCAGGGTGCTGGGTCCTGGCTCCAGGACACTCCATCCGGTTATTTCTCTTCACCTGTGTTTTTCCTCCTGGGACAGCTTCCCATGATTCTGCTTTTCCAAACATCAAGGTGTTTGGGAGCCTTCCGAGGGACTGCTCAGGTGGGTGCATGGCTCCCCCATCATCATCCTCCTCCTCCAGCGAGCATCCCGCAGCCAGGGCACATCGCCATACAATCAAAACCCCACCGGGACTCCCACCACAGAGGGCTCGAGGCACATGACCTTAAGAACCACAAGCAAAATATTCTTCACCCCACCTTGAACTCTGGCAATGCCGGAGAGGCTTTGCAGGATTGCTTCACAGCCCGGTGGTGGAATGGACTAGGTAGCTCATTTCTAGGTGGATCATATTTTCCCCTTTTCAAGCCGGACAAGCTGTATTTAGCAAGTTAACAGGCAGAAAGATAGCAGCATTCCATGCACTTTCTGCAGGTTAATTTGAAAACGTTTGTTGTTCTATGTATTTTATTGCACCAAATCCACCGTGACAGGATATATTATATGATCACGGAGCAACAACCATGCCAGAGCTTTCTCCTGTTGAGTTTGGTATCCCATTCCCGGGGGAACGATGGTCGCAGCCATCGAGTCAGTGGCTAAATGCTGGAGGGATACGGAGACCTCCAGCATTGGTGGGATGTGCTCTTGGCCTTGGTGGCCTCATTCCTAGACTATCCCCAGGCTCAGACCAGCATCCTGTCTTCTACGCACGCTTAGCCCTGGTTTATTCCATCGTGTCCCACCTGGTGTTAATAGGGGCCCATCATATTATTCACTCCCCAACAGTGTTTTTCCCAATACCTGTATGGTTGCTCGTGGGACGGGGCTGCTTCCCCACCTCACCTCAGGACTTCTGCACTGGGAAGAGCAAACTCTGTTGCCCAGAAGGGAAATAAAACACTTCTCTTGCCGAATGCTGTTCATTTGGGACATGCCTTAATTTAAAAAGCAGCCAGGAAGGGCAACAAGCAGCCCCAGTGCCACCTCCCCACGATCACCCTGCCACGTGCCTGTTCCCTCTGTCCCCCCAGAGAGGCAGGTGGGACCCAGAGGAATACTGAAAACCACCGAACCAGCCCCAGGTCCTGCACCCAGCACCAGCCCCCATGAGAGGACGATAAGATCGTGGGATCGCCTGTTTCCCCAAGTACCTGCCTTCTCAGGGCAGATAAGATCGAGGGAGCGGCCCCCGCAGCAAAGCAAGCTCACCTAAGGTCACCACATACCCTCAACAGCACCGCGGGGAGCTGCTGGGGTGGGTTTTGTATACGTATTTTTGGTGGTGCTGTATGCAAGGCAAAGCTTTCTCTCCTTTCCGCAGCAGTCACAGAAGTCCCAGTGGAAGAGCATCCCTGCCTGCTCGCAGCTCTGCCACCCCAAAGGGCACATCACCAGCCTGGCACAGCAAAATATAACATATCAAATAGAAGTTTTATGTAGTTTTTATATATAATATTAAATATATTGTTATATTTATATATACCTATACCTACATATATACATACATAATATTATATATAGTATTTTATGTATATACTATATATAACATTATATATCTAAAATAAAAAGTATTATATAAAATATATATCCTGTCTTCTCTCTTCCTCCTTTTCTCCCTCCCAACAAGGTCAAGACCCCTCTCAGAGCACATTTCCCAGTGTCAGGCTGCAGCCATCCCAGGAAGAAGGGGCTCTGGCAATCACAGCAGCACGGGATGCTTTGCCGAAGCAACATCATTTCCCGACGTGGTGTTCAGCTGGGTTATCCCTCCTGCTCAATGGGGCTCAAACTTCAGCAAAAATAAAAAAATCCAGTTGCTTCTCTAAAAGCCTAAACCACGATCGAGAAATGTGCCTTTAGGAAACCAGGTCTGAAAAGGGTTTGCCTCCATCATTTGAAGGTGCCACTTTATCTTTCACCTATTGCGCGTATTTGCTTGGGGCGGGTGGGGGGTGTTGTTCTCCTGGAAAAGCTTAAAATAGCTTTCCTAACAATAATGCAAGGTAAACTGTTTATACTGTATTACCACCGCAGTGGTCTATGCAATTGTTACCAGACCACGTTTCTCCCAAAGATGTTAACAAGCGTGCTGCACTCTATTAAAAGCACCATGGTAAAAAAAATCCCCATGGGGTTTTTTTAGATCTGTGTTGCGAGGAAAGCAAACTTTTCTCCTAGAGAATTAGCAGAACGATAACCAGGTTTAGTTCTGTCATATGCAGCCTTCTTCATAAACAAGAGATTATGGGAAAAAAAAAAAAAAAATGTAGTGTTTAGTTTGGCTATCCCCAACAGCGACTTTGGAAGAGCTTCTCAAATGGAAAAGCAGATGTTGCAAATCTGCCTTATCTACGGAGCAACTGTTGACTCTGTTGTGCAAATCCTAATTTACATCTGCATGAAAGGTTTCAGAGATTAAATGGCATTCAAGGAGGAATATTAGCTTTTCCCCCTCCCTCCAGCCCTCCTTTGAATGGATTTACTACCGGCAATTAGCTTTCTGTTCCACCGGCCAAGTAGAAAACAGGATTCATCAGGACTCTACAGTATCCTCCTTTTAATGGACTGTTTTCTCAAATCACCCAATTCAGATGCTGAGAGTTAGAAGAAGAAATAAATCGTCACAAAGCTAAAATAGTTACAAAAACACTTTGGCCAGGAGGATTTCCCTGTGGCACTTGGAAAGCCCTGAGGAGGAAAAAAACCCAGGGAACAAATCAAAGGGGTCTCCTGGCTACACCTAACAAGAATGGGAATGCAAAACCCAAGAGACACAAAGCTTGCTTGCTGCTGAGAGTGCAGAGCCTGTCCCAAAGACAGCCTTCAGCTGGGCCTTTGCTGGCTTAAAGGAACAGGCAGTGACAGGGTTTTCCTCAAAATCTGGCCGGACTGTGCAATCAAACACTTTCCTTGGTTCCCCGCTCAAAACATGAAAGAGCAAAGCAACCACCACTTGTACCTATTTATCTCACAGTTCTGCACTGCCTCTTTTTTTTTTTTTTTTTTTTTTAACAGAAATAAAAGAACTGATATGAAATGTCCTCCACTGCTTCATCAATGGACCCTACAGACAGGAGCAGAGTGGAGCAGAGACCTGGCAGCACAGGGATGCTGAGGTCCCCAGGCTGTGCTGCTCCGTGTGTCCTATGGGAGCTCCTGGCTCATGCTGAAGCACCTCAAGGATGCTCATGCAGATGGTTCCTGCTCTCCCGGATGCCGAAGCCTTTGTGCTTTACTCAACAGGAGGGCAGCAATGAGCTGTATCAGATCTCAGCAGCCCATGTCTGTGGCAGGGATGACACCAGTCCCAGCCTGGCACAAGGCTGAATGCATCCTTGCAGCTGGTTTGCCCACATGTCACACAGCCCACCTCACCTGACCGTGGTGGCCAAACATGGTCAACCCAGACCGCTCCCTACTCAAGGCAGAGTGACAGAACACCTGTTGGGCTGATCCTAGGTGGAGCACAAGACACTGTGCTGATGGGCCATCATCCTTTTGGTGTCTGCCTCTTGTTGCCTCTGAAGAATGGTGGCCAACTTGGCCCCAGCTTCTGCACAGCACAGCAGGGGCAACTCAGCTTGATCTCAGCAGACAGATCCCACCACAAAACAGCTGATGTTTCTACATTCCTGCTTCTCATGCCTGAAGAAGCCCAAAAACCCCTCATCATTGCAGCAAGCAAGCAACCACCATAACCCCTTTCCAAAGCCAGTGGAGGCAGCTATGGAAACTGAGGCACAGACTGAGGCTTCCCAGCATCCCAACAGACTGAGCAAAGCTTGTCCCCAGCCTCCATCAGAGCAGGACTGAGTCCTGCCAAAGCATGGATGCCCTGAGCAAACCTATGTTCCTTAGCATCAGCACTCCATGCCATCTCTCCTGCTTTGCTGGACCAGGCTACCTGGTGGGGCTTGTAGGCAACACACACCAAGCAATCAGCAAAATTTGCAACAACAACTACAGATCACACAAATGAGCGCTCCACAAAGCATAACGGAAGACGAGAAACTCAATCTTTGGAAATATTTTTAAACTGTCTTATTAAATCCTTAAAAGAATAAGCATGCATTGCTAAACAATTCTTTTGAGTTATTTTTTCTGAGCTCCGCCTCTACACCCTCATTTCCTTCCTAAAATCCTTCAAAAATTCATTACTTCTGGAGTTCTCAACCTGCAGGGTGGGTTTTCAGCTATTTAGTGAATTCTTGCAAAACGTTCACCACCTCTTAACTGCTCTTGTGGATGAATTTTTTTAAACAATACATAAGTTCACCAGGCCCAAAAGCATTTAGCTTTACCTCAGAGGAACTTTTTAGGGATGCAAAGACTCATGGTCCCCCCTCACAGTTCCCAGGCAGGCCTGGCCCTGACAGTTACTTGTGATGCTTTTCTGGTACTTGTGATGCTTTTCTGAAGTGGGCTTTGAGATCACATGGCATCAGAAAAAATTTGCCATAAAGCCCCAACCTTTCCCCTTGGGTTCACAGCTATGCAGCTCCCAAATCCCAGCTCCTCTGCATTTCCCTCGCACTTTTAATGTGCGCTCCTCTAATCTTCATTTAATGCAGGCAGCTGGCTGCAAATACCCCCGAACAATGACTTTAATCCTAAGTATCCTGAAGCCCCCCGCTTCCTCCCTGCACCAAAACTGAAGGAAAAAAAAAAATAAAAAGAACAGCCTCATGACAGCAAGATGGAGAAATCCAAGCTATCCACTGGGCCAAAGGAGCAGAAAGACACAATGAGCTAAATTTTGCCTGGTTCGCTAATTAAAAACGGAAGCTACCCCACTCCGGAGCCAAGGCGGGGAGGTGGGGGGAGTTTTCATGCTATTCAAAAAATCGGCTTCCAACTGGGACCATATTCACTCCACATTAATTGTCATTCCAACTACGAGTGTCCTAGTTTCAAAATGAAAACTACTCTCCAGTGTAGCTAGTGAAAACTAACACCAGTTTCGAGGCATTAAACAAAATTTATTGATTGCATTTTCCCACCCACTAAAACTTTAATAAGCATTAAACCTCAAACTCCTGGCCCTGTTTCCTCCCTCTACCCTCTCTCTCCATAAAAAGGGTCAGGCTCCTCTATATGGAGATTAGGACTTAATGTTTGGTATTTGTTTATGAGCCTATCAATTGCCTCCATTTCAGGGAGGGAAAAAAAGCACATCTGAAAAAAAAAAAAACCCAACCCTCTTGTATACGGATTAAGAGAGGGCAAAGGTTTAGGGTAGTTTGGGTGGGTTTTTTCCCAACTGACTGTGGGTTTTAGATATATGACGGATCATGTTCACGTGAATGAAAATAAGTAAATACTCCCCTTTTCGCAAGTTTCCCTTGAGTTACATAAAATGGTATTTTTCAAAGATCCCTATTGCTCTGTAATAAGACGCAGGACTTCAGGTCTTCTCTGCTAGCTGTTTTCAGCTGTGTGGAAGGAAAAAAAAAAAATTGGGGGGCCACTCTGTCTGCATACTTAGTAAAGAAAACAAAGGCCAAACATTTGAAATGCAAAGATCGGTGATTAAGCCCAGAAATCCATATCTAGGCATCAAAATGAATAGCCAGATTTTAAGAGTGCTTAAGCGATTTAAATGCAGAGCCTGACCTGGCTCAGCATCTTTCAAAACCAAGCCTGTTATTTCAGTGCCTCCAGGAAGATTTAGGTGCCAGGTACCCAAGTCGGACAAGTTTAACAGTAATCTCCTTTCTCGAAGCCTGATCCACTTTAATCTAAAGTTGCGAATGACAAATGAAGATTTTGTTATTTAGAAAGCACATCTAACTAAAGCTGCAACACTCTGTCCTTGTGCTAAACTCAATTCTTATCCTTCAGCATTATTAGAAAGAGTTGGGAGAGATGGCAAAAGAAAAGTAGATGGCAAAAATTCTTTTATTTCTCCTCTTTAAAGAAGGCTGCTAAAGGGATTAGACAGCTTTGAGTTCACTGCTCTGTTAAGTCAACCTTACAATATTTTTTCAGCTTGTTTGACTCGCTGTTTCTGTATACATTTGTGTTTTCACCTTTCTGCATTCAAATCCCACGCTTAGCGCTTGTTCTGCGCTTCTCACAGGAAACTTGGTGGGTTCTTTATTTGTATTAAGTCTCCCGAATTATAGAAAACAGACTTGGAAAACAAACCCTAAATTAGCAGGACTTACCGGCTTCCATGCATACGCGCACACACACAGGGCATCACATACCATCCAACCCAAACGCAGCGGTTTATCATTTCCAGCAGCAACAGCAGGGCATCAGGTTCACCAGAACGGACCTTTTAATGGTCTCCTGCAACCGTATCTATTACAGCGGGTTTTGGACTGCACATAACAAATCAAGAGAGAGTTCAAGGAAGTCATGCGTGTCTTGGTTCCCACTCCCTTCAAGCAGTTTTTATGCCTCCAAATAACCATCTTCTACAAATAATCTTCGACAAATAATCATCTTCTACGTTAGGCTCCAGTAATGCCAGAAGCAGGTTAGACACCTCTATACACACCTATTTTAATGCTGCCGTAAGGAAATGCAGACCGTCTGCAGAGTTTCCAGTGTCCTGCAGCAGGACATGGCTGGTCCTACCTGCACAAGCCATGGACCTTCCACAGGCACTTTTGGACACCTGCCCCATCCTCCATATTCTGATTTTCCCAGCTTTTCCCTTCCTTCCCCCAGCAGACACACTTCTGAAACTTCCTTCTCTCTGCGAATGAGCACCCAAGCATCCAAGCAAGATGGACGCTGTTGTGACAGCAGGGATGGTCACTGCAACAGGCAAGCCAAGGGAGAAAGAAAATAGGCACTTCTCTCCAGCAGATGGAAAATGCGGATGATAAAAACTGAGCCCAGCAGCCACCCAAGGGCTGGATTTGCCCGAAAGTCAGGCACCGAAGCTAAGCTTCAGCCACACTACCCTTGGGTGGGATAGGTGGATGAACCACCATCTCGTACCTACCATTAGTGAAGACATGAAGTTGGGTAACCTCCCCAAATATTTATTACTATTTATCCACATTGATGTATACACCCATATTTGGAGCAAGACCTGCCCACAGCAGTGAGACCAGGTTTTGAGCGACCAAAACCTGGGGTCTGGCCCTCCACTCCCTTTCCAAGGGCTGGCTGCTAATTCAGGGTCATCTCCTTTCCTCCCCGCCCCGAGACACCACGCGTTGCTCCTCCAACTGCTCCTTCTCATCCCGCAAACGCCCAGGCTTGAGCACCAGCTGAAGTTATTCCTGCAAAGACTGCACCGCTTGTCCGCACCTCATTTGCTATGCACTGGGAGGAGGGAGGCAGAGGGGGAGAAAACCTCAACTTCAAACACCTACATAAATTTTGAAAGCATATGAGGAGGTTTCAGGCTCTTTTTGCCAGGACTAACACATTCCAGCCACAAGATGACCTTGTTCAGAGCGCGCAGACGGCTCCTCACAGGAAGGATTTACATTGCATGGGGTCACCAGATCCAGCACAGCTGGGCAGCAACCCACCGCCAAAACCACAGCAGCGGGTACAAACCTGCCCCTTTTTGCCCCTGCATCGAGGGAGATGGGGCAAAGGAGAACCCCTGCTGTGCCCCCATCCACCTCTGTGGTTCCCACCCCTTCCACAAAGATTCTTTCCCGATGGAGAAGCCCACTGCTTTCTCAAATCCCAAGATACCAGCACGCCTACACATAAAAATGAGGCAGAAATCTCATTCCCTCATTAAATAATACACAGGCTGGAGTCCCAGTACAACTCAATAAACACTTTCTAGGAGTTACTTTCCTTTTTGTCTGGGCAGATCTCAAAGCATTTCTGCGGCAGGAGGTTTCAGGTTTGGGTTTCCTTTGCCTCCTTGTCCAAATAATGGCAATACTAATTGAACCACTGGCCACAAGAGAATTAAGCATGATCCTTTCATCCATACTCTGGGGGTTCCCATTTGCTCCAGCAGCGCTCTCTGCTCTACCTGAAATGAGGGCAAGAGAAGGTGCTGCTGTCGAGGTGTCCCCCTGCGAGATACCCAAGGCTGAAAGAAAGGTTAAGTATGTGTAACACAGTATCGCCACTGTATTTACTTAAACACCACAGTACTTACTGTTTTTATACTGTATCCCAGCTGGGATGGGAGCTGGAGGTGCAGAAGGGTGGCTTTACCCAGTATCTTCAAGGCTAGTATCAGCACCCCCCAACGGCAGCTTATCCCCTTGTTCTTAAGCCAGGGAAATCAAGAGCCTGGAAAGCCTGAAGCTTATTTTTATGCTTAATTACAGATTTGAAGTGCCTGACACCAGGCCCTCACTCATTACACCCTTGACACCGGTGCCTTTGGGCCGAGCGGGAATAAATGCTTTACGCTTGCTCATCACTCACTATGTTCACGAGTGTTTAACTCAGAAGAAGGTGGGTGATGGATTTGTAGCAACTTTGGGCAGGGATGCAGAGAGGACACCATCTGCTGTTTCTTACTCCCCCCCCCCCCGCCCTTCCTTTCCATAATTAATCAATTCGCAAATTGGGAGGCAGAGTTTCCTTGCCGCCTCCTCTTCCCATCACCCCTGCCAAGCAAAGGCTAGGGACACGTCAGGGTGGCTGCGAGGTCTGAGCGCTGCCCGTGGAGCGTGAGGCAGCACCAGGGCCAGTCAGAGGGAGTGCTGGGCTCCCAGCCCTGTGGCTCGTCCCACCCAGGGGCCTCCCGGGGCCCAACCCACCGCACGCTGCAAGCAAGAGGCTTTCTGAGTTTTCTCTGGGAGGAAAAAAAAAAAGGGGGGGGGAGCTTTCACAGAAAGCTGGGAGAACATGCATTACACACCGGCTGTAAGAACTGACGTGTTGGTTTTTTCTTTCTTTCCAACTGCATTCGCTTGCAGCTCGTCTCTTGTGCAGTAAATACCAGCTAATTTACGCACCTCAATTTACCAGCCCCCCCCACTCCTGCATGAATCCCCAGCCCATTAACACAACTATTTAAACTGGACATGTTTTCTTCAACATTCTTCTCCTTTCATAAACTGCCAAGTGACAGTTGTTTACTGTCAACAAGCCTGGGTACTCTAAGACAGGGAGAAATATGCCCTTTCAAAAGGCAGACATATCGGCTACCAAAGGAAGATTAAAATCTGGTGTTTTTTCTCTTCTCCCTCCCCAAAAATGCTTTATTCGTACAGATACACACGATACAGATCAGGAGAGATGGTACTATGCCTAATTCCAATCATTCTTTTAATTAAAGGCAGGCTCACGGAGGATTTATCTTTGGTTGCACATGCTAGTTGTCAGGGCACACTCTTAACTCCCTAATCTTCCCACTGCAACTGGTTTTTCTTCTTCACTTTTTGCTCCGATACCCCCATCTCCCAAAGCACATCTCGGGGAATCAGCATGCTCATCTTGCACAGATCCTGCTACCGGCTAGAAACAAAACGCTTGCCTGGGGGAATCCATATAGAGAAGTTAAAAAATTTTAAACAAAAATCAAATCGCAGGTTAGTTCAAGTCCAACAGTCTCCAAACAAGCTGCTGAAATATTTTGCTGGGAGGGAATTTCTTGTGCACGTGAAAGGGGGGATATGAAAAAAAAACCCAAACTCTCTGAGAAAACTCTTTTTTTCCCCTGCTCTGGCTGCCTGTGAAGCACCGGGAAAGCTCCTCGGCCGGCTCCTGTCCCCGTGCAGGCGGTCCAGGAGCTCGGCATCCCCGTCCTGTCCGCGGGCAGGACTGGCTGGCCCCAGCTCGCCCCCGGCTCGCCTGCAGACCCCTGCGGGGGATTATTAACACTCTCCCTGGTGCATTGTGCGGCTCGCAGATCACGGCGCTGGGGGCTAATGCCGGCCGACACTGATACGATGGCAACAAGGATGGGGCGTGAGGGGATGGTGGCCGGCACTACGCCCTGGCTCCACACAGGAGTCGCACCGGAATCATGGGGTGCCCAGGCGGTGGCCGTCACCGTGGCATCTCGTGCTCACGTTTGGGCTGCGATGCTGCTGCCGGCTTGCATCAAAACTGGTTATAAAAACCGAGATGGGAAGAAGCGAATGTCTGTGTCACAGCAGGTTGAGAGGAACGGGAGGTCACGGAGAGCCGGCGCCAGGGATTGCCCCCATGAAGCAGTGCCGGGCATCTCCCCACCCCCAAACCGGGGAGCCTTTTTACCCGCCGAGTTTCCTCTGCTTGTTAAAATGTTTGGGTCATTAGAAAACTTGCCAAACAATCCCTGCTTATGCTAAATAGCTGCTCCCACCACGATCTGTGAAGGGCTTCAGCCAGCTCCCTCGGAAATCAATGGGGGCTTTTTTCCTTAGGATTCAATAGGCGCAAGATCAGGACCTCATTATTATTTTTACAGGACTACAAGCAGCAGAGACCGGCAAAACCCCCAAACAAAGCAACAACCCTCCGAACCAGGAGCCAAACTTGCCCTGAAGGATCTTTACAAGCTCTGCCAAGAATCAAAGTAAAATTACAAATCCAATTCTTGGGACCTTTTCAAATTTTTGACAGGGAAAGCGTAAGGTCGATAAAGGCTGGTCTCATCATTTGGATTCAGGAACATCTCCCGTAGCTCCCTTTTCCTCACAAGAAAAGCCTTCACAGATGCGTATTTTGCCTTCCCCAGAGGAGTGGGTACGAGGGGGTGAGCTGTCAGTCCTGGGTGATGCACATCACCCTGCGGGGCCGGAGCAGAAACACCCTCAGGGTTTCCCATGCTCTCCTCTGTCCCTCCCCACGGTGAAACCCACCCACCAGTAAGTCCCTCTGCAGCGCCACCAACAGTAACACAGGGGACCAGATGGCTCCTGGGAGGTGGGTCCTGCTACGGGGACCCTGTCTGCACCCCTGCTCCACAGAAGCCAGGTGCCACCTGCAGCTGAGAGCAGCCTCAGAGATGCCCTCGACCTTAGCACCCTCCTCGGAGCGCTACGACAGCCAAGCTCTCCACTTCTTGCCTGTTACTTTGCATTGCTCCTCTCTCTTGGCATCCGCGAGCGCTCACCTACGCACTGCATAACCACCACGAGGTTTGGCCCCTAAGCAATACCCAGCTATTTTGCTGACTCCCCTACACCCAACTCGCCCCAGGTCAACTCCAAAATGCTTCAACTCCGTTTTACTCCTTCAGCACTGGGTACCAGCCGAATCCTTATAACCTAGCCGTGATCTGGTCTCCAAAGATTTAACTAAATCAGCTGAAGTACTTCAGTGAGATTCCTTGTGAACAGCACAAGGTAGTTCAGTGCAATAAAGGCACAACTACAAAACACTCCACTTTTGGGGGCAAAACCATTAAAGCAAGATAAGCTGACAAACACTTTCATCAGTTTTCAAACAGCAGGAGCTGAGAAGCCACCCTTGTGGGTCTCTGGCACGCCACGGTGCACCATGATCGCCTGTTACTTCCTTTCTCTAAAAACTTTATACTCAAACTAAGCGACATAGCGATGGCTTGGCTCCTCGGGTGAAAAGGAATAGAGGGGGAAAAAACCCCAAACCAACATGCTGCCATGTGTCAGTGACATCTGCGGGTAGTTCGATAGCTCACAGCACAAGCCCTGGGTGCAAACACCAACGCTGGGGTCCTCATGCTGCGGCGTTCCTGGGGAAGAGTGCCTTCAGCACACACCGCAGCCTGCGGAGCTCCGCTTGCTCGCAGAGAGCGATCCTAGATCGCGTCCTTTCCTCACCCGAAAACTTGGAACCCTTCTCGCTTCTGAGTCATTAATACTTTTAACCCCTCGCAACCTGCAGAAATGGCACAGCCCCAAAATCTCACAGATGCTAAACGTGTAAGCACATGGTAATTGTTTTGCATACAGTTCTGCGTGATAAAGAAATCTGCTTCCAAGTTTTAATATAACCTTTTTATTTAACCAACTCTTTATCTTCCCCTGCTTTCTGGATTTGAGAGAGCAAGGCCAGCACACAAGACCTACCTCCCCCTCTGCGATAAATACCACACCTTTTTTAGATGAATACATCTGAAACTGAAGCAGTTACTGGAGAAACGTTTTCTTACTTGACTTTGCTGCTATTCTTAAAGAAAAAAAGCTTTGCTACACTGTGTGACCTGAGCGTCACACACATACACACACAAAAATTAACTACCTGGCTAGTCCCCGTCCACCTGAACACAACAACCCCCCAGATAGCCTATCAGAATAATAGGGCAGGTTTACGTCTGATTACCTTTCACATTTTAACTACTAAGTTTACCAAAGGTTTTACTCAGCTCATATCTCACAGTTCTTGTTTGCTTTTGATATTACAGAAACTTCCTGGTCATTCAAGCCAAGGAACAGATACTTTAGGGGTAAGCACACCAGGAATACCACATTCACCGCAGGAATAAAAGCCCTTCTTCACACATCCAGGGCTTTAAATCATATCTACGGCGCTTGGCAACCTGAGCTGCAAGCGTATGGTAAAGGGGGCACCAGGACACTCAGCTCTACTTCAGAGAAAAAGTACATTTTTTTTTTTTACAAGATCACCAGATAATCAGTCAAAAGAGGGGCAAACAGTACACTGACAAGCTATGCAAGAGGTCAAGAAAAAAAAGACAGAGCGCAATCAGGTATTTTAAGGTGCTTTCAGCATCATATGTGTCCTCAGACATGGTTTTAGCTTGGAGTTTGCATAGGGGATGCCATCAGATTTACTCCCCCTAAGATTCCAGACTGCCCGCTTTCACCTACCATGAACGGCTCTGCCAAACCGCAGTGCCAGGGGAAAAAAAAAAAAAAAAAAAAAAAAAAAAAAAAAAAAAAGAAAATGTAAGGCAAATTTTTACCAAGCCACCATCCTCTCTGGCATCCAGGTTGGTATGTGCAGGAGAATAAAGTTTATAAACTAACCAGTATTAAAGAAGATGAAACGGCAAACACTGAAACAGCTTAGGGGTGCTGAGTCAGCGAGTGATTCCAAGCGACTGTTGGGTTTTGTTTTGAAGGGTCAGAAAAAAACAGAAGAAACAGGTACACAGAGCCAAACTCCCAGAACACGGGAAAAGTTACAAGCATGTAGCACACTAGGAAAAAGAGAAAAGTCTATTCAAACGGGGAAACAGAATGAAGTCGGTTTAATTGATCGTCTGCGTAACAGGTCCAGCATAGCTGGGGGAAAAAGTCTTCCAGGTGGGGAGGGAATTTTGCCTGTATTTTTAGTACAAATATCTGAATTTGTAACATTCCTGTTAGTTCCACTCCGCATACGCCAAAAACTGCGAAAAGCTAAACCGTGAGGAGAGCACAGCCACCTCTCCAGCTATTCGGAAGCCTCAGGGCGCAGGCAGAGGCTCCTGCGCTGGATCCTACACACTTCAATGACCAAGCCAGAAAAACCTAGCAGCAGGCTATGCCCTAGCCTTAGCTGAAATTAAGGTTCAGTTAATGCTTTCAGTCACAGCTCTGTTTGCCAGCTGACAGATCACTGTCAGAAATATCTTGGTCAAATGCTTTTGTTAAATGGAAATTTTATTAACTGCTCAGAAACTGGGGTTATTCCCTATCTTTTAGAGTCTCTAACTGAAATAGCAGACGTATACAGTAAGTTTTCAGGGAGGACAGCTTTCTAAGCATACAGCTGGATATCGAAGTTCACTTTTATTGGCCATACTTAGAGGAAAAATTTTGCTTCCCAGCCTTATATAGTGGGAAAAATCCCTCCCCTAGCAAAACTTCAGCTTTGTGCAGGCACTTGATGGAAATGGTCCTGATGTAGCAGAGACACAGCAATCAAGACTTCTTTAGTGTTCACCTAACTTCAAAAACCACACTCAGGCAGGCTTCTGGACAGGTACGCTTTCCCGAACAGCGCTGAAGATTTGTTGGAGAGAGTCATAAAAGTTAACACACTGGTCAGAGTGGCTTACTTTAATTGCATGATTTAATTAGCAGATCAACACTTCGCTACACAATTTTCAGATTTACTTTCATCACATTCCCTACTCACTGGTTGTTAATAAAGTCTTAATTAAAAGAAAAAACCCTCAGATTTAATTGGAGTGACCATTGTCAATACACATAGAAGACGTGATGTTATACAGCTAGTATCGAATACATTAGTGAGTCCGTCTTTGCACCGAAACAGACCTTCTAGTTTGCTATTTGCTAGGTAAGAAATAGATTTTTTTTTTAAAAAAAAAAGCCATATTTCATCATCCTTTACTTGTGTCCTCTTATTTTATTGCTCAGCAAAATATCCTAGTCTCAACGTTAAAGACTTAATTAGCCCTTTTAGTTCCTACTGTTAATGGGAACAAACGGATCAACTTTTAATCTTAAAACTGTATCGCTCATAGCTGCTCACTGGATCTAAAGGGTTTGTGGTCTCAGGCACAAAGTAGGCAACAACATAAATATAATACGGGACTCTTTAGAGGGTTTTTACGTGTAAATCCCAAGGCCGGCTCCAGGAATGGTCGCTGCCATTTGGCACTCACTTCAATACCTTTATAATTTCAGGGTGAACTTTGAAACGCTCAGATACACAAAGCAAAGCGAAGCACCTTGGACCCTCCGCTGGGCACATGCTGAAAAGCTACAATAGCCCAGTTGCCATCAGCTGCACGAAGAAAAACATCTCAACCAGTGCTTCACCAGTTCCTTCCGAGCTGAAAAGTCACAGGAATTGGTACATGCCCTCCCACTCAAGCAAAATCCTGAAACAGCCCCTTTTCCGTTCTTTTGGCTTGCCTGTGCAGTAGCTCTGGGTGACAATTTGATTCCAGTGCTGCACAAGGAAACTTCGGTTCTTGCTCCTGACAGGTTGGGAGAGCTCTCCCCTTCCCGCACAAACCTGGCTCAAACGTTAGCAGCTCTCTATACAGCTCTTTCAATGCACGCAGACAGCTTTAGCAGCTAACTAGTGCAATACAACTCCTAAGAAGCCCAGAAATTCCCTTTTTCACATACACCGTGTGCAGGCAGACACATACAAACCAGCTACAGGAGACAGGCCGGTTATCAGAAGTTTTTAAAAGCAAAATGCTGCCGTTTCAGTTGGTCTGCTCTCCAAGAAAACAGCCAGCGTTACTTGACATTCACAAATCGTACGAAGTAATATCTTTATCTGAATACTAATGCAAATTGGACGGGCTTTTTTATATTGATGTCTATTCTGTGGCTGCTGAATAGAGTGACCGCATGCTCAAGGCTGCAAAGGAGTTCACTGACCTCCCTAATCATCTCTGTCATAGCCCCTGAATGACATACACATTCAATCCTGCCTCGCCTCTCTACTTTCATTCATAAAAAAAAAGAAAAAAAAAAGAAAAAAAAAAAAGAAGGGGGGGCGAAATTTGACATTGTTCTTCCTGCAGCAGCCCCGAGAAAGGGAGAGAAGAGAAACTCAGCCCAGATGAGGCCCCTGGTGTTTTTAGTTTAGCTTCTATTCAGCAACAGCCCCGCCATCTGCCTCCTTCCTGCCAACAGCCGAACACCTCCCTGCGGAGATGTTAAAACCTGCACCCCCTCCACCTCTGCTAATAGCGAGTATTCATATTAGCAAACATACACATACCTCGAGAATGCCTCCCTTCAATGTGTGTTTTATGTAGCTGAGTATAGGCACAAAGCAGTAGCTGTTACAGCCTTCACAGCCCCGTGTGGAGAATTAGATCACTGGGGAAAAATCCTTCCAAGCCCCTTTATGGAAAATAAGGCCTTAGACTGTAAATGCAAAGCCCAGCGAACAACAACCCTCAGTAATGAGCCAATACCCCATGGCCCATTTGACTAGGAGAAAGAATTTGCTTTTTACCATTCAATTCAAAAAGACTGAAAAAGTAAAATGTGTTTTTACTTGGCTCTGAAGGTTTATATTCTTTACAGTTTCTTTTGCACAACCTTTTCCCCGCCCCGGGTCGGACGGGCAGCGGGTGTCCCCCATGCTGGCGGGGCCGCTTGGCTTCGGCACGGAGCTGGGCGAGCAGCGCCGGCTTCACGCTTCCCCACGCACGTGGTCGGTGGCGGGAGAGCCACCGGCATGGCAAAGCTGCCCCTGCCCTCGCAGCCCCCCGCAGCCTCCCGCAGCTCACAGCGACCGGGCTGCCCTCGGAGACATCGCTGGCTGTTGGGGTTAAGGGGAGCCCTCCGCTCGGGGACGGATCCTGCTCCCAGGGAACACGGGGGGGGTGGTGGTGGTGTTTGACAGTGACACCTTCGCTTTGGAGAAAGCTGACAGAACGGTGCCTGCCCTGAGGATTTCCATCGGAGCCCCCGCAAATCCCAACCTGTGGCTCGGCGCACAGACATCACCAGAGGGACATTTCCCTCAGTGCGACCTCCGGGTCCGCCACGCGTTACCATTCAAGCAGCATCCCAAAGCCTTAACGCGCAAAGGTGACTTAAGAGCACGGGAAGGGGTTAGCACCGCTTGACCACATCATCACCCCCAAGCTACGGGCTGAAGATGCAGGTGGAAACCCAGGGGACCGCCGAGGTTGCTCCCCACCCGCGTGGGCTCAGCGGTGCCGCCCGAAGTGACAGCGCCCGTACATGCTGCAGGCGAAGACAGGGAGAACTGGGGACACTTCGTTTCTGCCGCTTCGCCCCGCTGTGACCGGCGCGGGCTGCTCCCTTCCTCCCGCACACCGACCTCATCTGCTCTGACCAAGTCGCTGAGATGTTGCCCCATAAATCAATTCTTTTGGCTGTGAAAAATGAGCCAAACGAGTTACACTAAGAATCTGGTGTTTTATTAGGACTTTCTTGAAAACAAAACCAACCCCCGGTGTGATTTATAGCTTTAACCAAAAGGGGTATGAAAGTAATGCCCCCACCCCCCAGCCTCCACGAAGCCCATTTATTCCCCTGTCACTTTTTTGGCAAACAGGCTTCAAACCCGTTCCTGAACAATGGAAACTTTCTGCCGGGTACATGCAATCCCGAAGACGGGGGGCTGCGAGGGGGCTCCCTTCCATTAAAGAGCTTTGAAAAATAAACAGGGACTCAGGTAGCAGCTGAGGCGTATCAGAGAGACACCACGTTTCAAACCCGCCGTATATTAGAAAAAAAAACAAAACAAAAAAAAAAAACCCAACAAAAACCACCAAACCAAAAAACCCCCAGCCTTTGTCCGACGTGTTAACTTTTTTTTCACTTGCAGCTACAGTGCTGCCACTCGAGGGGAGATCGCCACTGGCTCCCCCGAAACGCTGCTCCCTTCTCAGCACACCCGCACTCACTAACCTGCGACCCAGCGTGTGCGCACCCGGAGCTGCCGCAACTCCACTTTTGCCCCCCAAGACGTGGCTGTCAATGACTCTCCTTACTTTTTCCCCCCGAACACACACAGCCAGAGCACTTCTGATGCGCGCTGAAGATGCGCTCTACACACGCACGGAGGCATCTTTCCTTCCCCGCGGCAGAAACGGGTCGAACCCCGGGGGTTACACGTAATGCCACCGCTGGGAGAGGACTCCTAAGGGACGGGGTCCGTTTTAAAAACAGTTTTTGCCTCCTGGGCGCCGCTGCGGCTCGGCCGAGCCGCGGTGAGAGGAGGATCACCCCGGCCCGGCTGCCACCTCCCCGGCCCCGCGCGGTGCCGCGTTCGTAACTCCCGCTCCAAGGACGCCTCCGGCGGTCTCCACCCGCCCCCTTCCCCTCTCCGGGAAAGGGGGGCTCGCAGCCCTAAACCCGGCCCCTGCCGCGGCCGTCACCCCCCCCCCGGCCCCTCGCCGAGCCGCAACACGTGTGCGCGGCCGCGCAGCCTTACCT
>VFFE01005730.1:0-29128 GCA_008921705.1 Burhinus oedicnemus
CCCCCCCCCCCCCCCCATATTCACCATAATACAAAATCCAATGTGCAAGATAGATACAAAACCTGAAGGTGTTTAAGCAGGGCAGATTTCCGCAGAATGAAGATAAGGCATTTTGTCCTCTGGAAAAGCAACACAAGTATTACCCTGTAGAAGAATGGTATTTTGCCCAGTCTTCAAGATTCCTATACTGGTAACAGCCAAAAAAAGTAATCAAGCGAAACACAGAAGGCAAGTGTTCTGTGCATGGCATTTTATACAGCCTCATCTAGAAAACATGAATCCACAAACCACGGCTTCTGCCCTGCTAAACAGATTTAATTTGTGCAGATACTGAGTTCAACATTTCACAGCAATTTGCCTATCAAATACAGGTACTACAGCTGACAGAGACATGGAAACAAGGATTCAGATAAGTGAAGTGCTATCCCACTCAGCAGAAGGAACCTGGACAAACAAACCTTTCCACAAGGTAACTACCAAAGAGAACAACCACACTCAAGAAAACAAGAAAAGTCACCTATTCCTATAGCCTTCAGGTGCAGCAGCAATGCATGTTCCATCATGTTACTTTATCCAGCTGCAGCACTCCCATTTCCCAGGCATGTAAAGCATCAATAAGAACACAGCTAAGGCAGGAGACAGATATTACCTTATCATTGACACTAAGTTTGAGAGAGAAAGAGAGAAAGAGAGAAAGAGATGTAAAATTTCGAGTCAATTTTCAAAGTGTTATGCCACGCAGTGCTGACAAAAGAGCCACAGTCATGAAAATGCTAAGTGGTACCGAAGACAATTTAACAAAGAACTACCCCCACCCCAACTGTCAAGATGCTGCCGGGGTGGGGGGGTGGGGGGCAGAGAAAAAGAAAAAAGTCAAACCTATAGCAGCCACTGAGTTCCTCGCCAGCACTTCTTGGCTTTTATCAAGGTGTCATACTGAACTCAAAGCACAGCTTATTTCAATTAACACACCAGAGAAGCTGCAGCAGCGTATGTCTCCTGACCTACCAATGAGGTCTTCAGCACCATGCCGCCAGCAAGGAGAGAAAAGACAGGCAAGATGTAGAACCCAGTTTCACCAACCAGGAGCATGTGTAGGTATGTAGTGGTGACAGGCAGACTGGTATCTCTTACTTCTCCTGTCACCAGTCTCCCAGAAGCCGCACTCTCCAAGAGCAAGAGCTTGAAAAGAACGTGCAACTTCTTCCACCCTCCACACTAAACAACTGCTAGAAGCTCTAAAAATCACACAGCTAAAGAAGGGCGAGTCTCAACACTGATTACAATACCTCCCCTTCATAAAGGATGTTTTTACAGCTAGCTCCTGTTTGCTCCTGTCTCTCCTTCCTCCTCATCTTTGCCCAATCTCCTGGGGCCGATGCTTCTTTACACAGGCTGCTAACCCTGTCCTTTGCCACTCTGCTTTGCTTTGACAGCTCATATTTTTGAGCCTTCTCCAGCTAACTCTTCTCAGGCACATCCTCTACTGTATCTATTCACTTATCTTCAGCCTCTAAATCCACACACTTTGTGCACAAACACATCACCCGCTTAAAAAAAAAGAAAACCTCCTGTGCAAGCAAGCAGTGCATTCAACAATGCTGGTAAGCAAACCAGGTTGCTCATAATTTCTTTTCATACTCCATCTCATAACCAATATGAGACTGCAAGCCATCTCGACTAAGGAATATTGCTAAGATACATTTCCATGGCATTTCAAGTTCCTACCCAACTATAAAAACACCATCCCTTAACTCTTTGGTCGCTTTATGCTTTGCACATTCCTACATACCAAGAAGTCAGATAATGCACCTCTCTCTCAACAGTCCTGACAGCTTCTTCATGTGGTTTCACTTTTTTTTATTGCCACACACGTTTAAACACACCAGAAACAGACTGTCTGTACACAAGTCCATGCATGCATAACAATTACCTGAAAAGCAAGTAGTTTCTTTTGTCATTTCATGATTATATTAATGAAAGCGTATTACACTTTCAGTCCAAGAAAAGGAGACCCAGTACAGGCCCAGCATAGACTAGACTGCAATATAAATGGTTAATAATGTACAACATTCTTGCTAGTGGCCTTCTAATGGAAAGGGCAAGACATTTTAAAAGCAAGTCATGACAACCTGAAGAGACTAACAAAGCAACTGCAGTTAGCTGCAACTTTTCTCTTGCAATCATTCGCATCTTTGCTTCACTGCATGGTGCCAGTTACTTCATATTTACCAATGCATTTGTGTGGCAATAGGTTTGCTTCAACAACCTTCCGGTCTAACACGTTCACAGCCTTAGTCTTAGGGCCCTCAGAATTTCAATACCTGTTACCTGCGAGTTATACATTTTATAACACAGAATGAACTACTATTACTCATAGTCAATAAAAATTCAAATTTCCCTGCCAACTCTCCTTCTACCGATTTACACTCTCCAAGTCAAAGTTTACTGGGAAGGGGAAAACAGAACCTTGAAACAATTGTCTGGTACTCACTTAGTTTAACTGATCCATCCATTCCTAACAGCACATTGTCACTCTTAATGTCTCTGTGGATGACCTGGTTGGCATGTAGGAACTCAAGCGCTTGCAAGCACTGGGTGGGAAGGAATAAAAAAATAACATTCGGCATATAGAAACACAATTTGTGTATGTGAACACAAATCCAAAAGCAATGCTTGCACCCTCAGCCAGTGCTGAGTGCAAAAATATAATAGGTATTATTTAAAATAACCAGCAGAGGAAGCTCTTGTGCTAAAAAGCACTCTCCAGATCTCATGAGGGCAAACATCATTTAACAATGGAGTTTCTCTGCTATCTTAACAAGCCCTTAAATTAAACTCATCACCCAGTCATCACCCAAGATGCTCTCAAAAATACCAGATGTTGATTTTGGTACCTCCCACAAATACTACAGAGGAACCATAAAGGACTAAGTGAGAGCTTTGTAGCCTGAAGTCTCACCAAGAGGAATTGGTGAGACTTCATTCTCAACGTGCATGCAACTTCTCCTACAGTGAAGGCTCGTCAACCGTCTTTATAATGAAGTCACTAATGCTGTTTCTGTATTACTTTCAGATTAAAACCTTTCACACTAAGTTTCTGCCTAAAAACATAATGAAATTCACTTTTGCTATTTGAGAATAAAAGGCCAAAAAAAAAAAGTAAGATTTTTCTCTTTTAATATAAGCAGAACATTTACCTTTTGCAACTTGGCACGGATGTGGTCCCCAGTGAGTTTTTTGTGTTTTCATTTGCTTTAGCAAAGTCGCTCTGATTTGCAGAACGAAGTGTATCTAACATACTGGGCAGCAGAATCTTGATGAAGTACAATAGTTCAATATTTGACTTTTTCCTCAGAAAAGTTATTCTTACAGTAAACAGTTACTTTCAGTTCTCTGCTTCCAGCTCCGGTTTCTCAGGAAACCATTACCTGTCCATACACGTTAATGTACAAGTTTGCTGTCTACCCCCTCCCTTTCGGTGAGTCATCAAAAGCAGATGTCATGTTGATGTAGTTAAATGGAGTTTTTAAAAGCCTAAGTTTCTCCTGCACAGCAGATAATACAATTACTTCTCCTTCTGCCATAATAAATCAAGCCTGAGCTGGATGCTAGCACTCTGACTCAGGGCAGAAACCACTGATAAGTTGTGACATCAGCTATTTTTAACACTTTCATTTGCAATCTTACCACAATCTTAAAATTATTCTAACTACAATCTTCTGGGGAATTATTTTTCTAAGAAATGCATAAAGAAAGCTTAACTGTCACAGAACTATAGATTTCACACACTATGAAAACTACTAAAATGAGAAAGGGATAGATAGTCTGTATCAAGTTCATCTTTATTTTAGTACATGTTTCTTAAAGTATTCCTGTTTCATCAGACCGACTTTCACACTCTAAGCAAACACAGTTCCCCTTCTTCCGTCTGCAAAACACTCTGAAGCTTTCAAGATTTTTTCTTTTTCTTTTTTTTTAAATACGTTCACATCTCTACTTTCTACACTACCTATGTATGTATGAATAGTCAGTTTTCTTTTTGGTGCCTTTGAATAGTCTTTGGTAGTCAAAGTTAAGACAGACATTCTTTCCAGCTGCTAAACTCCTTCATTGCTCTTACCTGAAATTCAGTCCACATTATTAATAATCTTTCTGTTAACACTGTCAGCAGGACTAGGCAACCCAGGTACCAAAACCTTTATCTGTTCCATCACCTAACATTCCCAAAAACACCCAGCTCAAAACTGCCATAGCTCTTGTGTTACAACTTGCAAACCCTCAATTTTCTGAGGTAAACTCAATTTTGTTATTTTCTATAATTTTAATATTGATTTCTGCTCTCAGTATCATTCATTCTTCCTAACTCAATGACTCCACCAGCAATTGTTGCAATTAGTCCTAACCTAAGCGTACCATAAAACCTAGGGGAACAGAGTGCACCTTCATTCCTCTACCCATCAACTAGGATACTCACCTCTCTGCAAACAGCAGCAATCTGTGCTTCATCCATACATGTTTCTGTGACCACATCTGTTAGTGAGCCTCCAGCTAGATATTCCATCACCACAAACAATTCATCTCCTACGAGGTAACTACAAACAGAAAATTAAAAGCATGGCTGTTTGCCATCAAGAGATCGAGAACTGAAAAATGACTGATAAGAGCTGGTCAATGAAATGATTCATAAGCACTCAAGATGAACAGTGAAGACAGTTAATCTCTGGAAGGTAGCCTGAAATGTAAACACTGACAATAAAAGCTGCATGCCTTTTACTACCTAAATGGGCAAGGATAATACCCTACATGTCTCACACACAACACAAGCATCGCACCAGCTGTGCTCTTGTCCACCACTGATCCACATGCAGCACTGCATTCATGACAGAAGGTGGCTTCTTACTGAAGATCATCATCAAGATCATTCCCTATAACAGATGACTTTTTTTTTTTTTTTTAAGAGGACGGTCTAAATATGGTCTCATTTCCTTATGAGACCCTTAGGTACAGGCACTCCAGGTCTGTGTAAGTATATCAAGTTAAAACCTCTTGAAACCCCTGGGGATGAAGGAATCAGCCAGCTGTCTGCATTTACCTGTCCAGGAAGTTGACTATGTTGGGGTTCTTGAGCTCCTTCATTACCAAGATCTCATTAATAATCAACTCTTTCTTGGGCTGTTTTTGCAGGTTTATCTGTTTAATAGCAACCTGAATAGGACAAAATAAAACAGCAATCACTCAAACCCAAGTATCAAAACCTTTCAGCCATTCTTAATACAGTGAAAAGTTAGAAGAAATTCTGTAACAGGATTAAAGGAGTTTAGCACAGCTTGCAGCTGGCAAGTTATTTATTTATTAGCATACAACTTAAAAGAATACAACTTGACAAGCATAAAACTGGCACCCATAGCCAACATCATCCTCTTGCTGCTGAAAAGATCCACAACAATAACAAAGGCCAGAACAGACAGCAAAGGAAACATTCCAGAGATGAAAAGATACTCACCCAATTTCATATTAACAGGCCTAAAGCCAAAGAGAACCTTGTAGCAACTAAGAGGGATAGCATAAGTCTTCCAATGCATGGCAAAGCAATTAGTTTTTCGGTCCTCTCACCAAAGTAGTGTTTGGGTATAAGGAATGCTGGGAGACAGAAGGAATCACTCTGAAAGCAATTAAGCCAATGAACTATCCCGGAGAGAGAAGGGAAGATAAAGACCTATCTTATCCTGGTTAGCTTATTTCCTGGACAAGTATTCCAGGCTTTAAAACGGTGAAGAATTGTCCCAGTTATGTTAACTGCAACACTTTGAGGAGGCAGTTCAGAGTTTTACAAGATAACCTACCCATGAGTCCAAAACCAAACGCAAGAGCCAATATAATCCTGTAGAAACGATCACTATCATTATCACCAAGGGCATTAAAAGAGAACTTGTGGCACAGAATCACAAAATAACTAAGATTAGAGGGGACTTCTGGAGGTCATCGGGTCCAATCCCTTGCTCAAAGTACAGCCAATGTGGAGCAGGTTCCTGAAGGTCTTGTGCAACTGAGTTTTAAATGGAGATCTCATTGAGCAGATATTCCACAACCTCTCTGGATTCCTGTCCCATGTTTGATCATCCTGACTGTGAGAGAAAAAAAATTTCTAATCTCTAACCAGAATTTCCCTTATGGCAATTTTTGCCTGTTACCTTGTCCTGTCATTGTGTAGCTCCAAGAGGAGTCTAGCTCCATATTCTCTACACCTTCCCATTAGGGATTTGAAAATGGCAATAAAATCCTCCTTTGGCCGTTTCTTCTTACCACTGAACAGACCCAATTCTATCCTCAGACATTAAGCACTGAGGAAGCCAGAGTACTGCATCCGTTTAATGCGGGAAGGCAGAGACTGCAAGCAACCAACATTTAGCCCACCTGCCTGACAAGACGCAGAGGAGGTCGAAAAAAGGAACTGGACTACAAAATTTAGTCTGCAGTCTGTAAGAGGACATAAAGTACTGCAGTATGTAGAAAACAAATTAAGAGACAATATACTAAAATGATTGAAAGTCTTCCATTTTATCAAGATGTGATCCTGCACTACAGTACTGTAAATGCGGTTACTGTTGAAAGGGCAATTACTGATCAGTGACCTAAGAAATGGCTACTTGCAGACATTTAAAGGAAAACTAAGGAAATCTGAATTCAAACAGAAGCAAATTATTCCTAAAATTTTAGCCCCAGGAACCAGAGATGACCACTGCATGACATGCATGCAGAGTATTGCTGATGTCATCAACTTCACCAGGTGGGTTTGGAGACACTAGGGAGTAAAAGCAAGGAGCAGGATGTGGAGAAAGCACTCTAACTACAACAAAGAATCATACGGGGCAAGCTGTTTCCCTACAGATAGGTGCATCCATCATCTCTACTGAGACGGGACTAGAGAACAAGCATGCAAAGACTAAACAAAGTTTTATTTCTGAAAATGCAGGACTCCACTGCCCAGAATTCTTGAAGGATAAACTGTCTTCAAAACGCATTTCTGGAACACCTTACTCCCTCTGCTTTTCACTGGAAAGACAAAACTATTTTTAGCTTTCATCATCTGATTACTATAGAACAAGGCACACACTGTTACCAATTACTACGACAAACATTCTTCTGGGAGGTGATAGCAGAGATGGGAGCCACAGGAAGAAATCTAGTCAAATCATTTCAGCCACCTACGGAAGAACATTTATACAGAAAAAGTATTTCCATTGCAATGATTGCAGAAATCTTACCTCTTGCCCTGTTGCCACATCAATAGCTGTGAAAACTGTACCTGAAGCCCTGTGAAGAAAAACATTACAGCCAGTTGCATCCCTCTGTGTAACAAACATGCACATGAACAGACAAATCACAAACACAAAATTGTCTCAGCTTTTGATGTTGCAAGAGCTTTATGAAAAAGACCACTATTAAAAGCAAGTGGTATCATAGAGATGCCAGTCAGTTCACACAAAACAAACTGATCTCAAATATGCTCTCTTCTGACACCAGCCATGCTTCCTGCATTCAGGATGTCTAAGCCCCCAGAACTTGTGCTGCTCCCTTCGATCAGATAAGCTGGGCAGCCCTTTCTGCAGTAGGTATTACTTTTCATATTCTCCCAGGGGAAGCCCACCCACACACGCACATAGACCTATTTAGAAAGTATCCAGTAGGAGTTAGGCATATATATAAGCAAAGCTGGAAAACCTAGAACAATTATTTTTCTCTCAGGAGGATTCAGAGGACCACTAGAAGAATAACTTTATCAAGGCAGTATTGTTAGCTTAGCACACAGGCGGCCTTCTGACATGCCCTCACACTATTCAGCAGTCATATTACAAAATGGATGAACGCATCTTACCGGCAGAGGAAAGGACTAGATACACCCACAGGGAAGTTAAGAGCTACACTTTCACATTAAAAGACACAATTCAAAATTTCCACCGTGTGAAGCCTTCACCATCTGTTTATCACTGCTCAATACAGCCAACATTTCTGCCTGCTTCAGTAAGTGATGGCTATGCGATAGCATCAGAGAAAGAACCAATTTTAACGCTGACTCACTGGGAATGAAACTTGGGGTGAACACTTACCCCTGCCCAATTTTTTCATATCTGGTGTATTTTTTCTTGGGATCTCCTATGCTCACAATAGTGCCTAAAAAAAAAGAAAAACATTTCCACACAAAATCGTGGAGGAGTCACAGCTTTAGGAAATGCTCTTTGCTATGGTAGCACAGCATACACTGTTTCTGTCAGCTCACGCTGAAAACACATGTGAATCCTGCTATCCCCCTTTATAGTAGGGTTGGCTTGGCCAAGGCACCTCCAAGAGTGGGTCAGCTCAAGGAGTAAAGGCTGATGCACAAACAGCCAAAGCCTCCTGTTTCAGTTCCAGTCACAAATGGCGCCACCTCAGACAATCACTATGCTAGGTTTTGCTCTTAACAAGACAGATCATGCTATTTCCCGCTAGCATGTCAATTTAATGATAGCCTTCTGTGTAGCAAAACCCAGTATGAGGTTATGACGAATCCATTTGCTTAGCCTAGTCTAGAAACTGGTCACATCTCAACTTAAGCAGAGGAACATTAACATGGTGAAAAACTATCTTCAAGATGATTATGGAAGAAGCAACAGCAGAAACTATTTTGTGTTTTTATGGTTGTATTATACATGCAGATCACATTATCACACCTGAACTTCAATCCAAAAAAACCTGTTCTACAATTTTTTTTACCCAATAGGGCTCTGAAGCATATTAATCAGCAACACTTCTGAATGCAGTGCTCTCAGCTACTGTCTGACACAACACCAATCAAGCACAGTATGCACACAACCCTTACAACACACAAAAAACGGATGAGGGCAAAAGCTTATTATTCCGTGCCCAGTCCTAAAGCCTTTGTTTATCTGAAATAAAACCAAAAACCTACGCAGTTTTTCCATGATCTCTTCATCTGACATTTTGGTCTTCTTTTTCTGCTTATCACCTGATTTTGTCGCGCTATCAACAGAAGTGTCACTGGCTGGTGCAGGGATGGGATCAATTACAGACCGTGTATAAATCTGTTAAGAGAGACCATTTACCTGAGCATTTTCTTTGCAATCATTGACCTTCAGCTGAAAACAATCACAGCTCTTTAAAGATCCCTAAGCATCATTTTACATAACAGGCTGGATGCAGAAATTAGATCTGAGAAACATTAAAGTCCAGTAAGTCAAGATGCTGGCAACCTTACTGACCTCTGAAACAACGACCCAGGCACCTCCTGAACATTGTAGATGCTAGGAGATTAACTCTAACTTCCACAGACAGACTTTTCGTGGGTTTTCTACCTGCTTATTCTTTATAACCTATGCTAGTTAACAGGAAGGGCCCTTTAACCTATTTACTTCATTTATGCAATTTCCAAGTTTCACAGAACAGAAACCACTATTTAATAGTGAGATCAACTAAGATCTAAAGGACAAAGATTCATGCTTCACCATGCAAGGAAGCATGAGACTTTTGGAATTTCCCAGTCACCCCTAATTTTGGGGATTTTCTTGGAGCTTTATTTAATTTCCTGAGTGGTTCACAGACATACACAGCTACCCTAGAAATATCAAACTATAGACCTGTCACATTTTACATGTTTACATACCCAGAGTAGGCAATTATAAAGCAGTATCACTTGACAAATATCCACAATTCACATTTGCGCTCCTGAAGCAAAAATAGGTGGGCAGAGTGGCAAAATGTGTACCTTCCATGGTTAAAAGAATGAGCTGGAATAAGTGGGACCCCTGGGACATTATTAACAAGGTGTGTAGTTCAGGACGATTACACTAAAACTTAAAGAACAACAACTTCTTAAGCATTTAACTTTTCATGCAATGCTGATGACTTTGAGTGAAATAAGCTTTCAAATCTTAAATTTGAATTGTTTTGGGTTTAGGTAGTATATTTCATGAGGTTATCACACTGCAATCAAATAAAATAAAGAAAATCAAACACATTACGCTTGTACCACTGTACTGTGCAAAGTTACAGAAACTAGCTGTATTTTTTTAGGACTAAAAAGCCTCCTCCTTGCATCCTCGGTTGAAGGATAGGCTTAACTGCATATCTTCAACACAAGCCAACAAACAAATCAGCATTAACTTCAGGATTTCTGATCCAATAGATATCCAGAAATTAGGCATTTTCTTAATAAACTCAAATAAAAAACAGAACTTATCCCTAAAACTTACAACAGCTCATTTCACAAATAAAACACTTTGCTAGAAAACAGAAGTAGAAAACGTCCTACAATACTGAGAAATGCAGGTCTGCGCTGTAAATTTTACAGCTGCTCACCGATTTTGTGTGATCTGGCCGTGGAGCAATAACAGGAGGAGGAGCTTCTTCATCATCCTCATCATCATCTGCCACAGCTGTTGATGGCTCTGAACCTTTGGCATTGGTCTACATTTTTACCAAATTAAAAAAAAAAATTAAAATAAACAAAATCGTCTCCCCTACAGTGTTAAAGAGTTGCTTCCGTGCCCCATGAAGATAAAAGAATTCTTACTGATGTCAAAAGAAAAGGATAGGTTTAGTGGTTTAAGTGCTCTATTACATTTTATTACAAGACTAAAATACTATTGCTCCAGTGAAATAGGCTCTGTTGATGCCCCAATTTATGTTTTTATTCTCGTTTTGTTTTATACTGCAAGACTCAGTATAAAACTAATAGAGAAGACCTAAACTTGTATGTGCCTAAGAAGATACAAAGACCAGTAAATATACTCACTGTTGGTGTTCCTGAAGGGAAACCATCTTTTTCTAAATAGGACAAATAGTAGAACACATAAAATCATCAGCAAAATTTTAAAAAGAAGTGAATGTTACAGAGTAAAGACACAGACTGCTTTGGAGATATTTTTTATCTCTCAGAAAGTAAAATTTCATGGTCACAAGTGAGGAAAACCCAGTATTGCAGTGTAAGTCCATGCAGAAGGAAGCTAGACGCTTTTAAAATACTCCCCTGCTAAGGGTAGGCAAACCCACTCATGTCCCAACTTGCTCTTCACCTCACTCGAGTACCCACACAGTTTTCCAAATTGAGCACTGTTTGTCACACTTATGTGTTCTGTCTTACTGAGATGTGAAAACAGGATCAAATTGGTATTTCTGTTCCTTTAGTGGTATCTTGAATCAAGGATGAGAATATTACAAAGCCTTATTACTAAGATATTTTCAGACGTAATTTGGAAGAAAACTAGGTAAAACTGCATCTTTTTGTAGGATAGTTATTCTCTCAGCCGCCCACGTATCTCTCACAATTTATTTTGCATCTTTGATGTCATGACATCGTGACATCAAGTTCACAGATAGCTGTTTCAGCCACAGACAGGAGCACAAAACCAATTAATCAGAGTCTCAGAGCCACAGCTTCATAAACACAGCCCGTCAAAGTTAATTTTTGCTGCTATTTTGAATTATCCAGCTCCGTTTCTTCCCCTCTCCACTTAAAACAGGAAATTAAGTGGACAGCGGCAGTTTCCAGTAAGTTTTAAATCCACCTTCAAATATTTGTTCCTCATTGAAAAGGAGCTTGCTTTTTCAGCATTTGAATCCAATTTATTATTCTGAAAAAGAGGAAGACTGTGTTCCAAATACCCAACTCCCCTTCAATATGCCTTGCACACACTTGGATCTCACCTGGAGCAGAAAAACTCAGATACTTCTGTTTTGCCGTGTCTTTGGAGTCATAGAATTTCAGCACATCTAGTACCGCCTGGGGGTTTTTCTTCTGTTCTAGCTTTGTGATATTTGAGGTCTGCAGCAACCGAGCCCATTGCTCTGGCATTCCCTGAAAAAAATAGGCTATTTTAAGCATCCTTCTAGTATTTTAAAGATTTTTTTTTTTAAAAGCAAAACAAATTTCTTTCCTCTGTAAAAAGTGTAGCACGTACAGCCTTAAACACATGAACAAGTAGGATGAGGTTTTAACAGGGAGCTGTATGTCCATAGGTGATACATCACAACTCAAGCCACAGCTGAAATCCCTCCTGACTGCCCAATATCTCAAGCACTCAGGGGCTGCAGCTCCCTGTGCCTACATGACACCACCTCTTCCACATGTATTAAGCCAGATATGAGGAACCAGAATACAAAAGTGCTCAACAGAACCAGTGTTACCCACTAACAAAAGTAAACTGAAGAGGGTTTTTCTCAGGAGAGGCCCTCCCAGGTGACACCAAGCATTAGGTCTGACATTTACACTGCAGAAGCACTAACAGGTCACAGTCTCATTACTCTGCACGCTGTACAAATACACAGTGAAATTATTTCTTAGATAAAAATGAGCAGACTAGCTTGCACTTCATTCTAAAACACCACAATGGCTTCACTACAGCACTGATCCACAGCTGCTTTCTGAGCAACTTCAAGGCAGGTATACTTACAGTGAATTCTCCGGTAACAGCATCAAAGCCAACATGGATGGTATGCTCAAAATCTGACGGTGGGGAGATTTCTGGCCTTTCCTTTTCCTTCTTCTTGCTTCCTGAAAAAGACATTCAAAGATCGACTGAGCAAAGATTTAAAGTCCTATTTTCTCCATTTAATATAATCAATCCAAATATTACAACAGTTAGGATGAATGTAACCATTATGCCGTTTACTGGATGAAGGTCTTTGCATACACAGCACAGTGACAATATTTTCAAGTTGATGTAGACTTCACGTAAGAATCAACAACTTGTTCCAGTCAAATCATTCCAACTATGGTAGCAATCAAATAAGAGATTAAGAGCACCAGAGTGCATGGAGCTCTGTTGGGCATATGAAACCTAAACATATGAAATGTTTACAATGCAAAAAAGGACATTTTAATATGGATTAAGAACAACTCCAAAGACAACTTCAGATCAACCTCAAGTTCACCCTAAAGACAGTTAAAACTCAGTTGCCTCACTGCTTCAATTCAACGTAATTAATGCAAACTAGGACTTCCTGTGATGGAGATAAGAGTTTATAGCCTCAGAGCAATTACCTAATTTAAATTAAAAGGGAGGAAAAAAGAAAGCAAGCATAATAAGTACCAGAAGCAGGAACAGATAATGAGAAGAACCATGTGCACAATCCAGCCCAGATTCAATTAAATTTATAAGGTGTTTTACCATCCCTGGGGCCTGGGGGTTTTGTGTTTTGGGGTTTTTTTTTGTTCTGACAAAGAGAAAATAAATAAAAATGGAAGACAATTTGTAGTTTAAATATAAAACACACCATTCTGTTCCATTTACTCAGAAAAGGTTTGGAGTTAAGTTGGAAGGTTTCAGGAACCTGTTTTCTTGTTCTTGCAAAAAAGCCCCTGCCCTGCTTTCTTTCCCTGCCAGAGCAGAGGAGCGCACTTGCTGTTCGCTCTCCAGCTGGAAAGGTGATGCTCAAGGCCTCATCTCCTGGCCCTCTGCTGAAAGGCAGAGGCCCGACAGTGAGCTGTACAGCATGTCTAACCTCATACCAAGAAAACAGCCTGCATAATCCTGGGAACGCCTGTGGGCTCGCAGAGTGTACAGCTGAATCAGCTGCATTTATTATAGCGTGCATGAAGCCAGCAAGAATGCCATAGTGCTCACAACCACAAAGGAAAGCAACACACCATTTTGCAATCTAACTTGATTACCATTTCATGTTTGTATATAAAAAAAAAAAAAGGTTTTTTGCTTTGTTTTTAAATTCATCTTAAAAGTATAAGTCCTGCCATTTCAGTACAGAAAAAGAGCAGCTAACTGAACATGGGGCAAGCATAGATCGCGCTGCTCAGAGCCAGAGAATCCGTCTGAAATCCCCTCACACTGGCAGGAGAGGAAGGATGGGGAGCCGAGGACAATACTTACAAACGAAAAGCCATGTGGGCTGCCTCCAGCTGAACAATGCAGTGGAAAGACACGACTATTATAAACAGGATATCTTTAATATGGCTGCACAGGTCAGAGCCAAAAAGCAAACGGGCTGTCAAAGGTTCTCATTAACATTGTTCAGTCACAGGACAGGAGAAACTTGCTTATGTGAAAATAAGGAAAGTACTGTTTCTTCCCAATCTCTTGCAGTTGTTTATGTGAAAGCAAGGGGGGTGGTGGAGGGGGAGGGAAAGTTGTATTCCTCAGAAAGGTTCCTATTCGGGATCACTTGACACATAGGGAACAGGAGCCGGTGCTCAAACTCTCTAGCATGTGCTGCTGCCCAAATAAACCCACGCCTTCCAAAAATACACACATCTTATTACTAGGCTGGGCAAGGAGATTAAAAATCACTCCTCTGCCCCACAGGAGCAGCAGATCAGAGCAGCACTTCAAAGCTTCAGTCAAGAGGCAAGTCGCATGTTGGCAGGATGTACTCGAGGCTCTGCGAACAAGCCCACCACGAGGCCACGCTGCTTTTCAACCTCTGATTGGGTTTGCACCACAGTTCTGTATTTAAACAGGAATCCCTTTAGTAAAGGGCAATGCTCGTTTCAAACAACACGTGAATCTAAGATGTGGTCCCTTGGCTGTGCAGAGACAGCAGCATACATCCCCTCCGTTCCCAGGAGGGGGAATACGTAGGTCCTTCAGAAGGATTTGGTGAATTAGAGAATTGCTCTGTCCGATTAAGAAAGTGCCTCAAATACAACTGGACTCTTCTCTTCCCCAGCTGAAGCCACAGGCACTCAGCAAAGGCATCACCCAAGGTACTTCACCCACCCTCCTGCATCGCAAACCCATCCCTCAGGCACCCCTCGCTTCCCACCAGCCAACCTCCACACACAAAGCAAGAAACAGAGGTGTTTCCAACAGCTGGGCTGCAGTAGGGTGATGACTCCACATGGTACGCTCTGACTTACTGAGGCAAAACCACACTGAAATCTGCCCTGAGCCAGCCCTCTTGAGCACGTCGCATGCATGATCCCACAGTGATGCCCCACAGTACCTCCTTTAATAAGTTCTGCTCAAAGACAAACATTTCTTGTTTCGGGGGACTATTCTAAAGCTTTCCAAAAACACACACAGGTTCATCTGACTTCAGAAGTCTAACCAAGGAAATTCATGGCAATTAAGTACTCTAGTAAAAATACTACTATCACTTCATTTATCCTAAACAATGGAACTAGGGGAGAAAAAAAAAAAGCCCTCTATGACTAGGTAATTAAATAATCCCTTCAAACTCTTATTATTATTTCAGCACAGAATTAGCTAAGACTTGGGGCAGAAACTCTGTATTTACTAAACCTCACTGTCTGGAGTGAATCTCCCAAAGTACACCACCTCCCCATCACCATCTCCTAAGCCAGAGAAACACCCCAGGAGAGGACCCGGTGGGGGACAGAACTGTGGCAACAGACAGCATGAAGGGTCCCAGGAGGGACCATCGGACATCATACGGACAAGAGATCTACCAAACAAAGCCCAACAACATGATCCAGTAACAAGTCTATTCACAGTAGCCTTGTACATCTCCTGGTAAGGCATCCCATCATTTTCTGAAAAGGAGAATTTACCGTTTTTGTAGCAATTTGTTAACTTGAGCACTGGCTGGAGAAATTTTTCCCATGAAAGAACTTCTACCTTAGACTGACAGATTATTTTGCATACAGTCCCAATATATTTTTCTAATCCAAGCAGGAAGTTAATATTTCTGTAAAGCTTCCCAGCAGCAGAATTTTAAAAAAATGTAGAGATATGTTTAAATGGGCATTTCTGAGTGCGCCTCAGCCATGCTAATGAATAAAACAACTAACATCTGACTATTGTCATTTATATTGACATTTACATTCTGCTTACATATGACAGCCAGTTTTGCAGTCTTAGGGTGAAAAACATTTCTTTGGATGTTTACATTACCCTTGCTGCAGGTCAACCAATCAACAAGTTTTTTCCAAATTAAAAAAAAAAAAAAGACAACTTTGAGATAGTTTCTTTAAGCCAGATAATTTAATTACCATTTTTCCTAACCACATTATCTTGCCATGCAGTAAAACCTTCTGCTTTTCTTCAGAAGGACATTACTTTAAATACTTTTTAGCATCTAGAAAACATAATCTGGTACTATTGTCTTTAAAATGTACTTTTCTCAGAAGAAATTTCTTTCATTTTTAGTCAGCATCACCAAACATCAGTAGGTATACAGACACAGGCTAAACAAGTATGCAGATTAATTCCAACAAATTTGGCACATGTGAGTATTTACAGAGTGGTCTGAATAAGCTTAAGTAATGGGACACCAAAGCGATTTCAGATGAGCCAATACAACTTCAGAGATGTCTTCAACCACCTCCCCAGCCATTTTAGCAATGAACAAACCCACCATCAAGATAGAAAGAGGAAACATCCAAGGAGAAGTAAAGATATGATAAAATGTCACAAAGTTCCCCACCTGCGCTGCACCCACTTGCATTCGTAATTCGTTTCACTACACAAGCAAGTCTTACACAGTATTACTAATTCAGAGCAAGGAAGATCTTCCTTCACATGGGGTTTACATTCTACTTTGTTATATCCCTGTCTGTAAAAAAGGGCCACAAATGCTCTGTGAACGATTAATGCAAAAGCATAACGACAAGTGCCATCCCAGCTCCTAAACCATTCTGCTAGTCTGAAGACAGCCAGATTTGAGCCTTCCACCAGATTTTCTTGCAGCACTCACCACGACAATTTCTAGGCATTTCCTCCCATCACCAATGATACAATGGCAAAACACCAGTTTCCGCAGTATTGAAGTATTCCTCAGGGCTCAGTTTTGGGGCCAGCCTTGTTTAATATCTTTACTGATGATCTGGACGAGGGGATTGAGTGCACCCTCAGTAAGTTTGCAGATGACACCAAACTAAGCAGCAGTGTTGATCTGCCCGAGGGTAGGAAGACTCTGCAGAGGGATTTGGACAGACTGGATCGATGGGCTGAAGCCAACTGCATGAGGTTTAACAAGGCCAAGTGCCGGGTCCTGCACTTGGGTCACAACAACCCCAGGCAACGCTACAGGCTTGGGGAGGAGTGGCTGGAAAGCTGCCTGGCAGAAAAGGATCTGGGGGTCCTGGTGGACAGCCGGCTGAACATGAGCCAGCAGTGTGCCCAGGTAGCCAAGAAGGCCACCGGCATCTTGGCCTGTATCAAGAATAGCGTGGCCAGCAGGAGTAGGGAAGTGATTGTGCCCCTGTACTCAGTGCTGGTGAGGTCGCAGCTTGAGTACTGTGTTCAGTTTTGGGCGCCACAGTATAGGAGGGACATTGAGGTGCTGGAGCATGTCCAGAGAAGGGCAACAAAGCTGGTGAGGGGTCTGGAGAACATGTCTTATGACGAGCGGCTGGAGGAATTAGGATTGTTTAATCTGGAGAAGAGAAGGTTGAGGGGAGACCTTATTGCTCTCTACAACTACCTGAAAGGAGGTTGTAGTGAGATGGGAGCTGGTCTCTTCTCCCAAGTAACTAGCAATAGGACAAGAGGAAACGGGTTCAAGTTGCGCCAGGGAAGGTTTAGGCTGGACATTAGGAAAAAATTGTTCACTGGAAGAGTTATCAAACATTGGAACAGGCTGCCCAGGGAGGTGGTTGAGTCACCATCCCTAGATGTGTTTAAAAGTCGTGTAGATGTGGTGCTTGGAGACATGGTTTAGTGGCAGACCTGGTGGAGTAGGGTCAATGGTTGGACTAGATGATCTTAAAGGTCTTTTCCAACCTAAATGATTCTATGATTCTATGAAGGGCTAAGCTACAACCTGCTCCAAACGCGTGGCACTACACCTAGCTGACAGCACCCAGATTCACCACCTTCACCAACCACAGCGGCCTGGAGTCTCTCTCTTGGGGTGCTGCCAACAACCTGTAGCTTCTCAAGTTCTCCTTACCTCTTTAAGGCCCTTTAAGGCCAAGAAAAAAGGCCACCACTTCTACTGCTGTAATCCAGCCACGGACAGTTATTTCACAATAAGTGACCTTGTGAAATAACTATTCTGCTTCCAAAAGCTACACTGGCCAAATCTTCCCATCCTCTGAAAATGGAAACATGCCCACCATTCACAGCAGAAACTCTGCCAGACCATGGAAAGCCAGATATTCCGAATACAGGGAAGCCTGCCTCTAGCGTTTGTCTCCAGGGCGAGGCATGGCTGCAGAAGGACTGCTCACACAGCTGAGCAAGAGTAAAAACCAGCCCTGGAGAAAACACTTAGCCAAGCGAATAAATAACCAGAGGAGCAAAGTCTCTTGAAATAGTCAAACCTGTGTCAGCATGACTGAACCAGTCCCTCCCAGCACATCAGCAGCTAGGTGCAGGAAGCCAAGAGCAGAAAGAGAAGACATTAAGCACAGCAGGGTCTGCCCCTTATGCATCTTAATAGTAATCACAAAAATGCTAGCTGGAAGAGATTAATAAAATGCATAGCAGTTTCAGGTCAGGCTTATAAATCCCGGTGCAGTTTTACCATACCAGATGTTAGAAGACACTTCTATCTCTGCACTATTTTGTTGTACGCGGATACAGCCATCCTGGAGAACCAGGATCGGGGCCCCAGTGCTGTACATACATTCATCATACAGAAAAGGGGACAGAAATCAAGCACAAATACAGTCCAGTTTCATTGCAGAAATTTTTTCTCAGAAATAATCCTTGTTTACAGCAATCCAGATTTTTCCCCCACTAGTACTTAATCCTAACATTGCAGTTACACAGACAGGACTTACTTTTTCTCATTTCTCCTTCATGCACACTGCACCCTCCCCACTATTTCTTTACTACCTTTTTTTCCTCTTCAAGGTACTGCATAAATGGTCACCAACATGAAGCAACTTCCAAAACAGCTGGACGCTCAGTTTAAAATAGAAATTTGCATTTAGTGTAGCACAATGCTGAGTAATATGATACCCAGGAATAACAAATATTTATTAGGGTTGTTTGGAAATGCATTACTTTAAACTGGACAGCAAAGATGAGAAGCAATAGGTGGCAGCTTTCCTCAGTGAGCTATTTAATTTTTCTTACTTAGCATTTCATCTTCAAACATGCCAGTACAAACAGAAAGAAGATCTCAGCTCGCTGAAAACACATATCCAACTTTCAACACTTCCTCCAATCCTCTACACTTGGACAGGCTGGACTCAGATGTCTAAAGTGCTATGAAAACTTAAAGGAATACAAGGAGTAACCTTGGAAAATAGGGCTATCTTACCTTTTTCAGTGCTAGAGAATATGGAGATGATTTTATTCCTGGGTTTTCTCTCTTCTGGTACAGAGGGCAGGGGTTTCAAGCTGTGGTTGGCAGACAACTGGTCTTTGCCCCCTGAACAGATGATAGTACTGCTCATCCGGACGGGCGGAGCTGGTGGCTTGTCTTCCAGTTCTCCGTTGTCAGACATGGTTCTCAATCGCTAGTGAAAGCACTGAAATAGAAATGTTTGCTTTAACATAGGAAAAGAGCATAGAACATAAAAATGTAGCATTTCTTTTGTTGGCCAACAGGGGAAGGAGGTGTGTATTCAACTCTGAGGAGCTCGGCAGGCACTGCGCTGGCAAACACTGATGTCTCCGCCAAAGGAAGCATATCCCTTCCTCACCCTCACTTCTGGGCCACTCGTTCATTTGTGCCACCAGCAGCAGTTGTGGGATGGAGTGACAAACGTTTCCAGTGATAAAACTAACCCAGTCAAAAAGAACAGTCAAATATAATGTGGACCAATTCCCAGATCTGATTCACTATCTGTTCTCACAAAGTTTGTACACTTGAAAAGAATAGTACATGTAAGGGCATAAGTACAACATCTTTTATGGGTAGCTCTAGCCCAAAGAGATTCATGCTCTAGAACTGAACACCTTTAAAAGCCTTAGATGCTTTCCTTCTTGTCATTTATCAGACAAGATCTTGGGGAGAAAAGAATAGTTTATGTTTAGAAGTCATAATTCAGCACACTGTCCACATTAAATCATATTAAGAATATCTCTACCCAAATTATGCAGCCTGCATTAAAGAGCATGGAACTAAGATCCACTGGACACATTCCATTTCTGAACGAGGACTTGCTTTGCGTCACCACTTTGTGCCACACTTTCTCCATTTGTAAAAAGAATATATGCTATCACCACAGTGCTCTTCCAGTCCTTAACAAAAACATGACTGAGATCACAAACAAATAGCTGCTAAAGCTAAAACCACAGCACAATAAAGCATCTACATGACACGTTCCACATTCAAGAAAATCTGCACTGGCCTTTCCTCCCTCCCCATAATATCCTAGAGACTTTTCTCTGATCACCGAGAAACAGGCAGCCTCTCTGCTACAGAGTAAATAGCACAAAGAAAGATTTACAGAAATCACCCATCGATGACAGCTGAATAACAAACATGCCCCTCATTCCTCCACATGCTCAAATGATGAGCTACCTCTTTGGAACAGCAGCCAACACATCTCCTTTGTGTTGACCTCCTCCTCCTCTCACGACAGTTTGGGAAATGAATGGCCTACTGGTGTCTACCAGCTGCTCATCATAGTCCCAAAGCATGACTCAGTCCCAGCCACACCACTGGAGCAATCTTTATCAATGCTGTTCAAAAGAGTCAGGATAAGACAGTGCAATCCACTTTCAATTATCACACCTTATTTCCAAAGTATAAATGTTGTGCTATACAATGTCTTGGCACAAAACACGCCTCTCGCAGAACACGGTCTTAGCAGAACCAAAACCAGGTGGACTGCTGTTCCCTATCTTTGCACTGGGTGAATACTGCCAGATCCCAATGAAGAAAAACAAAACTGAATTCAGGCAGCACAAAAGAACACTGATATCATGAAGCTCACGAGAGATTAAAATGAATTATCACCATAAATGCCCAAGAAAGTAAGTAATTTCTATACAAGTACCTTCAGAGGCACAAGCAGCACAAAGCAAAGTTCTGGCAGTGCAAGTAAAAATGGGATGTGTGGTGGTTACCCCATCTCCTTAGGAGCAGCGGTCAAAGCTGTGCAACACCCACCTAGACAAACCTGCCTTCGAGCCCTCTGCCTGATGATGGAGCGATAAATAGACCTGCAACACTTGAACATGTCTGCAGGGATGAAGTTGTGAATCAGAGTGCGATTCCCATCCTCCAACAGTCTTCTAAGTCCACTTACTGATTGCTCTTTCAGGTGTTGCAAGTTATCTGCAGGATCATCTACATTTTCCAGTATCTACACTGCAATATGAGGAAAAAATTAAGAACCCTGCAATCTAACAGCAGGTCTCAGCAGCCTACCCACAGGGATTTTAATCCCAATCGTTTTCCTAACAATACATATTGTTTGCACAAAGTGCACACCACCAGTTTGAGATGTACAAATTTCTGGTCTGAATCACTCAATCAGATATAGGGTATTCAAGAGTCCTATTGAAGTTGGGCTTGGACTGGTGGCAGTACAGGGGACCATGATCTGTTTCCTTATGCTAATCAGATCTCAGAAAAGAGTAGAATGTAGGGTCCTTAGCTATCCAAATGGAAATAGACACTTAAAAGAAAGCACTCCTCCCTCTGAACAAGGAAATACAATCAGATGGCTGATAAATCATAGCAGATAAAGAAGCATACCACAAAACTTTAACACCAAAATGATACACAATGTGAAGACAGCAACATTATGAGTAGCCTTTTGTATTTTTCTAAAGTAAACACTGTTATTTCCTCCATCTGTGCAGTTCTTTGAGCTGCCTGATACTAGCAAGAGCAAGACATAAGGATAAAAAACAACTAACCTACCTCTGAAACTGAACAAGAACAGACTTGGCCCTCCAAGCTCCTACTAATTCCCTGCATGCTCCCTTGGAGAGCCCAGTCACTGAATTAACAATGCTCTAACGTGGTATTCAGGTTGCAAATTTTAAAAACATTTACTGCACTTTTGTTTACATATTTTTAAATAAATTTCTCACTATAGTAAAAATTCTTGATTTTCACTGACACAGGCAGCGCGAGTTGGCTATCACATACTCAGTATTACAGCTACTTGATCTGAAACAAATTACTCCTTAGTGCCTTGCATGCTAAGCAGCAAGTTGGAAGCAAGCATCTGGAAATCCAAAATTCATCTATTCCACAAGAAAATAAGTCACTTCAAGAAACTGGTATAACAGCATCTGTGCAGAACCCTCCGAGCTGCAGTTCTGATGAGTGTTTCATGTTCAAAGTGTTCAGAAACACCCTCAACCTTGCTTGGAGCAGAGCCCAGGAGCCCGACAGGAAGAAGACAGGCTGCGGTGCTGGCAGGGCAGACTGGAGTGGCAGAAAGAGCTCGGGCATCGGCTTCCCACCTGAGGGACTGGCTCCCTTATATGCATTCAAACAAAATCCTTCAAGCTCATTAAATCTGTGGTTTAGTAAAACCTCAGCTTTTAGGAAAACCTTAAGAGATGTGATTTATTTAATAACACAAAGTAGTATAATTTCTGGGTGGCTGTTTCAAAGATCGTTGTTAAAACAAACTGCTAGATCCAAAACTATTTCGCACAAAAGACCACTTCAATGCACAGCAGCTTTGAATTAATAGTTTAAAGAAATTACAGCAGCTCCACTCATAACAGCTAGCTTCAGGAAACAGAAGTCTGATCCTTCAGTCATCATCATAAGTTAAAAATCAATCATTTTGTTCAAGTTCAAATCCAAGCAGCTAGTCAATTTCTGACATCTGAGTGCAGAAGAAAAGAGCAGTTCCCCTCTCCTTTATCCTTACCCTGTCTTCATTATGCAGGGAAAGTTTCCACAGCATCAGGAAGTCCTTTTGAAATTGCTTCGGAGGTTTGGCATTATGGGCAATGACTGGAGGAGAGATTAAAGAAAAAAAAAAAGGGGGGGGGGGGGGGGGAGGAACGCAAATACACCCTGAAGCTCCTTTTGTGCTCTCTCACTCCTCCAGAGAGGAAAAGGAGGCTGTTCATTTCACAGCAGCCAGGCGTAATCACTCTTGCACCATCACCCACTTGGCTGCTTTGGTGAATCATGGCTTGTGCTGAGAACTGCAAGGACCAGGGGTACATTTCTTCCAGTGCCTACCAGGAGTCTGTATACTGGCAAAGGGGATGTCAGGTTCATATTTCTCTGACAGAATCAGACGACACAATTAATGGTGGGGTTTTTTTTCAACTTGGTTGAAATACACTTATTAAAATGGTTAACCTAAGTTTGAGCAACCTCATAAAAGTATGCTAAATCTGGAAGAAAGATGACAGAAGGAGCAAAGGTAATATATGGAAGAGGACGTAATCAAGGGGAAACGGATTCACTTTGATCTTTGCCAGCGAAGATAATACCAGTAATAATAATGTATTCAAGCACATCGGCAACTCCCTCACAATCACTAGTCGCACTATATTGAATTACAAGAACTAGAAAGCAACTGAGTGAACCACAGAGACAAGCCATGAAGCTGCAAACAATACTTAACTACAGACTTCAGACAGATTCATTCCCACCACAGGCCAGTGCTGCAACCCACCACACTCATCAAAAAAAAGACACAAAAAGAGCTAAAAGTTTTTCCCCCAACAGTTCTGTTGCTTACTCCACAAAACATACTCACAGGTACCAGCGCTGGTGACCACAAGGCTCTGAGTCTCAGTCCTTCTCTCCAGTATAAGGAGGCACTACTCCCAATAGCTGTCCCCTCCTTTTGACAAAGGTTTCTTGCCCTGCACTGGGGTAGCAAAAATGGCAGTAGTCCTTCCATCCTCAGCAGCCTCGGACACCATCGTAACGTGAACTGCAGCAGCTGAAGAGCAAAGATGCTCTCTCCTCTGCTGCAGAGGCAGCAGCAAGCGGCCAGCCAGGGTCTGTGCTGTCCTACATCACTCACCACCAACAGTGGGAGACGTGAAGCCAGGTTCCTCAGAAGCACAACTCTTCTCTTTCCACCTTTGCCCAGTGAGGCTGAGGCAAGACAAGCACAGGGAAGCTCCCTGTGTAGCTTAACCCACCCTCTTCCTCCCAGCCCCTAAACAGACCTGCAGTGACCAATTTGCACATGCGGTCAGTTTCATTTTGACAACGATGTCCCAGGAGTCAGTTCTGCCGATCATTAGCTTTCTTCCTTTTGGGGAAGAAAAAGGCCCAATAACCAGGTCACAGAAGAAAGACAGCAGTTCCTGCCGCTGCCACTGGTGGGAAAATACCCAGAAACACAACCCCGACAGTTAGTAAAAGCTGGAAAGTAAAGTGAGAATTGGGCAGCCATTGCAGAAAGCTGATGAACACACACTGCTGCAGCACATTAGTCTGAATGATCTGGGTTTGACTTGTTTTTTTGTTGGGTTTCCCCCCCGCCCCCAATTCCCCCTTGTGTGAGCATAAAACGGGGCTGCTTCCTGAAGAACTTCCTAAGTACAGCTCTTGTGCCAGTCCTGGCTCCCTCGTGATCGGTATCCAGGCTGAAACGTACTCCCATCCTAGCTGAAGCGGTGCACTTATGCGGCAGCAGGCTCCACCACAGAGGCCCTCTCCACCACCATGCTGCTATTTAGCTCCCCTGACCTCTAAAAAAGGACAAACATTTTTCCTCTCAAACTTGTTTGCAGAATGACAAAAGGGAAATAAAATGAAATTGAAGACAATCATTTTCCTATCTGCCATACTGCACAATCACATTTTTCCTGGAGCACTTGGACTTGAGCGAATTAAGTTATAAATATGCATTGTGCATACATACACATCAGTCTTACAGTTTAGTACCGTAAGGCCCTGAGCAGGGGCGGGAAGATGATGCCATGCATCAAACAGAACAGCTGGTGTAAAAAGTTCTCACATCACAGTGAGTTGAATTTGTCTTCTTAAGCTGTTCAAATTAATGTATTTGAGAAGTCTAGGCTGCATCTGTATTTCACTGCCTGGGATTTGATGCAAAAGTAAATTGAACTACTGCTTGGAAAAAAACCCACCAAACCACATCAAGCTTGGAGCTGCTGGATAACGTGTACATAAATTCCTGCTCCTGGCACACAATATCCTGGCTTTGCACTGCCACTTTAAGCAACAGGTCTCCGAGGAGCCAGAACTAAATCAGTGAAATAAATCAAATCCTATGTACATACCCTGACAGAAGGCTCACAGAGCTGCAAACTGAAGTCAGTTCTGTTTATTGCAGGTAAAAATTACTCATTTACTATTGGCAATGTAACACAGAAGGAGCAACACAAACATCAAATTTAAGTCTACTTTGCAGGGCTGACCAAAAAGCAGAAGTAACGGATTTCAGGCTAACAGTGCATTAAGAAACATAACAACTTTGCTTTTGAAATCATAATCCTTGATGTGCCGCTACAGCTGCAGGATCTTATTGGGACACCACCTGAACTGCTGGAAGGAGAGCTGCACAACATTTGGGCCAGGGACACCGACAGCAGGCAGTAGTCTTGAAAGCAACACAGAAAAACCGTTCGTTGTCCTGATGGAATGGAAGAACAAAAGAGAACAGATCAAAAGTGAAAAAAGCCCTGATGGTAAGTGCATTTCCCTGTCCCTGCTCTAGTAGAGGGCACGAGGACAGAGAAAAGAGTTATCCTTACAGCAATCTGCACGGCGGCGGCTGTCATTTGCTGTCTTCCTGTACAGCCTTATAGGGTGCTACTGGCAACCTTTGTCATGCACAAAGAGCGGCGACATCCGGGATAGCCAGGTCCAGAGCAGAAGAAAATAGCAAAATAGGTTTCTCACAAACAAATCTCCAAGGCAAGTGAAAAGAAGTGCAGAGTAATGAAAAACAATACAGTAAAAGAGCTGCAAGAAGAGACACGTGTAACAGGACAGATTTAAGATAGTCATGTCCCATTCTTGGTTTATATTATAAAAATCCTTGTTGAAAATATCTGGATACTCATTCCCAGTACATTGACCCCAAGCCTCCAGTGGTTTCAGTAGCTAGCTTATCCTCAGCCTCCCCATACCACCGCCTTTTAATACCTGAAAAAACATCTTACTGGAGGAGATGAGACTTGATGCTTCGTTATTCTGGAAAAAAGGGTAAATAGATCGTACACATTCTACAGTTTTCAAGTGGAGATTGGAGGGCTGCTCATTTCATCAGATATTCCATTTTCTTGGACCAAACAGATTTTGGAGTCTGAAAGCAGAATGAAATGTCTGCATGGGTATTTTTCTTTCTCCCTTTCTCCTCTCTCCCCCCTGTCCCCCCCCCCTTTTTTTTTTTAAAAGGCTCCTGTTGAGCAATAGATTTCCTGTGATTAGCTCACTTAGTACTGATCATAGCTCACTTCCTCCCAGGGATTAGCTGAAAGCAGCATTCTGACAAGTTTTTATTCAGCTGGTGCTACCTAGCCACAGCTCACTTCCTGCCCCATCTCTAACAGCAGGTTAGTTCAGCAGCTCATCAATTTGAAATTATTTCACCGCTGCAGAAAATTGCACAGAACCAGCAAATCTCAGACTGTCTTCTCCATGAAAAGCCAAACAAATCTTTTTGGATGTTTTGTTTTCCAACTGGAAGCATTTGGATCTATGAGATTTATTTAATCAGATTGAAAAAGGAGTTTTCTGGAACAGTATGAGACGACCTTCAGAGACTCAAAATACTTTTCATTTCGCTTAGAAAAGTTGTGCAAAATACCCAGCTGCAGCAGACAAAGAATTACTTTCTTGCAGACTTGGCAAATGCAGTCTCAGATCTTCTGCCTGCCAAAAGAGGACTTGTGCAAAAGCAAAAACAAGAGTAACCTTGATAATGGCCAGTAAGAGCCAGCAGGATAATATGTTCCACCTACAGTTATTAAAAACACGTGCAGATGCTCTAATGCAACACGCAGCTCTCAAAGCCTTCCCACCTCTAAAAAGGCAGGCACCAATCTCCAAGGGACTTGTTGAAACATCTCTTTCCAGCTTTAGGGGGTCCCCGGGAAAAGTATTTGGTCAACGGCAAATCACATACCTGTGAAAGCTAACAGTTATTTTTATTTAGGAAGCTATACAAGGAAGCTAGATACTCCAAACAAGCACAGATCTCCCTAATTTACAAGCACAAACAAGCAAGATACCCCCTTCAAATGATTGCAGTTGAGAAAACAGCTAAAAAACATCTGAGCCTGTCAAACAAATTTTTCATTAAGATTTATGCAAGGACACACGTTAACCAACCTGACTGCTCAGTAAGGCTGAGCCACTACTGGAGATGATAAATTGTCAGTGTCTTTTTTGCAAAATTAACAACCACAAGCACCATTTGCCTTCTTCAACCAGCAAGGCTACAACCATGAAGTTTATAAACACGTCCTTTCTTGCTGTCTTCCCTTTACAGCTACATGTGACAGAAGCAACACATAATACTTCCATTCTAACAATAGCATTGGAGAACCTCAGTCTTTTGCAAAAATCAGACTGGATGACACATATAACATACCCAGCTAAATTCCTTCTATTTTGTCTTTTTCCGTAATTTCCTTATGATTTTTGCTGAGTCACACAAATAGAAGGGAAAACGTAGCACAGAGAAAAATAACTGCTGTTTAATTGCCAAGTGCAGAAGAGAGTTGGGGAAAAAAACAAAAAAAAAGCATGGCCAAACAGAAGAAATTAAAAAAAGCAGAAAGGAAACTATCTTCTATTCAGAAGAAGGAATAGTCTCTCCAAACCTGTAATGAGATGTGCTTTCCATGAACAAAGTTACAGAAGACAAATATCCTATTCACGGGGTATTTGAAAGGGTTACTGAGGCTTACTAAAGAAAAATAGTTTTTAGACCCATTGCCAAAGTACATTACAACCTAAAGCAATTCAACTATTTACTCCTTAAGGCACTTACCAGATGTGCAATGTCTTGCACTGAAAATGAGCAACCAGTCAGTGAAAATGTCAGTTTAGAAATAAAAACAGATCCCAGTCTTCTAAGCAGCAACCAGTGGTAGACATCACCTTCTCATCCCCCAGACAGCCGACACACAAACAAGCCTATGGCTAAATCATCCTCACCCCTCGGTGCAGGCACAATAAAGTACAACTTTCATATAAACATTGATAAAGATAAGTGAAGCAGATCACACTTCTAAGATGACACAGCAATAGCAGAAACCTTGGTAAGGACAGATTTTTCTCCCAAATGTTCACTTTTTGACATTTTGAATTGGAAATGGGGGGATAATTTCTTAATTATCAGCTATGTTTTGTGACTGAAAAAGATATCAACAGGGAAAAATCAGAAGAGGCACAGACTAGCGGCAAGATGTGCAAGAGTCCTGGTAAAAGCCCATTAGTGCATAGAAAATTTATGCAAATTACTGATACTTGACTTCACTGTATACTGCAGCCACCTGCGAGTCTTTTGACATCTCCACTTTCTCCCTTTAAACCATGCATAGAAATCAACTCCCACCTGAATCGTCATTTCTGCTTCATAAAATAAATTTGGCACTATTGAACTGTGGTGGCATATTTTACCACCAGTGAGCTAAAAACCTCTTCTCTGCTTTACCGCCTCTGAAACAGCTCAAACACCACAGGCAACAGTACCAGACGGACCTCAGAAGTGACTTCCCAACTGCCTTTATTTCCCATTTCCCCTAAGTTTGGCAGGAAAACTCACTCAGCAAGGCTGTGACATTGTTATTGCCAGCTGATGACAGCAGCGCACAGAAATGAGCTGGATGGCTGAGCCAACAGCCACGGGTGCCCATTCCCACCTTGCTCCAAGTGACAGGCCTTGCAGGTCCACAGAGCACGATGGAGTTGGAATTAAATTAAAGACAGATCATCCATTTCCACCCTCTGCCACAGGGCTTGGTAGTTACCGCCTACCAGCCGAGTTGAGGCCACGCTTTGTTTTATAGGGCCCACAGCCACAGTTTTCCTTCAACGAACCATTGTGCAATGCTGCATAATGATAACAAGGTGTTTGAAACAGCCTATCCAATCCTCAACAAGGAAATTACTTACCCCTGCTCTACCTACTTAACCTGACTCAACTAAAGACAGACAAGACAGCCTGCACATCACATGCAAATCCATGTTTCAAGGTGTTTGTGCTTACCAACTAGAAGATGTTTTTCAGCCTTTATTTTCATGAGCTGAGGTTTTCTAAAGATCAAAGGAGAATGGGGAAAAGGGCAAGTAGGGAAAGTTTATGGGGGGGGGGGGGGGGGGGGGGGGG
>VFFE01005730.1:29148-51586 GCA_008921705.1 Burhinus oedicnemus
GAAGAAGTCTGCATCTCGTCACTGAGATTCTCTCTTAATTAAACCTGGCATTTACAGGCAGGGAGGGATCACGCATTCCAGAGCAAAAGTTATTTGAATAAAGGGTACCCTGCACGAGGTACCTATAGAGCTTGGTGCACTTCTATATTTCTAACAGCATTCACAGCTGTTTCACCTAGACAATCACCACTCAACAGACCAATGATACCACTCTAAACATGTCCGGCTGCTAGTGCTGTGCAGAGAGATCACCAGTAGCTCTAATAGAAAGCAACGGCTTTTTTTAACCTCTGGAAATATATTTGGCAGCAGTAAGACAAGGCCATGGCTTACCCATCCAGATTAGAGGTCATGGGCTAACTGGAAAGAAAAGAAGAAACACACAGTGTGTACTAGGATGGCAAAAAAAAAAGGAAAGAATCCAAGATTAAGGGATCCGTCACTCCCTTATCACACTGGTAGAGCTGTCAAATGTCAGCTATGGAAAAAGGAAACAATAAGGGAAAAGAAGAGAGAAATAGCTCCCTGCAGAAAAGCTATCTTTTTCATATACACTCAGGATAGAGCTCTTTGTTTCTCTCTAGTGGCTGGCCAAGGCTTGATTCAACTGCAGTTACTGCTAGCCGGTAATGGGAACTTAAGCTCATCTCAGCAGCCCTGGGGGCCAAACCCTCAACTCTTCTTGTGGGGCTGTAAAACAGTGCCAGCCTGGCACAAAATGCCACAATGGGAAATTCTGCCTCTTCTGAGTTGGTTTTCCCAGCCACATGTGCACCAGTGGACACCAGTACAGCCCTGCCACCCAGGTGATCACAACCACTTGGAATGGTTCACCAGTTTGCCAAAACCTCTACGTAAACAGACCCAAGCTCAAAACACTTCTTCATACCCACACTGAACATAAATTCACCCAGAAACAGCAAAGCCTACAAGAAATCAAATGTAGGATCTGTAAATACAAAACACAGTTGAGCATGGTGACAAGTCTTTTTTTTTAAAAAAAAAAAAAAAAAAAAAACACACCAAAAAACAACCAAACCAGAGATAGCTTGGGTGGACATAACTCATTTAACTAGGCATATTCTAGCAGCACCATACAGAAAATTAGAGATCATTTCTCCTGGGACAATTATATTCCATTTGTACCATGACAGACAAGTAAAATGTCGTCTTTGAACACTTAAGACTGCTACATGAGAAGAGTTCCCTGCGGCATCCCACTTCTGCACCAGGCAAGTTCACTTGCCGCTAGCTGGGAAAGCTATTCTTGGCTCGTATGCACAAACTGTGTAAGCCTTAAGCCCTCTTACAAACCCATACAGCTTCTGGACTTCACGGGCGCCAGAATAACCTACAAATCAGTGCAGTCGTGTCCAAGGCTGCCGATAGTGCTGCTGCCACTAATGGTTTGGGCAGGCTCTGGCTCTCTCACCCTAAAAAGGGTACTGCCCACATGAGCAAAACTGAAGATCCCCCTGCCACAGCCAGGATGCTTTTGGTAACAGGAAAAGTACACAGAAGTGCTCATTGCTGCAGTTACTTGGAGGAAAACTGGGAACGGCAAACTAGTTTCCCAGCAAACAGCAACAGCCAGCCGCAGATCTTGATGGGGAAGCAGGGCGTCCTACGAGTTTGGAAGTGAGGCTGTCAGTTTATTAAAAAAAAAAAAAATCCGTGAGAAAGCAACATTCTCAGGAAGGGTCACCCCAATATTTCTCTACCAACAGGAGCTCAGGACCATAGGATGGAATCAGGTCTTAGTAAAATAATCCCCAGAGCTCCACAACAAAACCCCAATGCTACTTCTGCCCGCAGCTAGCTTGTATGAGTGTTCCAAGATTGTCACATTGAGAGAGAACTTTATTACACTGCTTGAAGTTTAAAGTTTTAGAGATTTTATACAAAGAGACAAGTGATTAGCAGTTAACCTATTTTTCTCCTGGCATATTTAGCTCTATTAGCAGAGATAAAGATATCTAGATGGGGCATACAACCAAATTCTGCAGTCTTTGCACAACATCGTAGCCCATCCTTCCCCAGCAATAAATAGTACAAAAAGCACAAACTGTAGCCGTCACAATTCAAATCAACATGAATTTCTAAGATCTCTATGCACATAAAATTTTGGACATGGAGACGTGCATTCATCAACAGAAAAACAGCAAACTGGAATACCCAGAAAGTGAGCAAGGCAAACTGGCTCTGTAAGTCATCCACCTGTGTTCACACTCCAGAACCCTTCTTGTGACACTGCCTGGTTTGCTTTGCATGCTGTTCTAGGTTTTCTACTTGAAAATTGCTTGCATATGTATAAGCAACATGTATAATGTATGGTTTAATGCAGCAAATCCCTGAAATTTGGGGAAATGTTCTTTTTTTTGTCAGGGAGCCAAGAAACTGGATGCCAGAATAAGGGTTTTTTAAACTAATTTTCTAATTTTTTCTTTTTAAGTCATTCTTACTTCTCTCACTCTTCTTATTCATAAACAAGGTTTTATCTAAAATGCCGAAGAAATGAATTCAAACCAACTACAACTAGGTGTACAAGCTACAAATCAAAATATAATTAAAAAAAATCAGCAAAAAAAAGCTTAAAATTGCATCATAATTCAAAACCAATGCATCTTTATTCCTCATATGCTGATGTGGAAACTAATTTTTGCCAAGCCCACAAGACAACTATAGATGCCAATAAGCAGGGGAATAATAAAAAAAAAGAAGATAAACCCAACCTCTTCTATGTATTATTACTGCTATGCATGCTTCTTAGAGTTCACAAATCAAGTGTATGATAAAAATATCAGACATATGTATATATAAATAAACGTACAATGGTTTGACAACTCAAAATTGGTGTTTAAACAAATTCATCAAATTTTCAAAGTGATGTAATACATCCTACCATTTTATGTTAGCACACTTTACAGAAGTTAGTATTTTATCCCTGCTTTAGTGATGGAGAACTAGACACAAAAGATCCCTGGCCATCTACAACCGTTTGTAGAGGATGCTGCAGCACCGGGACCACAAAAATAGATTTTACAGCTCAAGAACAAAATACTTTTTAAAACAGAAAAATACAAAATGAAGACCAGTGTTACCAACGGAATAGACAAAAGGACTGTGAAAATTACAACACAGGATAACCAGGACGCTGTGAAGCAGAAGACCTTCCAAAGGAAGCTGTCTAGTTAAAACAATATTTAAACAGTTGACAAAACATAATACTGACCTTAGAAAGCTGCAAAAGACTTTAAAAACTTACTTCTGTCATTGTACAAATTATGACAGGAGTTTAACACAGAGGCATACATAAGACAGCAAACATTGTGTGACAGTAGCTGAAGCAAGTCCTGGGCCACATCCCAGCTCCAAAAGCCATTTAAGAGCGTCCTTACACTGAAGCCGATATCCATCAAGAAGAAAGTGCAGTCAGCACCTTGGGGCAGACATCGACAGCCTGACCCAGCACAACAGTTTTATGCCTTCCACATCTCCCTCTTTTTAATTTACAATACTATTAGCTGCTACTAGTGAGTCAGAACATATGAACATTCTTGTAAAAAATCAGCATGGAAGACTTACAAATTCTGTGATTATGAAAATTCAAACACCTTTTTTAATGCAAAACAAAAATTCTCCTCGTAAAATTTATTTCAACTATTGAAGAAAGTCAACCCTGATATAATACCTTTACAAGTGGTCAACTTTCCAAGAGCTTGTCATCTACGGGAAAATTTTCTCAGGTCCTTTCAATTCCGTTAAGAAAACAGGAAGCAAATTTCAGTAAGCCATTTCAAAAGACTAAAACAGAGATAAAGATCTCTATTAAACTTGGCAACAAAGAGAGAGCTCACAAAATATCAGTTTGAGCAGACACTTGCCACCAGTCTATCACCACAGTGCTCACTGGAAAATGGCCCATGATCCACCATTGACCAGGTATGCATGAGCACATAGGCAGGTACACATGAAGCCAAAAAGAAAGCACTAATGATACCCGCACTTCGTTAAAGAAATTAAAAACATAAACAAGAGAAAGGGACAATTAAGACCCCAAATGTTGAGGATAACTGACAAGTTATTTGACAAAATTACAAAACCAGTAAGGGTTAGGAAGACAAAGCTGTTTCAGCAGCATGGGAAACACAATCACTCTCGTTAATCAGTGTGCCACGAACAAGAGTTACATCTATTTTCAATCTTGACCAAGATGCTTGAAAGAAAGAGATTTCTCCAGTTAAGATGCAACTTTAAATTTAGAAAGCTGGCATCTCACTCTGGCCCGTGGGCTTTGGAAGGGTTAAAGGAGTAGAGTACAACCATCACCAGTCAATTAACCAAATAAGACCTGGTAGAAAAGTACTGCCGAAGACTAACTTCCAAAGATTTTCAATACCAGGGCAAGGAGGATCCCCAGCAAGTCAAGCTTGAAGTGTTACAAGATAAAAGTCAGTGCCAGCCATCTGTCTGACAAGTATCTCTTAGCAGCAATGAGGGAATGGAAAAAAATTCATTTAAATCCTGTTAGCATTAATAGAAATCACTACCATGAATTAAACCAAGTTAAAAATCATTTCAACATGGTATTTTCACTTATCCTTCATTGTTTTAGTTTATTCCCTAACCCTTCTTTCGAATTTATTTTTTTTAAGACACTAAAACTTTAACTGCTCCAAACTCTAGTAATGTTCTAGATGTTACTAGATGCACGAGATAACTAGATGCTCCAAGCTCTAGTAATGCTCTGCGGATGTGCTGTCATATAGGTTTACCAAGTGTCTTAACTCCTTCCACGAGTAACACTCAATCCAGTTTTACCAAGCATGAGTACATTTGCTTGTGCTGCAAAAAGACTGTAAGACTTTCCAGTGTACACACAAACAAGCCAAGGAGAATGAGAATTAGTGCCTCTCAAAGTAAAATACTTTACAATGGAATATTTATTAATAAATAAGAAAATAAAAGACATCAAACCACACACTAAAACACACAGCCCTGCTTGTGAAGAAACCATCCAGCTGTACTAAACCATTCTGAATTTTTGTTTTCCATTTTCAACAGCTGCCTGGAAAAATAATCTTACATCTAAAAATCTCAACACCGATCCTCTCTAAAAAAAACAAACCACCAAACCAAAAAGAACCCCAAACCAACACCAAAAGGGTACTACAGCACATATATAAAATCCCTGCAAATAAGTCCAGAAGGGCTGGAAAGAAAAAGTAACATTGACAAAAGCAATGAGTCACTAGCACTGCCAACACGTATTTTGGTTACAGAGAAATATTCCTTATCCTACCGCTCTGCCATATATTTTGCAACATGCCAGAAACGAAAAATCAGGAGGTACTTGCGTGAATTTCCTGACTGCAGCAGTCAAGGCTCTCTTTACCACAAAGAATTACTTCGTAAGCTTAGACATTAGTATCAGAGAGTCTTGGCATGTTAGCGCCAGATTAAAATTAACTGTTCTTGTTGCCAAATGTCTTTGAAAATCCTGGACTTCACTTGCACCCTTGAGTCGAAAAAGCAAGGAGACAAGCAGAAAAGATTTTACTAAGTATTTCACGCTTGGTGATAATGTCCCAACTCTGAAAATCAATAGTGACAGCTAGCATTTCACATGTTGAAAAAGAGGCCTCTTTCAAAGTAATAAATCATTTAACAACATTAGAAACCTATTTTTTATGCCATAGAAAATGCTAGTATTTTGTGACAAGATCTACAAATAAACACCCATTTGTTCATTTCGTGTTTGATCTGAAATAACATTCCCAAAAGCTCAGAAAAACAGGTGAGGAAGGCAGGAAGAGCAGAAAGCCAGACCCACAGCTCGCCAGCTATTACAAACAGGGCCCTCAGCATCCGTTCGCTGAGCAGAATTTTTAAGCCAAGATTAACATCAGTGATTCCTTTTCCATCAATGTAGTTCCCTGAGGCAGACCACCATAGACTCTGGGGTGCCACAACACTAGCTTGTGGGAGTGGGAAGAAACAACAGGTTTGGGGCCAGGGGAGAGAGCAAGACCCTCTCCTTTCCCTCTCCAACCCAAACAGCTGGTTCTCATATTTACCTAGGTGTAAAACCAAGCAGCACCCTTACAGTCATGTATTTCTGGTCTAAATTAATCACAGCAGGTGGACTTAACGGCCTGGTAAAAACCTCAAGCACCCAGCATATTTAACACTAGTATAAAACATCAAGTATTTCAGGAACGGTGATCAACCTGTTGGCTCAAAGCAAGCAAACATGTTAACAGCCATCCGAGATGATGCAGTGAGTCAGCCAGGTTCAGAAGACGACTCAACTAAGATCCAAACGCTTTGAAGCTGCCCAAGCCGACCACTAACCCCACTGGGGCATTCCGTATTCCCAAACTACATGAGCTGCAAAACTAAAAATCACATCTTTTTATGTCACCAAGTAGCCGCTGTTGAACTAGGAAGCATCCCTCTGCACGCTCACGGCACACCAACACAGCAGTGGGAAAACTGCCTTACTGTGCACAATTAGAGCAACATTTCAGTGTGAATCGGCCAAAAAGAGCTTATGGACACATAGCTGGGACTCTGGATGATTGCTCTCACTCTTCAGTCCTTTCTCCTCCAGCACCTTCAGGGAGAGTTTGCTGCTGGCATTTTAGGCAGCCTCCAGGCTGTCAGATTGATGTGACCTGCCCATGGCAGAAGAGGGACAGCCTTTCCATGACCTCCTAAATTCCAGAGAGGCCCTTTTCATCAGCACCTGGAATTGGGCCAGAAATTGTTTTTCCTCAATTCTGATATCCTGAATCCTGAAAAAAAAGGTCAGAAATGTTTAATTCCTTGTCCTATGAATTCCTGCTTGGTCAAACAGTTTAAAACAGAAGAAAAAGTTGAAAGACTCTTAATGTTTCTTCTCCTTTTACCTTTCAAGTAATATTGCTCACTTTAAAACATTAACCAAACTTATTAAACCATTTTTTTTTTTACACCCTAAAGTAGATAATACACAAACTGAAGCGTCCTTTCAGTTCAGCCCCTTCCAATGAGCAATTTCCACAAGAAACTGCCCAGCTAGCTTCTGTCTGAACTCCAGGTAAGCGAAGCCCAAATCCCCAGAAGACCCCTTAAAAAGAGGGTAGCCTTTTGCAGTAGGCAGGCTTAGGTGAAAGATATTTTCATTTTCTTTCCTCCAAGTTCTTATTTAATCAGAGACCTTTTCAAGAAGAAAGGGCTTAAACATTCAAAGGTGATTTTAAAAAGCATCTTCTAGAATCAGTCTTTTCTCTCTCTTGTCCAAGAGATACCTCTATTAGTTAAAGCAGTTCTAGAATGACTGCAAATGAAGAATAAACACAACTTACGAGTAGAAAGTATTACATTTGTTTCCAAAATAAACCCCACGTTATTGGACAAAATTCTAATTTCACTCATTAAAGAAGCTATGGGAAAGCTGACATATGCTGACAGTTACAAACTCCTGTGGGTACACACTGAGTCAAACATCCAGCACCTAAACAGGAAGCAGAAAACTTCAGAAAAAAAAAAGTAGATGTTGAACTGGAAAGGCTTTTTAGTGTATTTCCATCCCTTAATACACCTGCCAGTTGCCCTCATTCTGGTTCAACATTATGTTAAATCCCTTTCTCAACAGAGGACACCACTTTTAAATCATGTTCACCGCTGCCCTAACATGTTGGTTCCTTCCTACAGCTGCTTTTCTTTGAAATGAAACTACAGGATTAGAAAGAATTAAACCTGTCTTATCAAAATAACTCCTTTAAAGTTAGGAAACAATTTTTGCTAATTGGCACAGAGAACAGCCCCAACCAAAGATTCAAATACAGTACAGTTGTTGGCAAGACGTAACCACGTATCTTCCAGGACAACATCCAGTATCTCAGTAACAAACTCATGCTGCTTAAGGCTACAGCTTTGGGCAAAGTTGTCATTGCCAGAGCCACTCTAACACCAGCACTGGGCTTAGATCTTTTGGGAAATGACAACCTATCTATTATACAAAGTACCTACCACTTTCAAGGAATCTCAAAAATATTGTATTTCCCTAGTAAGGTGTATTCATTAAAACAATACTAACACCATTAGCAGCTGAAGCAAAGATTTTTTAAAAGCATTTTGAAATTTATGAACAAAGCTTAGATACATCAATTTGAGAATTTCAAAATCCACCTGTCTTGCCTGAAGGAAAAAAAAAAAAGAAGCCTCACCAATAGTTCATAGAATAGTTCATCAAATAATTTGGGTTGGGAGGGACTTTAAAAGGTCATCTAGTCTAACCTCAATTTCTGAAGCATTTCAATATACCGTAACCTCAGCCTTTTAAAAGCATAAGGAATTCCTTTTGTGAATTCACAGATAGTGTGTCTAATCACCCAAAATTAACTAAACAGCAAAAATGAAACTCCTGTCAATTTTAAGGCATGTTCCTAACATTTACATCACTGCCTGCCTGCCAGGTGAGACATTTTCAAAGCCTGATTAATCCCTGTGCCCAGCTGGGAAAACAGAAAGAAGCTGGGAAAACAGAAAGAACGATCAACTTAAAAAACTGGCAAGTCAGATACAGAATTGGGACCAAAACCAATATTTCCAGCTCCCAGTGACAGACACTGTCCACTTCATCAGTCAAAATACAAGCACTATTTTCCAATTAAAGTAAGGCACAACTTTAGGTAAAATCATGCTCTGAGATCTCACAAACTTTGAGTGGCGAAGTAAAGCTTGAATATAAATGGTGAGTTCAATCTACACCTCACAATCTGGGCCCCAGTTAGGTAGGTCACTAGTAGATCTCACCTTCTCACCTGAAAACATCCCCTACCTCTTACCACCTGCACTTAAAGGCAAGTAAGAGCTTTCTTAAAAAAATCTTACAACATAGCAACCTCAAGCACCCTAATTCCAAACAGCAAAGCACAGTAAGAAACCTTAAGCCTTCAGGGAATGCTGCAGTGTTTCCTTGTTAAAAGGAAACTGCCTTCAAAATGGGTCCTGCCTTCAAACCAGTGCCTTGCTCAAGGGTTTCTTGCCCTTTGCCACAAAGCAAGCACCCTGGACCCCTTTCCTCTTCCCCACCTACTGCCTACCATCCCCCTGCACAAGCACAGCTGCCCTCACACCACCTCAGAGCCCAGAGCTTCCCCTCTTGCTCACACATGCCCATGCACCCCTTCCCCTATGGCCTCCCTATGCCAGAAGGCTGGAGAAAACACCAATTTTTGTCTAACATAAAGTCCTGCAAATACTGAAAACTCACAGGAGATGTAGCCACCTCCATGGTGCTCCCCTGGTCAAACTGACCTTGCTGAGAGGCAGAATCAATACAGCACCGTCCAAGCGCTCCATTAAGAGGACTGTTTTGTTTCTGAGAGTCAACCTGGTAGCTCAGCCTGGCACCCCAGTGCTTGGAGCAATTAGTTATCATTAGCAGCGCTTGCATGTGACAGGGCAAGTGGTAACCTCAGCATCTGCAATGCTCAGCTTCACTGGAAAGGTACATTCAGTTGCTGTCACTACCACAGCAGGTCCAGAAACCTCTCCAAGAGGACATTATGCAATTACAAAGTGCTCTCAAAGTTTTGGGCCAGAGAGCCAGATTTGAGTTAGATTTAGGAAGGAGGTTCCTCCTTGGAAGACTAAAATTTGAGCTTGCTGTAGCCTTTCTGAATCTCTCTCGTAGTCCAAGAGAGTGCCTCTGCTTTGACAAGAACAGAGCAGAACTGATCACAGCAACTACGTTTCTAGAAAAAGAAGGGAAAGCACCACAAACGCCTTCTTTTGGCAGCTCAGTTACCTTTTCCCAAGTGCTAGCAGAAATACAGCTCATAGGATGCATACTAATCCACGACGCCTGGCTGCTGAAGACCTCTCCTTCCCCTTGCTCTCCCCATCCCCATGCCTCCGCTACCTTCTCCTCCTGGATGCTGTGGTGAGTCAACTCACTTTCAAAGCTTTCTGCCTGCCTCCCTCCTGACCCCAGGACTTGCATCTTTGCCTGTGTTATCACTGGGCCTGTCCATCTAGAACAGCATCTCTGTAAGTAGGGATTGTTTTCAGAACAAATAGCTTTTTCTTTGGTGTGGCTGCTGCACAGACATGTCAATAAATGCACGTGTTGTAAGTAACAAGAATATACTGGCACAAAACTCATTGGGAAACTCTCTGTGCCTCAGAAACCTCCTAATGCAGAAAACAGCTAAAAGGTAGAAGGAGAAAAAAAACCAACTAAAACCAAGACTCGTGCAAGAGCTCTGAAGCAGAAGCATCTCTTATTAGTACAACACATAGACCTAGATTCAGATCCCTACAGCTTTCATACCATCACAAGAACAAAATCAGCAGCATCAATACCCTTAACACTTCTCCTAAAGTTACCTAGAAAGCAAAGGTCCTTGAATAATTTTCTCTTTTAGACATAACCGAAATGCTGACTTAAACAACGCAAACATGGATGAGTTTTTAAAAGGATACATTTAAAATAAGTACCAGATTAGACCTGCCATACATGGTCAAAGCATTCACCCATCCACTCCAGCATCCCTCCCAGAGAGGGAACACGAGCAGGTGCCTCAGGAAATTCCCCCAGTTGGCCAAACATCCAGTACAAATTTCACCCCAGTAAATCAGCCTCTGACAAGCTGCCACACAGCAGCTCAGAGCGCACACGCCTCGGACGCACCGAAACACATTGCACCGTGTTAAAAAGTGCAAGATGTGGAGGCAGAGGCATTATTCCCTCTTTAATAGCCCAACCTTTTTGTTTTAACAACTATGTCTGCACAAAGCCGAGTCAAATTGCACAAACAACTTAGACAACACAGAAGATTTAAGTTACTCTTTCTCAAGCATCTTTGTTTCAGCCTCAAGAACTGCAACGTTCAACCAGCAAACTTCAGAGTAAGGCTTTTCCTTCCTCTAAAACATTACCTAGTGAATTCTTTTTTAAAGTGCTCCTATTATCTTAAAGATTCCACTCAAAAACTCATAACACAAAGGCATTGCATTTTTACGTTTCTACGTTGTTTCTATTTCAGTCTGTTAGTCTGTAATAAAGAAATAACTAATTCATCAGTTCTCTGGTAATATAAAACCAGAACAGCTCATTTGGTTACACGCAGATATTTCTTAACCTGCCTCCACAATATCTCTTTGAGTTAAATTACCTCCCTCTCCTAAATGAAGAAACAGAATCACAAAGTAGCTAGTCCCCAGTTTTTTAGGGAGGTACCACTCCAGGGCTCATGTTGTTAGGACACTTCATACTGCAGAGAAGATCCTAGACTTTCACAAGAGTGGGCCCACTTTTTCAAGCATAAAATCACGCCCAAAAAAAGACAAAACCAGAAAAAGACAGAAATAAGAAGATAAAAAAAACCCACAATACACCGTGTTTCAATTGCGCCTAACATCGCCGTGATTGCAAGACCTCCAAAATAACGATTACTAAAATGCTGCAATATCTGGACTGTCTTCACTCGCCATAAGGTAGCACGTGAACCGGTTTATTTTGGCTACCGGCAAAGTGTGACGGTGCTCCTTGAAAGCCCGCTGATGAACTCTGTGCTCCTAAACAAACGTTTGGGCAGTTGCTCCCACCTACCAGGCTAAAACCAACTTTATTCTCCCTGCTCCCCAAACAGCTTACTGTAAACAACTAAACCGTCCTGCATGGCTTTAACAGAATAAATACAAATAGCAGCAGCAAAAATAAAGCCGAAAACACAGGGAGGAGAAAAAACGAGCAGGTGAATGGCACGGAAAGCCGTGGGCTAATGGCAACCCGGGGATGACAGCGGGTGCAAAGGCACCGATGCATTTAACATCCTGCCGCACCGCCTGCATGGGACGGGGAGGGCTCCGCGCTCCCTTACTGCATTTAAGCAGATTTTTTCCGTGAGGATTTATAACAGCAATATCCACACCGATGTTTCCCCCGCCCCGAGATTAATGAGATTTTAACCAATTTCCCAAGGATTCAGAGACCCCCAGGGCGGGGACGGGGCGAGGCGGGGCCCAGCGAGGCCCAGCTGCGCTCCCCACCGCCGCCCTCCCGACGCCGGAGCGGGCGAGGCGCCCTCAGCCCGAGCGCGTGCCTGAGGCGGCGGGGACAGCGGGCCCGCGCTGCCGGAAGCTCCCTGAGGGGAAGGAGGAGGGGAGCCACCGCCACCGGGAGCTCGCCGCAGGCCCGGCGGACTCCACACAGGAGGGAAGGCGCGGGCGGGCAGGTGGAAGCGGACTCACCGGGCTGGGGCGGCGCCTGCCGCCTTGGGGGACGGGCGGGCTGAGCGGGCGCGGCCTCTGCAATGGCGGCAGCGGGACCCACCGAGGAGGAGGAGGAGAAGGAGGAGGAGAAGGAGAAGGAGGAGGAGAAGGCGGCGGCGGCAGGAGCAGGAGTCGGAGGGGGAAGCGGAACCGCCGCGCGTGGCCACAGCCCGCGGGGCACCGCCCACACCACTACAACTCCCGGCGGGCACCGCGCCCATGCAGGAAGTGACGTCAGCGCGGGGCGGGGGGATGATAGGCTGCGCAGTCCAGCACGCACCTCGCTGGGAGGAGGGCGGTGCTCGGCGGCTCTGCACCGGCGGCTGAGAGAGAGTAGCTTCGGGGCGGTCCCCCCGGCCCAGCCTCACCCCTAAGGGCCGGGGAAAAATAAATTTTATACATATATATATAAAAAAGTTGTGGGTTTTTTCTAGGGCGGTGGGCTACTGCCAGCTGCAGGGGCAAAAAGCCCACCGCCCTAGAAAAAAAGAAAACAACAGAGGCTGACTGCTTCTAAACTGTTTCTTCTTCACCCCTCGCCTCCATTTTCTCGTGTTTAAATTCGAGGTGATTTCCTTAATGCATCGTTTCATGTGGAAAACCACAGCGTGGGGGGTTCATCCTGGGCTGCATTCCCAGCAGCATGGCCAGCAGGGCAAGGGAGGGGATTCTGCCTCTCTGCTCCACTCTGGTGAGACCCCCCTGCAGTGCTGCCTCCAGCTCTGGGGCCACCAACACAAGAAGAACATGGACCTGTTGGAATGGGTTCAGAGGAGGCCACGAAGATGATCAGAGGGCTGGAGCAGCTCTGCTGTGAGGACAGGCTGAGAGAGTTGGGGTTGTTCAGCCTGGAGAAGAGAAGGCTCTGGGGAGACCTTAGAGCCCCTTCCAGTATCTGAAAGGGGCATACAAGAAAGCTGAGGAGGGACTCTTGCTTAGGGAATGGAGCCACGGGACAAGGGGGAATGGTTTTAAACTGGAAGAGGGTAGATTCAGATTAGATCTCAGGAAGAAACTGTTTACTGTGAGGGTGGTGAGACACTGGAACAGGTTGCCCAGAGAAGCTGCAAAGGCCCCATCCCTGGAGATGTTCAAGGCCAGGTTGGATGGGGCTTTGAGCAACCAGGTCTAGTGGGAGGTGTCCCTGCCCATGGCCGGGGCGGTTGGAACTAGATGGTCTTTAAGGTCCCTTCCAACCTAAACCATTCTATGATTCTGTGGTTCATGCTATGTTTTAGTGTCTCCTCGACGTCCACACTGGCTTACTGAGGTAACAGGGCTGGTGGCAGCCATCCTGCTCTGCAACTAGGAAGTTGGGAAGGGTGTCTGAGAGCATGCTTCATGTTCTTTACCTGTGCTATGCTCACTCTTGTCCTGAAAGTACTGGAAGGAGCTCATTTTTGTATCAATATAGCTGACAACAAATTAACCCTTCTCCCACCAACTTTTCAGGTCTAGGATTCATGGCTCAAGGTTCAGCATTACTGGTGAAAGCAGCATGCGTTAGCTACAGCAGCAGGACACAGAGCAGCTTTCCATGTTGCCACTTCTACCGTCAGCGACCTAAGCCACTACTCAGATGCCCAGGTTCCAAGAGAAGTAGTAGTAACACAGCTGAGAAAGCAGCATCTGTGCCCTCAAGACTTTTCTCCCCAAATTCCTGTGATATGTTTAACCTTCCAGATGACTTCCCCAAACATCCACCTGCCCCACAGCTTGTGCCTCACCTTGTCAGCCTGGGCCTGAGGCAACATCTGATTTTTCCTTCAGAAGGAGAAGGAGGTGCATCACTCAGCTTCTCTTCATAAAGATCTTGGGGGGGGAAAGTAGCAGGCTTGCACTACACACTCAAACCTCCATGCAGGTCCAGGCATAAAGAGTGCAAATCAGACTTTACAGCTTCTGTTGCTTTCAGCCAACACTTGCTGGCTATCTTCTCTCTTACTCTCCACAGAATTACCGCAGAGCCACTGGTCACAGAAAACTTGCCCTTACAGACCTGTCTTATTCCAGCCCCATTCTTCCTCCAAAGTGACCCTGCTGTGGCTGCTGGAGAATGCTCTCTGTTTCCTACTGTGGGCAAGGCCACCATCTTCGCTTCTCTTTGCATAGTGCTTTGTTACTTTCCCATTCTGACTCAACTCTGTATTTGATCCTCCCAGGTTCAAGCTTTTGAATTCGTCTCTGCATGTACCTATCAAGAAACCACAGCAGATTTCTGAACTTCACACTTCCCTCAGTTCTACTTTCCTTCCCTATGAGGTGAGCTTACTTCTTGCTGCTTGTAGCCCTAAACCCAATCAGCTCCTGATTGAAACAGTTTTCAGAATCCTTACGCCCCCTCCCATTCTTCTGTCTCCCTCCCCAGGCACATCTTTTTAAACAAACTAGGAGGGGTCTTTTTGTTTTGTGGGTTGGGGTTTTTTTTTTGTTAATACCCATTCATTTGTGATTCAGAAAGTCTTAACTCCTAACATGGCCTTTAACACCCCTGCCCCTTCCCTTTTTCTTTCATTGCTGTAGTTCTGTCCTTACAGACATCAGTGATGGATATGTTTGTGTCTGACCCTATGCTCTCTTGCTGAGAACTCATAGCCACCTCATTTCTGTCTCCAAAGCCGCCAGAATTTTTCCACAGGGAAATGACTGCCTTACAGCTTGTCCTCCATATCTGCCAGTGATGCCTGTAGGACTGGCACCTGCATCCTCCTGTGTCTAGCACACCATCAGGGTATGCCTGCTAAATGCAGTGCTTGCTTAAAGACAGTAGTTTCTGGTATGGGAAAGAAAGTTCAGTGGAAAATACTTTCATACTTAACACTACAGTAGTTATTAGTTGTTTACAACTTTTAAAGAAAAACTTGTCTACTATATTTATAATACAAAAACTATGGATTTAAGAAACGGCAAATATTTGCCATAACAAAAACCATCCATTCTGCAATTTCTCTCACATTTTACATTAATCAGAATCTGCATTACTCAAGTTCAGCCGAAAAGCTTATCGGCAGGATCTTGATGAATTTTAGATACACTTAGTGAGCCACATGCCAGCCAAACTGATTAGTGCACATTGAAACTGTTCTGAAGTCAACTATTTGGTTCGTACTGACAGTGCTAAGCTCCCTGTAATTCAAGCCCTTCCTGCCTCAGTTTCTCCTATGGCATCTTACCACTGATGTGGGTTTCCATTCTCACATCCTCACTTGTAGATTTCCAAATCATCCATTCACATACTTTTGCCACTTGCAGTATTTTTTTTTTTCCTCGCTTCTCCAAGGACATTACCAGTTCCTTTCACTAGGCTATGGTATCAGGCAGCTCATTTTAGCTAAGGAATTCAGCCTGTGATTTTCAACTGGTAGGTATTATCTAATGTTAAAAAAAACCTGTGAGCTTCCAGGTGATAAAGACCTGCCAGAGCTGAGGGACAATCTGGGATGTTGCCATTCCAAGGGTCAGACTGCAACACAGAATTACTTACCTGTGGAAGAGAGAGAGCACAAGAACAAACTTAACTCTGGGAATTAAAAATCCCACTTGGAGACACACATTACAATACTGGTCCACAGCCCTGCTGCACTGATGTGGTTAAACAGGCTGCCAAATCTCTCTGCAATTGTTCTCTTTAGTTTCTCCCTTCCCCCAAGCAGATGCAGTGCATGACTCCTCTGAGGTAGTGGATGAAGTACTGGCGCAGCCATCATCATTCAGCACAGCCAAGGGAGAACAAGAGCCCAGTGTCAGAGCACTTGCCAACCTGTCGTGGGTGAAGTCACAAGACGAGCTCTCTATTGAATTCCAGCAGAAGCAGAAGAAAGATGCCCAAGGGATCCTGAAGCTACAGCTGGATAGTGATGAAAGGCTGATTCTGCTGGTGAGAAGTCTCTGCTGCGCACAGAGCCCTCAAAAGGATGTCAGAATTTGAAAACCAGAATTTTCATTCATTCCCCTTACATGCACACTCCCCCAAATCACCTGCTTTTACTAATTTACTCTCAGCTTAGGGAATAAAATCTATTTTCTCCACCAACAGTCCCCAGGAGTTACCATAAGATCATAATGCCACCTACTGACAATTGGAAACAGCAACTGAGCTCGTCTGTCAATCCAGAGCAACTCAGGTTTTCCATTAAGTAATTTGCTCTCCATTTCCTTGTATTTATCAACTGTTCTGATGGCTGAATGCGAGTGTTCTAAATATTTGCTTTTCACCAGCTTTTGTCTTCCAAGGGTTATTCTTTCAGCTTCTAGTATAGGGAGAAATTTCTTTCAAATTTTCTAAACTCTTTCAACTTTGACTAATTTGACCAAGAGCAGCTAATCCCTCCCAGCTATTAGAATGGGAGAGATTATTTAAGCCTTCTCCTGTCCCAGGTAAACACAGAATGTCTCTTCACAAATTCACATGTAACCCATCTGGACAGTGTAAACAAGCTTAACATTCAGAAACTTTAATGACAGATAATGCTTTTCATACCCTTAATAACCAATCCCTGAGTCAGTTGGTTTAAATTCAAGAAATGCAAACACCTCGGCAAGAAGCAGCACTGTAGTCGAAGTAGGCTCTGGGCCAGGGTGAGGGAATCGGAGACCGAGACTGTAGCAGTCCTTCCAGCTTTTTGCAGCACTATTCCAACCCTCCATCCGCTTTGTCTATTGACAATGCACCAAAACAGTCTTCTGTGTGTGAAAGGTGTTTGTAAGAATTAGGCCAAGGGAACTATAACCCATTATAGGACCGTCGCACATTACTACGATACAAATGACAGTAGAGTAGGATTCATTTAAGAAGCTGATGTAATATTCAGTTATTTTTGCTGGATGGAGGTCAGTCATTCCGTATTTCTTTATTCTGAGCAGGTCACCGGGGAGAAGTCTCCGTATTTGCATACAGCTGCGAGAATCAGACTGGAACAGAGCACTGTGGCAAGAAGTGTCACAACACACACTAAGGAACTGTGTTGCCTGAGCCCCACTGGAACCTGCAGAATTGATTCCTCATATGCCTACAAAGAAAAATAAATGGATTACACACATTTAACAAGCTATTTCTTTTTGACTGCAACCAGACCACTCTTTAACTAGCCCTTGGCTAAGGCTTCTGGGATTCGAAATCAAAACCGAAATGAGACATCACCTTTCAACTTAGAGCAAACAGAACACCAGCCACTCTTGTGGTACAAAGCTTAATAAATTTATCTGCTACCATTTTAAATGGTAGCCATTTATATCCTCTGTATCTTTGTTCTTACAATAGGCTTGCCATTGAGGATATGTACGTAATACAGCATGGAAGAGAGAAGCTCTCAGAATGAGCATTTCACAGATCACTGAGAAGTCATTTTTCTCCAAGGCAAACAACTATTTGGTTTCTCTGTGATGCAGGAAGCTCCAAAACATTTTTGGACAAGCGCTGCAGATATCCCAGTTGTCTGCAGGTATCTTAAATATAGGAAGGCACGCGTGTTACAAACACAACAGATTTGTTACGAGAAAAATTAGTCTTATTTATGAATCTCTACACTATTGCAACCCTTTCAAGTATCAAAGGCAGTTGTTGACCACACTAAAGTCCCAACTTTCCTTGGTTTTGAACACAGAATAAAGAAACTTCACCTTTTCCTAGATACTTAGCCAATCGGATAACAACCAACCAAACAGAAGTGACTTTTTTTTTTTAAATGTTATTCCTTCAATCCTTTAGTTAGAGCAAAGTTTTCCACTTTGCTACTCCTCTTTTGCAAAGACCTTTCTTAATTTGACCACTGGCAATTATATCCTAGAATTTCAAGTAAACTATTAACAAAAGGTGAGGAGAGCAGCCCCATAAAGGGCTAGAAGAGCACAGAGTGACTACAAGCATGTCAGAAGGGCAGGATGACCCCCATTAAAAGCCATTCAGAAAGGAAGGAGGGAGCCTCCCTAAGGGGCAACAACACAACTAGTCTTTTACTGATTAGTTCCTGTGCTATGGAAGTCAGTAATCACAGAAAAAAGGCAGTTGTTAAATGAGAACGAGGAATTCCCACCAGAAATAAGAACTCACCGGTTTGTGTGTTATGCTGTACCACTGACAGGGGCCGATGTTTTTGCCTGAACAGGGAACTTCCACTTCAGCAGGCTTCCAACACTCTGCCAGCAGGCGATCTATGGAAGACATTAATGCATCAGCAGGACCCAAACGGGATGAAACGATATGGCCTGCAAGACTTTTCCAAATGAGGTATCTTTCCTCCACATCAGCTAGACAGAATCTACTCCCTGAAAGCCAACAGGTGAAACAGCACTGACAGAAACGTGCCAGCTCACTTGCAGTCAAAGTGGAGCTGGGCAGTCCTTTTCATGAATTTTGCAACTCTTCCCTTCCTGATACAGCATGCACCCAAGGAAGACTGTCACCTGTGTGGTGTCTTGGCCCTCCTGTCCTTAACAGGGCACAGAATTCTTCATTGGCCTGTAGACCCATCAACTTTAGCCATACAGTTATAATTTCTCTTCCCCCAAAACACAGAAGCCATTCTTCCATTTATCCTTGTTGGTCTCCTGTCAGCACATGCAAGAACTCCCCTCCAATACTTCAAATGCTATATTAATAATAAATATATTTTGCTGCTCATAAGTAGTACATGTGGCAGAAAAATGGGAATACTTCACACCCCTCTTTTAATTGAACGGACAGTCTTCCCTGCTCCTAAGTTTATCCCAGAAAATCATTGCTCAAATAATGCACAAGTGAAGATAAAGGAGCTGAGAATCATTAGCACATTTGACTTGGCAGCTAGCAAGAATGATTTTGTGAAAGGAAATACAATTTGTAACAAAAATGTAGGATTTCATTATTCATATAATTTGGAATATTCATTGTCAGTGGATATCAGGTTCTTTTTTCACAGGACTGAGACTCCCACCATTCTAACCTTCAGGCACACAGTTTTCTACATACTCACCTTATATATAGGGAATGCAGGGAGAAAGTGTTAGGAAACCACCAGAATACTCTGATTACTCTCAATATGTGATAGTGAATATTAAATATGCCACGCATGGCTTCAGCTGCCAAGAGAAACACTGTGAAAACACAGTCTGAGCAGCTGACCTTTAACAAGCCAGGGCCTGCCGGGACTGTGACAAACAGACCAACTGCCAACGCTTTCAGTACAAGGGTACAACAGCAGCAGCGCAGGACCAAGAAGTCTGTTGACAATTAATCTGCCTTTGGTCAGGCAGCAGCAGCATTCAAAGAGGAAGACGGGGCCACTCTTTTCCCCTCACATTCACATGACTACTGAGAGCTCCATCTCCGCAAGACAAATACAGAACCAGATTCCAAGCTCTGGATTGTCCACCGTTATTCCTCTCTCCCCAAAAGAACATGTTACAAGAATCTCACTGTCACAGCAGCAGACCAGTACTTCTGGGCTCTTCAGAACAACCAAAGCTTCCTCACTCTCTTCTGCTGGACGGTGGTAGCGCCCATGCACAGGCAAGGCAGCTCTAAAACAGTGAGAACACCGAAGGTCGGGTTCCATGTACAGGAGAACAAGAAGGTCTGTGGCTAAGTACTCAGGAGCCTCCACATCGATGACATCAGGAATTAACACCACCTGCAAGTGGAGAAAGACACAGATGTGGCTGTGATCAGAATCGACACAAGGGAGGGATGCGGGGAAAAAAAACACCATATGAACATTTTGTGCATGATTCTGGGATTTAAGAGGCCACTGTCTGCTGCGGTAACCTACTGAAGCATCAGAAGGAAAAACTATTTTCCTCATATTTTCTAACACTGGGCCTGATTTCATGGTCAGGAAGATCACATTGGAAATTCTGTCATTAAGCTGATGCAAAATAACTTTTCAAGTCCCTCTCCAATGAGTGATTCTTACATGTGAAAAGTTTACAGTGCAACCATGCCTACAGCCAAACCTAAAAGGCATTAGCTTAATGATGCGTATAAGCAAGTCCATACCAGCACTTGCAAGCACCCCAACAGCAGAAGTTGCCCAGAGTCTTTGCATCCATGTGTTTTAACTGAATTAAGCACCTAAGGAGATCACCTTAAAGCCACAGCCTTAGCACAGCTCTCTACCCAAAACATGAAGCAAGTGCTGGAAAGCAACATGGAAAGCTGTGATGAAAATGAAGCTGTGAAGCTCCTCAGTCTGAATGTGCAGCACACTACTTAGAGCCCACCACCACCTCTTTTGTGGAGGTTAACCTTCCACCTTCTCAACCTGAATAGCTTTAACCACAGGTCCTCATCTGAGGCTGAGCAGAGTTGCAATGGCTCCCCTGTGTGTGGAAATATCAGCAGCATACAACACAAAACACCCTGCACCAGGTGATGCTGATCAAGCCGAGAGACACAATGAGATGTCACGAAGATGATACCGTGTGGCATCTCCTTCCAGGAAAAGGAATTAATCACCTTGGCTCAACCAGCCAGATAATGACCAGAGATTACAACTTCCTGAGCGCACTTGTCCTTATCTGACTAACTGCCAGATGTCTTAGCTTTGGGGTTGTTACCTTTGTTAAATTTTGCTGCTGCAGTGATGCCAGCTCATAGGGATCCACATAGATTCCTGGTGGAAGACGAGTTCTAGCTGCCACTGCGCATCCTCCTGCATCTTCCTCCACTACGCCAAGTTCCACCTTCACCAGCAGGTCCCTTCAAACATGCAACAGAAGCAAAATGTTTATACCTGCACTTCAAAAGATGGCACAACCACCACCCCCACCCACCCCCCCCGAGAGACATACTCTCCAATGCGCAGAGATGAGATGTAGCTTTTGTACCATAAAACAGTTCCCTGCCGAGCCATGCAGTCCTTCTCCAGTGAGGAAGATGTAGTTCACTCTGACTCCACATCCATGACCAAAATGAACTTCCACTTCTTTGTTAACTTCTCAGAACTACCAATGGCCTCCTAGATCTTCACCTTAGAAAAGGGCTGCCTGTTCTTTCTCTACTATAGCTGTAATTGTTAATTACTTGATCATGCTAATATATTCCTGGTACCTAGCCATGCCTACAGATCATGGCTCAGTGAGCTGATACAACTGTGAATTAGGAGAGAAAATTCCTCACATGTAAAATTACCCAGCATGTTATTCTGATGCAGCACCAGGTGAGAACTCACCTGTGAAACCCCTCTTTCAGAAGCTCCTGCATGACAGTGGCATCCTGACAAGCAGCCTGCACATCTAAGATAGCACAGAATGAACAAATAACAGTGTTTACAAAACAGCACACAAAATTACCACAGGGGCAGACAACCTTAACAAGCAAAATTGTATAATCTACAAACACATCATCTGCAAAACCTCTCACAGCAAAAAGGAAACAGTATTTCAATTTAATACAACCAGCAGCCATTTTGTCAGTGGAACACGAAGCTTCAGCTACCAGGAAGGCTGAAATACCTCTTTTTCTTCCAGTAGAGCAACTTTCAAAAGCGTGCTTTTGTTTTTACTGCGGAGTCTGTAATAATCCCCACTTTTTCCCACTGCAACTCCCGCTGCAGATGTGATTCCTTATCTCCTACTTTTACATCCATGCCTGTAAGATCCAGATTTTAACAATGAACTTTGTGTTACAGCCATTATTTTTTCTCTAGGTTTCCACAGGACTTCACTGTTACATCTGAAACTCCAGTGACCTTATGCACAACATCAGTATCTGCTTGAGCAGAGACCTAAAGCAAGGCAATGCTGGCTTAATAAGAAACTTTGCAGAAGGTATCGCAACTGGTTTTCAGTTACTTAACTTGGAAAACTGCTTGTTTCTGCTATTAATTTCAATAGTTAATAAGACTATTTCAGTTGGAAGAGGACCTAAAACCACCATCTAGTCCAACTGCCTGACCACTTCAGGGCAGACCAGAAGTTAAAGCATATTATTAAGGGCATTATCCAAGTGTCTCTTAAACCCTGACAGGCTTGGGGCATCGACCACTCCTCTGGGACGCCTGTTCCAGTGTCTGACCGCCCTCTCGGTAAAGAAATGCTTCATAATGTCCGGTCTGAACCTCCCCAGGGAGCCCCCGCCGGCCCCCCCGGCAGCTGCCCGCCCCGCACTCACGGAGGGCGCAGAGGAGCGCGGTCAGCCCGGCTCGCAGCTGCACCCAGCCCCGTCGCCGCGGGCCGCCCGCCATGACGGACCCGC
>VFFE01005730.1:51606-163174 GCA_008921705.1 Burhinus oedicnemus
CGGAGCGGCTGTAGCCATGGCAACCGCGCAGGGCAGGCCCCGGTGGAGTGTGGCAGGCCTGGGCTGCCGCTGCCTGAGGTGAGGGGAAGGGGCGATAGGCGGGAAGGATGAAGGCGATCCTGCCTCGCTTCCCTTCTCTCTCAGCGTTTAGGCCTCGACCGCGCAAGGCTCCGAGGGGTCCACTCGTCTGGCGGAAACAGGCGGTAGAAAAGCGGCTTTTAAACGGCAAAAGTAGCTCTGCTGCAGCACAGAAGTTGGGGGGGGGGGGATGAAACTCCACCTATTTGTGTTTCAGAGCTACTGAAACCAGTGTTTCATGCCTAGTAGTGAAGGTCTGCACCTGTGCTACCTGAAGATATGAAACCTCTTTCACGCAGATCTGAATGGCTTCTTCTCACATTTGTACTTCTCATCTATGGACTTCTTTGCCGTTTCAGAGATGGAGGTCTGCTCTCCTGATCATCAGTGACCCTTCAAAAAGCCATTTCGGTTCAGTTTGAAGCATCATTTCTCATTTTAAGATAGTGAAAGTGGCTCTGGAGAGACTTCTGCTTTTCTCCCCAACTAATAGAACTATTTAAAAGCAAAAGGTATAGCAGCTGTAGTTAATTTTCAGTATTGAGAACATTACAGCAAATGTGAACTCTTTCCTGTGTGGTTTTTAACAAAGAAGGAAGACTTTTCAACTCGGCTCCAAAGTAGCTCTTGACGATAAAAGCAATTTTTCTTGATTTGGAGCCATCTGTTAATTTTGGGGGTGTAATTTCTTACTTTGCCTTACTGCAGTCTGTAGGGTAGACAGAGAAGGAGATAACCTTTCACATTTGGCATATTTTCACTTATTTAATACCAAAAGAAAAATAACACGTGCATTCAGTGTTGTACACCAAGCCAGGAAAGAGGATCTGCAGCAGATCTGGATCTTCAAGTCTCCTCTAATATTTCATCTGACTGGAAAAGGGGACGGAGCCAAGGGCAGGACTGACAGTGAGGAGTTCTTGAGAGCATTTTGGGCACGGACAAATGCGATGAGGCAGAAAAAGAGAAGTTGTTGCTTTCAGTCAGACCCTCTCTCCTCTTGCAAGACAGAATGCTTCAGAGAAGAGTAAAAAGGATAATTACAGATTAACTTCCTAGACTCACTCATGTAGTAGCTGACCAATGCACTGACACTTGAGAGTTTAGTAGTCCTTACTTTAAAATTTTAGCACATACAGTGTGTTCTTCCTATCTATATAAACACAGCTATATGTTTAGTGGGTCAGTCAGCCCTTCCTCCCTACCAACCCTTTATCCACCTTTTAAGTAATGCAAAACTTCCCAGTTCCTGCATGTACACACACAGCAGCTCAGCATTTTCAAATCTTCTGACATTCTTGACCTTCATGAACATTTTATAGCTTAAGCTCTAACAATGGTTATGTGCTGTGTAAAAAGCATTTCCGTGTGTCACTTGTGAATTCACAGCTTTTCAGTTTCATCAATGGTGTATTTTATTTTGAAGAGGAGTAAATGGTTGAACATCATCTCCCCTCTGTAATATGAATTCATATTTTCACTGATGCCTAATAAGGAGTTTAATTACTTTTGTCCTTCATTTCTGAATCTATTCTCTGCCCTTACACCATCTGTCATTGGTGACAGATATGCTGCTATACTGAGGTCTCTGAAACTGTAAGAAAGCTTTACAAAAACTGATTAGGTATCCCTCCTCTTAAAATCTTTTTTAAAAGGGTGGAATTCCCATGTTACATATGTCAACATTATGGATGCAAGGTTCTCCATTATCATAGGAGATATCCTCAGGTTTGTGACAGAGACAGACAAATAAAGTACATTTGTATCTTTTCAAAGCAAATACGTGTAACGGACAAGTATGTATAGCAGAATTCTGTCTTTGTTGCATCTCTTGCAACATTTACAATTAATTTTATGGAAACTCTGTCAGTGGGGTTCCAAGACATTTCAAATTTTCATTTTATCTGCATTTTTCTGAAGATTTTTTTTAAAGTATGCTCACAGAAGCTTACAGTAGAAATATGTAATTATATCTTTACAGAAAAATTGGATTGTCCCTGAAGTCACACCTTGAGCTTTCATATGAATTTTCAGGTGATACAAAGTTAAAAGCCTGCTGGTTAGAGCAGAAAACGGTTTGGTAGGTAAATAATTCCTGGCTTTCCAGAGCAATGGATACAATATGCAATAAGTGTTGTTTGTGAAGAAACTGTCATACATGGATTTACTATTTTATGATTTTTTTCACTTTAAAAATGAATCAATATTAAAAAAAAAAAAATTGCCTTTTAGGTATCATTTGACCATGCAGTACTTTACTTAGCTGGTAGACCAAAACATTAACTTGTGTGTGATGAGTAATCCTGATTCAAAGACCAAGTAGTGACAAAGGTGTAAACCAGGAGTTGGGAGTCACTCTGTGGGCTGGCACTCGCCTCACAGAGTATGCAGGCACGTGTTCAAGTTCCACTGAAATTGGGGAAGCTTATGCCCTGGCTTCATGTTTTTGCTGAGCGTGGGTCACTCTAACCCTGATAAAAAGAACAGTACCAAAAGACCCTCACATTTTCTTTCCCTTTTTTCTTTTCCTCTTCTTCAGTGAGCTTTGACGTTACTGAGGACACCTCTGATAAAGCTGATCACGCTTCAGCCAGCATCAAGAGCTGTAATGACTTACGTTGCAAAGAAGTGCGGCATCTGCTTTCAGCCTCCATCCATTATCCTGATCTACAAAGATGACAGCAAGGATAAGACTCGCCAGCGCATCATGCCTGTCCGAAATTTCTCCAAGTTCTCAGGTGCGGTGTGTTACTTGTAGCATTCCCCAAGTCCTCTCCAGACACAGGGAGAGGAATAGCTACTTGGTAACAGCATTTTTAGTAACCACTGGGTGGTTTCTCACCAGCATGCAGGAAGCACAAAGAGGGGTTGGTTTGGGGTAAGACTGTCTGCCCTGAGGAGCCGGCTACGTCTTAACCTGAGTAGTGGCTCTGCTAAGTCTGGAGGTCTCACTTGTGAGGGTTTGGGAGAAGAGGATCTGTTTATGGGAAGAGATTTGCTTGCAGGTGTAATTCTTCATGGTGGCTTGCTTTTTAGACTGCAGCTTGGCTGCCGAGCAGCTGAAAAATAACCCTCGGCACAAGGCTTACCTAGAAGGAGTCTCACTGCGTCAGCTACAGAAGCTGTACAGTTTACTGAAAGGTCATATGGGAGGAGAAAGCCTGGCTGAGAGCTTGGAAAAGTTTCAGCAGGAAGAGACCATTGACCCAGAAGAAGATATGAACAAACTAGATGACAAGGAATTAGCCAAAAGGAAGAGCATCATGGATGAGCTCTTCGAAAAGAACAGGAAGAAGAAGGATGACCCAGATTTCATCTACGACATTGAGGTTGAGTTTCCACAGGATGAGCAGCTGGAGTCCTGTGGCTGGGATGTGGAGTCAGGTGAAGAAATCTGATTCTGGACAAAGATGTCTTGGATGGGCAGTTCAGAGGTGAATCTCACAGTCCTAACAGACAGAATGATGTCAGCATACGTATTCTACTGCATCGTTTTCAGTTCACGCCATTGATGCACGTTACATTGGCTATGGAGAACCCAAGGCCTAAGATACTACTGGAATTCCAGGTTTAAGAAGCCAGACTCAATGAAATGGAAATTGGACAGCTGAACTTATTGGGTGTTTCTTAGTCTTTTCCTATGTATGAGTGCCTAAAATAATCCTAAATAATAATTTACTAATTATAGTAATAATAATACTCTTCCGCTTGTTTACATTTCAGTCAGCTTTGGCTGAAAACCTCACCAGCTTGTCTTGCTGTGATTTCTATTCAGCTTCATGGGAAAATGAAGCGTTTAATACTTATGTCTTGAAAGCAATGTAAAAGCTTTATTGTACGCATATGGTATTTAATATTATCTGTTGGAATGTTAAATATATGTTAGTCTCTCTGGATAAATCAACATTTTATTGAGAATATTACTCTTGTGTTTCCTGAGTGATGCTTAATTCTCCAGCTTCAACTTACACAAATATTGTATTTAAGAAATGGAATATCTAGAAAGTAAGTGAGTCTTGAAAATACTATTGAAGATACAGTGATTTCAAGCTGATGAAGTGAGGTGTTTTGCTTCCTTGTACTACTAGATGATGCTTTCTCAGTAAGTGCTCAGTTCTGGGAAAATGTGCTTAAACTATCGGAAAAGAAGTAGTGTGGTAGGTCACAAAGGCTGGGAGTGGTTTTAGAATAAAATAAAACCTTTACCCCTGCTGCCACATCAGGCTACAGTTCCCAGCTCACTCAAAATCATGCTAGGGGAGAAACTGATGTGACAAGTAAAGTTACAGCAAAAGATCCTCCACGTAATGTCTGAGAAATTCGTCTCTGCAAATGAGTATTTTACTTATCCCGATGAAGTTTTTAATCCCATTGTCTACCTCAGCTGGTTCATACTAGCCAGGTCCTGCTCTCTTGTAATAACTGGAGGACTAAGTTTAGGATTCTTTAGAAAATTATGCAACTCCAAAAGCTTCCCAGGTTTTGGCTGTCTGAATCTGAGTGCCTGTGAGGGTTGCAACTAGGATGGGCCTTCATCCCGAGTTGAGTGGCCTCAGCAAATTGATGCCTGAGGTAACAAGGAGGAGTGGTAAAGTGCCTCCAAGACTAGTTTAGTTCCTGTCTTCCTTCTTGCAACCACGAATGAATATAAACCTATCAGTTTTATCAATAAGACACTGTATCATAGTGCAGAAGCTCTCCTCCTAGACACTGAAATGATAGAGCCAGTTCCATGAAAAACCTGAAATGGGTGTCAATTAAACCACTGTGCTTTGTCATCACTGGAGAAGATGAGTGAGCTTACGTTTGTCCAAGGGAGTCTTCAGTTCAGAAGAGAAATGGAAGCTGATGCCTCATTTGCCAAAAATTCAAAAAAATAAGGTCCAACTCAGCTCTTCCACCCACCAAGGGGCACGCAGATCACTGGCACAGGCCTTGCTCTGTTTCCAGCCAAAAATTGCAACAGAACAGCATATAAAGATCTCCCACTTGGGTGGGAGGGGATGCGTGGGGATCTCTGCTCCACACCCTGCCTGCCCTGGGGTCAGGCCAGCCTGTACCTGGCTTCATCCTGGCAAGGCTCGGAGGATGGAGCCTGCACCCCCTCCCCAGGCATGGCCATCCTCACCGGATGAAGTCTACATAAGGTCTAACAAGTGCCGAGTTGAGGTGGGTAATTACCTCCCTGGATTGTGAAGTTCTTGCTGGCCCATTCCTTCAGCCCACCCAGGTCCTTCAGGACAGCAGCCTTACCCAGTATCAACTGGTCCTCCCAATTTGGACTCATCTGTGAGCTTGACATGAAGGCACTCTATGGCTTCCTCCAGATCATGGACAAAGACATCAAATGGGACAGATCCCAGATCAGACCCCTGCCATATGTGTCTTCTCACAAGCCTCCTGGTAGAGTGCATCCTACTAACTGCTACCCTCTGTGCTTGATCATCCAACTGATCTTTACCTAGCTGGTTGCCCACCCATCCAGACCACGACATTCTCACTTGTATGCAAGAACGTTGTGGGATACAGTAGTGAAAGTTGTGGGAAATGGTACCCACTGCTCTCCCCTTGCCTACAAATGCAGCCATTTCATCATGAGGGGCAAGGAGGTTGGTCAGGTATGACTTACCCTTGGCCAATCCACACTGACTGCTCCTAGCCACCCTCTTCTAGAAATGTGCTCCAAGAGAGCACATTCCATGGTTTTCCCAACACGAGGGTGACCATTCTGCTGCTTCCCATGATGTCGTTTTGGACATGTTATTGAAGGTGGGTACGACATTTGCCTTTCTCCAGTCACTGAGGACCTCCCCTGATCTCTGTAAAGATGATGAACATCAGCTTTGTAGGGACATGAACCACTCTAAAAGTAGAAGCTCATCTTGTGCCCTGACATTCCGTGTACATCCCAGCTCTAGGTGAGCCTCAGCTTTCCTGGCACTGTGCCCCTGTACCTGGGCAAAGATTCTAACCCCTCCCGTGATGGAGGAGTGTTGAGTATCCTCCGCATCAGCTCAACATGAGCAAGAATACCCATGATTTGTCCATGCCCCAGGCAGTGCCAGGCGCCCAGGTTCCTACCTACATGCATGCTCATGACTGGGCCCCACATCCCCCTGCCAAAAGGAGAAGCAGCAGCAGCCATGGTGGTGGAGGAAGCGCACACATCCACCCTCTGAGGCCAGACCCGGCACCCACAGCGGGGGGGAAACAGCCCCAGGGAGCAGGGTGCTCACAGGGGCACCTGCCAGCGTCAAGACACCAAAACGGGGCTGCAGTACCTGGTGCCGGCACAGACCCACCGGAGGACAGCACAGGGACATATTTATAGGTCACTGTCGTCCCTCAGGCATGCAGCTTACGGGCAAAAGAACGGCTGAAATAGGTTGAGGGATTTCCCAGCTGGGGCCTGATTTTGTTTTGGCTATTTCAGTCTAAAATAGGGCCAGAAAGTAGCTGTTTTCTGAGACAGATTTGTCAGCTGGGTTTCTAGAGCCTTGCCAGTGCTTGGCCCCAGCGGTTCTGCCAGCTGGTCCAGCACGGTCCAACCTACACCATTTTTCCCAGCCTGGCATGGCAATCAGCTATGCAAGGCTCACTGATGACCCTGGTCCCTGTCCCCATGCCTGCGCTGAGGAGGATGCTGCCCCGCTGCCAGACCTGGCTCCTGCCTGCACTGCCCCCCAGCATTGTCCCCAGCCCCACGCCAGCCTCGGGCATCTCCCTCCACCACCTCTCAGGACAACCCCCATGTAAGGTGGAGCGACATGGGGCTGGCTGGGAGGGGGTGGAGGCTCCAGCACACCCCACATCACCCCGCTGAGCTCATCTGAGGCCAGACAAGGCCAAGCCCCCACACTGGCACTGCCACTTGCTTCCTTACACCCCGCATTCCCATCAGACACGCGTTTCACTGGAGACATCCCGACAGTGCCGCAGGGATAAAGCCACTCCAGTTCTCAGCAGGGCTTTTGAGTTAGCACAAACCACCATCACTTCTCACTTCCACCCACAGTAACCCTCTGAGGAACAAAGCCGCACTTCCCTAGGTAGCACGCTGCTGGTACGGGAGTGCTGGTACGTGCTGTGACCAGGACTGGGTGGAGGAAACCCCCCCTCACACCACCAGAACCGAGAGCCTGAGAGAACAGGGCTTACGCAACAAGGAGGAAGGCTTTCTCTTATTTTATCTCCTTTGCATCTGTTTAATCCAGCAGTTGCTGGAGGAAAAGAACTTTATGATAAAATTTTACCACTGATAAAATTTATCTCACGTCTTTCAGTCAATATTTCACATCGTTGCAGCCTGGGCTATTTTTAATGGGCTCTTCTAGCCAGGATTGTGACTTAACCAAGAAATGACACCCCAAAACGTGTCTTTCAGCCCTGCTGACAACGCCTGTCTTATCAGCACATGCACACGGGTGCACACCCAGGGCTGCCCACGCATTTGCCAGTGCCAGCAGCCGCTGCTGCAGGCAGGGCAGTGTGGGAAGCCGCGGTGATGGAGACCCTTCTCTGCAGTGCCCGGGTGATGCTCCCGCCCTCCTGGGGCAATTTGTGGAGGCTGGCTGCAGAGCTGGAGCATGTTTTGCAGCAGGGAGTCGGCTACAGGGGTAAATAAATAAAAAGAACTGCCTGAAGGGGGGCAAAAATCAGCTCGGGGGGGGCAGCTGCCCATGCCCCTTTAGCCAAGAGGTGTTCAGTGTCACATCTGCCTGACTCTCACCAACATTAGCTGAAGGTTTCTGCTGAAGACATGTCCCTTGAGGATGCCCAGCATGGCCCCAGGCTCCATCACTGGACACAGCCCCGGACCCTTCGGGCATCCATAGCAGGAACAGCAGTTCTCCCAGCACCCCCTCATCCTCCATACATCAAGTTTCCCTCTCACCCACCTCGGAGGGGTTATTGCCTGTAATCCTGACAACCCACTTGCATTCACCATTCCCGAGCCCTTCCTCCTCCTCCTCCTCAGCCATCAGTAAGGGCTGGACACCCCGCAGCGGCTTTTCACCATTTTCAGCAGCTTTTGCTTGAGCATGAGGAAGACGACAGTGAAGGCCAGCAGGAGCGTCAGGCAGGTGGGCAGAGCCAGCACCAGGTAGAAGAGCGCCAGGTTGGCTGTCTGCCAGCGGCAGCTCCACAGGACAGGCTCGGGCAGCGCCCTGGGGCTGAGCATGCGGGAGGCGTAGCTGCAGGTCACCTCCTGCCCATCAGGGATGTACAACCCCTCAATCTTCTGCAGGGCATCCCACCATCCCAGCGTGCAGCAGTTGTAGGGGTTTCGGCTGAGGTAGACCTCCCGCAGGCTCTTCCCCAGCGGGGTCTGTGCAACATCCAGCGGGAGAGCCGGGAAGCAGTTGTCCCGCAGGTCCAGGCTGTGCAGATTCAGGACACCCAGAGAGGTGGGAAAGATGGTCAAGGAGTTCCCCGATAGGTCCAAGCGCGTGAGGCTGTTAAAGGCAGAGAAGTCCATGGTGGTGGAGGAGAGGCTGGTGTTCCTCAGAGACAACACCCGCAGTGTCAGAACAAGGTCCTGCAGCCACTCCAGGTCCCCAGACAGTGCCTGATCGTTGTCAGAGAGGTCCAAATGCATCAGTGACGTCCCCTGGAAGGGGTGGCCACCCAGTCCCCACAGACCGCAGCCAGCCAAGGATAGATGAGTCAAGGTCTCGACACCCCTGATGTCCACACAGGGGGGACTCTCCGCCTCGCCTGCAACAGCTGGCTGGGGACAGAGGTTGACCCGGTTGTGGCTGAGGTCCACAGTAGTGATCCTCCTGGTGTAGGTGAAAACCCCAGGAGGAAGCACCTGCAGCCTGTTGGTGCTGAGGTTGAAGAGCTGCAGGTTGGGCAGGACATATCCAGCACCTACCTCCGCCTCCAGCTCCACCAGCTGGTTCTGGCTGAGGTCCAGCTCCATCAGCATGGCTAAGGGGTCCCCCTCTGACACGTGAAACGTCTCCAGGCAGTTCTGGTTGAGCTTCAGGTGAGTCAGGGAGGGCATCTGGGCCAGGAAGCCCTCTGGCAGGTACCAGACCTGGTTCTGGCTCATGTCCAGGAGGCGCAGGGAGGAGAGGTTGCTGTGGCAGATCTCATCCCAGAGGCTGACCGTCGTGATGTTGGTGGAGTTGCCATCAATGAACAGGAACTGCACCGTGACATCTGCCAGGGATGTGCCATTGGGGAGGCGCTGGTAGAAGCTCATCTTGTTGTCCTTCAGTAGCAAGGAGTGCAGCTTGCTCTGCCGGGGTAACACAGGGAAGAAGAGAAGGTGGTTGTGGGACAGGTCCAACACCTCCAGCTCAAAGAGGTCATCACTTTCCAGGGCCAGAAACCACTCGATGACGTTGTTGCTGATGTTGAGCACCCTGAGCTGCGTCAGGCTGAACTCCACTATGCATGGGAGGTAGTTGTAAGCTATGTTGAGCCTCTGCAGTCTTTGCAGCCCTTCGAAAGCTTGGTCAATCTCAAAGATGTAGTTCTTCTCCAGGTTCAGCTCCAATAGCTGTGTCAGGTTCATGAAGATGGATGAGTCCAGCCTCATGATGATGTTCCTGGCCATGGACAAGGACTCCAAGGAAGAGAGGTTCCCGACCAAAACCAATACCATGTCCTCAGTGAGGCGGTTTCCAGCTAGATCCAGTGTCCTCAAGGATGGCAGAGCAGAAAGAGCAGCTGCTGTCAGTGAGTAGTTGGTGAAGAGGAGGTTATCTGCCAGGGAGAGCACGTGGAGGCCTTGGCTGCTAAGGAAGGTGCCGGGCTCGATGAGCTCCAGACGGTTCTTGGTCAAGCTGAGACACCGCAACTGGTGGTACAAGAGCAGAGAGGCATTCCCCAGAACCTGGATAGTGTTGTGATCGAGCAACAGCTCCTTGGTATCACCTCGAAGATTTCTTGGGACAGACCTCAGCCATCTCCTGGTGCAGTCTGTGGTGCTCTGCACCTAAAGCAAGAAGTGCATACGTAACAACACTCTGCAAAGCAGGAGATGGGGGAAGATGTGGAGGGAGAAGTTTGGGGAGCAGAGTGTAGATGGAGGAGGTGGGTCTATGGTTAGAGCCTTGGCACCCCAGTCCACTCCTTAGCTAACCTAGTAGCTGGGAGGGGGAAGGTCTGGAGATCCTGAGGCGTCTCGACTTTGCAGGGAAGGACCAAGCAGTCAGAAGGGTGAGGGTTTGCAAGAGAGGACTTACGAGCTCACAGCCGCCAGGAGATGTTGCCCAGGCTATGACTGCCCTGCTTCCCCATCCCACTGCCAGGAGGACCAAAAGCAGGGAGAGACCAGGGAGCGGGGCCTCCATCTCAGCGGCGGCACTCCTGTGGAGATGGAGACAGAGATGAGAAGGTCAAAAGCTGCAGACCACTCATCCCGAAAGGCCCAGGTGTTCCCAGGGAGCCCATCATCGCAATGGTGGTCCTTGTGCTCAGTCAACCTCCTGCCCATGGCTGCTGCCTGCAGGCAGGTGCACAGCTCCCATCGTTGCCCCCAGGAGCACGCACAGGTGATGGGCTCCCAATGTGCCATAGTGGTGGCCACCATGCCCCACGAGACCTGGGCCACCACAAGGTGCCCATGGAGAAACAGCGAAAAGCCCCAGCAGTGAGCCCACCCGCCCCAGAAGGAACCCTTGTGGAGGCCCACCAAGAAGAGCCTGGAGAACAGGAGAAGAGAAGGGACAGGGAGATGGCAGCTGGTCCCCACACAGGGCAGCGCATGTGGGAAAAGCACCATCATTGCTGCACAGCTGCTCACAAACGCCACTGAACTGCAACCCTTGAGCAGTGGCTTCCCCACCACTGCCAGGGCTCTCGTCTCCCCTCTCCGGTGCCAAGCACTCTCCTAGGGGACACCGACCCAGCCACCACTGAGTCCCCTCCAGCACCCATCTCTGCTGGGGGTCCTCCTGGGGAAGCAGAGGCTCTCCAGCGCGAGGTGCCCTGTTACTAAATTGGTGGAACTGGAGTTGACAGCATTTGCATCTGGGGAAATGCTGAACCTCAGGCAAATGAGCAGCAAGGTCTCGGTGAGGGCTCAGCAAGTGGCATTTTCATAAGTGCCAGTGCTTGAAGAAGAAAGAGGGGGTTATTTTTGGCAGCCTGGGTAGCTGGAGTCTTGCAGCACAGAGGGAGCAGGGGACACATCCTGGGTTATCTCCTTCCTTGGGACAGACAAAAGCATGAAGCCAGTCTCTTATCAAATCTGGTGGGGATGGAGAGGAAGCCTTCCCCGGACTGGAGCTGCCACACAGCAGCTTGCACCCTCCCAAGTCCTTGTTCTCCAGCAGCACCTCATGCCCAGGCATGATGGCACGAGAGGGACCCTGCAAAAAACGGGGGCTTTGGCTCTGTCTTGCCTCTGGCCCCTGAGCCCCTCCGCAGCAGCTCACACTTTCCTTCATCCAGCTCAGCCTTTCTTTGCCACCCAGCGCTGGCCTCCCCCAACATCAGCAGGTCCTCCATCCTCCCCACACTCCTCCCTGGGGCTGCGGGGATGGTGCCTGCCCAGCCAGGAGAGCAGGCAGCAGCATGGGCAGGAAACCCCTGCCCGCAGCCCCACAGAGGAGCCCACATGCAAGAGGTTTGGGAGCACCCAGGGTGCTCCTCACAGTGCCTGCCAGACCCGGCACCGGCCCACGCAGCCACAGCTCCTGCGAGCGTGGGCATTAGTGACACACAGCCACAACAGATCTTCAAGCTGGCAAGGGGGGCTCCCCAAAAAACCCCCGGTGGGGTTTTCCCCCCCCGGCAAAGGTATCGGGGGGCAGTTACTCACCGCATGGGGTGGCGTGCAGGGTTTGCTGCAATTCATTCTGCAGCTGGCTGCCCCTCCGACTGCGCACAGGGGGTCTTGGAGCCCAGGGTAGGGGCAACCTGCTGGGTTTCTCTCCCACCCGCTTTCTCGCTTAGCACTAATATAGCCTTTGCGGAAGGAGCTAACGGAAACTGCAGTCACATGGAGGCAGAGAGCGCGGCCAGGCACTTCACTTACTGATCTCAGCACTTACAACCTGGGTCATGCACTTGCTCCCCAGCAAGAAGGAACCACGGGGGCCAGGCAGGCAAGGAGGAGGATGCCAGGGAAAACCAGCTCCCACAGCTCCTGGCTTTCCCACTCCTCCCAGGGACAAGCCAGCACTGTGGACAACCCTTGGACCGTGACTCCTCTGCACAGCTCCAGAGGCAAAATGCCTGCAAGCATTTCAGATAGCAGAACTAGTGATCCAGGGGGTTTCTTGCCTGGAGAGCCATGCCACCGACCCTCCCAGGGCTGAAGAAAAGCCACCAGCCAGGTGGCATTCCCATGCACGGCACCTATTCCCACTGTGTCCCTCTAGTCACCCGCTTGCCTCCAGCACCCATTATAGGGGCTTTGACAGGAGCCAAGGGATGCTCTTCCTGCAGGGGAAGAAGAAGGTGCTGTTATTTCCCGTCGCATCCCAAACTGAGGTTGAACATGTCGCCAGATGTTGAGTCCCTGTTTTGGGACACCAGCACCCAGTCCCTCATGTTGTCTAGGTGAAATTCGAGATGCTCACAACCCAACACCTGCAGACCTTTGGGTCTCCTGGGGCTGCTCAAGATTTCAGCAAACCCAGTGCCCAGGGTATAAGTCAGACCCATCCGGATACAGGGACCTCCCAAGTGCTGATCCCTATGTGAAAGTCAGCATAAATGGCTTTTCCCACAACTGCCAAGGCAGAGAGACAAAAATCCACACTTCCAAGGCAATATGAACAGGGAGGCCCCCTTCTTCCTCGTCCCCATCTACCCCTGCTCTCCATCTCCCTTCCCACCCCATGTCTCCCTTCTCCCAGGGTCCTCATACACGCCCAAATCCCCAGCAAATCCAGCTGCTGGGTGGGAAAACAGTTTGCCCGGATTTACCTATCTGGGAAAGGGTTCAAAACTATGGAGAAAGGATTCAGCTCTGCAACAAGACCCTGTCTGGTGGGATCAGCAGGTACCACCCCACCACGTCCATGCTCCACATCCCAGGCACCGGCACCAACGGGACCTTCTGCAGCAATCGGGAGATGAACCATGTTACTGCAGCATGCCAAGCACCCCTCCAAGGGACATCACAGCCTGGGTCATCCCCACCTGCCAGACCAAGTGGCCCCCAAACTCCTGCAGTCAGCAGAAATGACTGGGGAGATATGATTTCTGCCTTCACCCTAAATTTCATTTCTTCTCTGGAAGGAGACTGAGCTCTCCCATATCACTCATGGAAAAGCCCTGTGGTTTCATTTCCTCCATTTTCAAGGAAGTTTGAACTATAAAAATCAAGAAGGAAAAGAGAGAAGCACTCCTCATCTAAGTGAGCCAGAGCAGATGGCAGAAGCTCCACAGCTGGGCAAAACTCCCGTGGAGTTGCTCGAGGTCACACGAAGGGCTCAGACCATCTGACGATTAAAAACCCACTCCTCATCATCCCCAAAACCCTGCCATGAGCCCAACATGCACATCTGATGCTTGGAGACACAGGAGCCAGCAGAGGTTTGCCCCAGGGCTGGAAAATCCTGAAGCCATAAAACTCGAGCATCCTCACGTGCAGCAATGTTCTGCTCTCAGGTGATCTGGAGGCTCCTGGGAGACTTTCCGATAAGATTCCTTCATGTGGTGCCACCAAACAAGGTGATGTCCCAAGGGTCAAACCAGCTTCCTCCCTGCAGCCCAGGAGGAGCTGGGAGAGAAAATGAAGTGCTTCATCCCCTGCTTCATCCCCAGCCTGTCGCTTTGGCTGACCAAAGTCAAGCCAGTGTAACCCCCTTTCCCCAGCCGCGAAGGTGCTCACTGATGGGGCACCATGGGATAGGAGAGCCCCCGCACCACCCGGCTGTGTTTCACCCACCCTGTCCTCTCCAGAAAGTGGCCACACACCAGGGCTGCTCCCTGCAGAGCAGCCACTGGCTCTGCGCTGGGGCAGCTGGCAGCAGCATTGCATTTCACACTTTCCCCACATCCTGCAGCCGGATGGTTTTGAAAACAGCCTGAAGCTGCTGCTTGCTCCCCTCCTCTTCCTCTCAAGCAGCATCATGCCCCCACCAGCCCTCCCAGTAAGGACAGGATGTGTGCTTTGAAGGCTTTTATTTGTTTTTTAATATCAGCATAGTAAAGGGATAGGGATTGAGCTGCCAGGAGCTGCTGGTCTGATCAGCTCTTCATGAAGCTCCAATCCAGCTCAACGGTGCAGGTGGATTAAATTGAAGGAGATTCAGCTGCTTGGACCTGTGTCCACACATGCAGCCACAACTCCTGCAGCTGTAGGAGACGACTGGGAATCCCCATACGACTTTACACACAGTGAGCTTCCTCCATTCCTCCCACCTCCTCTTCCCTCCAAACCATTTTTTCCCCTTAACCACCCTCAAATTGTCAAGCACAAACCAAGAGAAAAGTTGCAATGAGAGGGCAGCCTCCCAGTCGCCCCTGGACTGCTGCACCCAGCACAGGACCCCAGGGGAAAGGAGAAACTGCAACAGAAAACTGCAACCCCATCGCTGCACCTCAGCGTGCCCCTTGTTTTCCTGCAGGAAATGCGATTTCTTCCTGAGTGGAAGCATCAAGAGAAAGGTCACTCATGGTTCACACACCACAGTCTCGGATGAGCCGGGGCAAACTGAAACAGAAATGTGTCTTGATGGGCTCCCTCTACTCCCACTGCGATGGAGAACTGGAGAGAATTAAACAAAGTCATTCCACAAGGCATGATGGTGCTAAGCATTCCCAGAAAGGCTCCGGCTCTGCTCGGTCTCCAGCATTTTGCCCAACAAGGAGAGGATGCAGAGAGCACCCCTGCAAAGGGAAAAAGAGACAGGGAGAAGAACGAGCTGCTCTGGGAAACAAGCCTGGGAAGTCTTAGATAAATACCTACAGAAACATCACCATCTCCAGGCTCATGGGAAACCGCAAACAGTGTTACAGAACCAGTTGAGCAACCAACTGTCACCAGCAGCATCTCGCCTGTTGGACCTCATCAGAAAGGGAGGAGCGGCCGCAGGGTGAAGACCAGCATCTCCCTCCAGCCGTTCATTCCCAGGCACTGTGGTCAGCAACAACTCCAAAAATTAAAGAAAATCCAAATTGTATCTTTAAAACCCACATCAAATTCTTATTTGCTGCTTGGCTGAAGTGTGCACAGGCAGCGCAAAGGTATCAAGAAGACACAAATGAAGAAGTTATTTAATTTAATCACCTGCTCCGGATAAAACAAGGGAAGCTGAAGGTCTAACGTGTCTCAGAAGCTGCTGGTAGCAGTAGTTGCCTCTAATTTAAATTGAACGATGAACATAAAAAGGAAAACAGATTATTCGTTACGTGGCCAAAAGGGAAAAGCTAAAGTTAAGCCGTCCAGCTGGCCATTTTAAACTAGGACTCTGGAAGTACATCTGGCTGAATTTCTCAATGGGAATCCACCCAGTTTATCCCTGGGGAATAACGAAGGACGTGCCCCGTCCCAGGATGGCGCGGCTGCATTGATACACACGAGCACGGGCATCTCTATGGCGCCAGCGCTGCAGTTGAACTGGAGCTTTGCAAGAAGCACAGCTTCCCTCCAATGTATTTCTTGCCAGGGAAACCAAGAGACAAAACCCAGCAATTTATAATCAGCTCTCAAAATCTTCTCCCCCACCCCCCTGCCCTGCTGTAGCCAAACAACCTGCTTGCTTGTTACCTAGCCACACTCGGTCTTCTTCCAGGGAAACCTCACATGCTAGCACTGGCATTAGTCACTAAACTAAAGCTTCAGGTTCTGGTTTCACAGTGGCTCATGTGCCTGGGAACCCCCCATAGCCAGAGCATTCTCCTGCAGGCTGACTCCACCGCCCCGCTCCTGCTCCCTCTCCAGCAGCAGCCCCCACTCCCAGCTGGCTCTTGCTCTACAACTACCCATTTATCCACAACCAAGCTCACTTTTCCTCCCCCATTTTCAGCCACCAGGAGTCTCCTAACTCTTGTCAGGATTTCTGATGGAAAGAGGGAAGAGAGACCACTTCTTTGAACCCGGAATTAATTCTGGGTTGTTCTGAGCAGAGTGCAGGGCTTGCTCACTCGCCTCTGCGGCAACACGGTGGTTGCTGACACCTGCAGACATTGGGGCTGTGCGAGCTCAGGGAGGAGGGGGAAGGAAATAACCCCACCAGACTGACAATATGCAATGAGCCTGCAGGAACCCTGGTGAGCTTCCAGCAGGAGCAATTGGGAAAATTACGCCTCTGGGCTTGGAGGACATTTGACCAAGGACCTAGACACCAACCAGGAGTAATTTTCAGAGATGATCTTTCCTTTGACTATTTAGTCTCCAAAAAGTGCAAGTATCCTCTATGGGGCTCAGAAGAAAGGCAGAAATAGGTCTTAGTAGAAAGCAAAACCATGTTTCCGAGAGCACAGCGCCGTGCAGGAAGGGAAGGGGGGAGCTGGTCAGAGGCTTGGCCACAGCCACCTCCCAGACCCCCATAGCAGGGGGAGAGGCTGAACCCCAGTTCCCCTCCCGCAGGCAGGGCCAGCCCAGGCAGCTCTATCCCTGCAGTCACCGCTCTTCTTTCTCCCACATCTGAGAGCATGCAAGATGTAAATGAGGAAGAAGCGGGCCACAGAAGGCAGAGCCACAGAAGTGATCTCATTTCCCCCTCTGCTCGCCCACACATGCGGCCAAGCCCACCCTGCGGCCAGGCTCTTGCTGCGTCTCATAGCCTCCACCCACGCACCTTTCCCAGGCTGGGAGTTTGAGGTCTGCACAAGGGATCCACCACCACGCTGAAGCAAACCTCCTCCTCGGAGAGTGGCAGAGCATCCAGATCACAAGGTCTTCAGAGCAGAGCATGCAGCAGGACCCATCAGATGCTGAATCAGCAGAACCTTTTATTTCTGTAGCAACTGGAAGCCAAGTGCATCCACTCCCTTACAAGTCATGATCTGAGATAAACACTACTGGAAGTCCAGATGCTCTAGAGAACTGCTTGCAACACATCTGCAGGAGAAGCAAGTGCCCAGAGCCAGAGAAGACAATAGACCTTTCCTCCCAGATCTCCTGAAGAGCTGGAAAGCCCCATGACCAGGTTGCTTACATCTACAGTTCGGTCTTTGGTTGCACCTAGACCTGAAAGTGTTGCCCAAGTTTTTTCCACAGCGTTGCCAGATGTGGGTAAATTGATCTCAGTTTTGTACTGTACCATAAAATAAACCATTAGAAGCAATAAAACCACCCAACCCATCTACTCCAGCACATTTACCAAAGTTTTTAGCATAAAACTGTCAGCACTGGAGGCTCTAAGTCACCAGAAGGAGAACGTATGGACAAGTCACTGCTGTGACATCATTCAGCAATGCAAATTGTGGCAAGAAAAACTATTCCCCTCTGCAGTCACACGTACTCCCTTCCTGCTGCCGTTCAGCTTAAGAGAAGTGAGTAATTGTGTCATTAATGCAAAGGGAAGTGAAACTATCTCAGCTCCTTACAGAGCTAAGCGTATCCCACCCAGCTTCCCCCTCTGGCCAGGAAAGCCAACAACCCTGCTACACAGCGCTATCTCGCAAGCAACTCTTCTCAAGGTGGCTTTCAATCGGGGCTGGACGCAAGCCGGAGCGTTCACACTCCAAAGTCTTCCCTTCCCCAGTCTTCAGCCATGGGGCTCAGCATCCCCTCCTTTCTAGCATACTTGTGAGACAAGTGACAAACAAAAGCCAGTCTGCACGGCTTCAGGACTGGCATGCTCTTGCACTTTGGGCATATTCCTTGGTCTTGCATAAGAAAACAGAAAAAAACTGTCAGGATATGGGTTTCTCTGGTTTTTTTAAACAAACTCTAACATGAAGATGACTTCGTTGTTCCATCTGACACCTTATCCCCGCAGCTGTACCTGGGAAAGACTCAAAGCAGGCTTTCACCTTGCAATTTGAGACCTGAATGCAAGAGGGGGGAAAGTTCAAACAGATGCATCGTTAATAAGTAGATCTTCCCCTCCTGTACTCCATTTTCCTTCCAAGAGCAGCTAATGGTCTGCCAGTAAAGACAAGCCATGTTCCAGAGATGCACAGCACAGTGGGATGAGACCACCAGGCCACAGGTTGACGACAATGTAAAAACAACTTATTTCCACATTAATGGGACTCAGGAAAGTGTGAAATGCTTGTTCCAACTTGGCTCCAGTTCTGCATACATCAGTTATTTTTCCAGAAATAAGACAAAAATCATATGCTAAAGCTGAGATAAAATCTCTTAGCCATTTTCAAAGCATGAGATCCTACCCTTGAGCTCTGCTCTTCCACAAGACCTTGCAGAAGGGCTCAGGTGCCCAATGTCAGCTGGGATCCAGCATGAGAAAAGCATTCTCTGTCACCTGAGCACAAAAAAACCCAATGAACAACAACAACGCCAAGAAAAAAACCCAAAAGTTGATTTGGAAGTGGCAGACAGAGGCTGAAAAGCTTTAACCAGTGCAGTACTCGGAACATCATACAAAAAGCGTTTTGGTCAACATCCATTTCCTTACTAGCATGTTTGTCCAGCACTTTACAATTATTAAGGCAAATATTGAAGCTGGTGGAACATACTCTCTCAAATTACTATTTGAAAGTGATTGGATATGGCTTACTTCTCCTATGCATAGGATGCTAAGGAAACAAAAGAACTTCATGACCTTGGTTTAATAACTCACTTGCAGGCTTTCAGTCTCCAATCACTGAAGTCTTTCTTGCAGCTAAAGCTGCAACCAGCAGTTTGCTGCATGTAATCGGGTACCACGGAGGTTTTGTGGATGGAGAACAGCCCATATCCCACTCGCTCTCAGATTTAACATGTTATTGAGCTACAGAGAGTCTAGGGAAGAGGTCATACATACAGAGCACACTCACCTACTTGGGTTGAAAATAGGTCTGTGCTTGCTGTTATTGACCGGGTTTTGTCTTGCCTCGATTGTCAACTCACCTGCTGCAAACCGAAGCTGACGGACTGCTTTGAACAAAGACATCGGGAATGAAGGATGCCAGTGTGCCTTGCTGCAGGTCCATAACTGAGCTTGAATCTTTGCAAGAGAATGGCATTTTGTAGCTGTAGCATACACACTGTTGTAAAACAGCCATCTTCACATCTGTCCCTGGCTTTGGAGCGTGCCTTTAAAGATGTGCAGACTGCACTGTGCAAACAAGAGCACGTTCACAGCCTGAAGTCAGAAGTTCAGGAAAGGACAATAAAAGAACCAACCAACCAAAAAAAAAAAAAAAAAACCAAAAAACCCAAACCAAAATCACTTGGCAAAATATACAGTAAAATATTTGGGGACACAATGCCCATCCTGAGCAGTAAAACACTGCAGATACACCAAGGTGATGTGTCCCAGGATGATCACTCACTTACACACACAGTAACACTCCTGCTGTTTCTGGATAGAAAAAAAAGTATCACTGAAGGTTTAAGCTGCAGAAACTGGGAGCTCACAAGATCAGACATTACACAAAAGACAAGAAGCAGGCAAGGTTATACCTTCATGCTTTTCCCCACTCAAACATTGCCTCCAGGAAAATACATAGCTTTTAACGTAGCTAGAACAATATGGATTAAAAAAACAAAATAAATCAAGCAAACATGAAACAACTCCAGCTAGCTCACAACAAATCTGCAAGTGCAGGCATGGAAGGAAAGACACGCTTGGTTCCTGAGCTGGTAAAATTGCAGAATAATAAACAACACTTGTAATGTACAACAAGTTTTATTTTAAGATCTCTTTTCAATCATTTTGATTGGGTTTTTTTTTCAACTGCAATGGAATGGGGTTTCCCCCCCCCCCCAATAATCTTTTGATGATACCACTATTTCCTGGTCATAAGTGCCTGAGAGGAAGAAAAGCAAGTCTGGGAAAAAGCAGGCTGACAAGCCTGGACAAGGTACGTCCTCCCATTCAACAGCAGCAGTGACATTTTTTTTGAGCCTCTCAAGTCCCTTTCTGTCTTTTAAGGCGACCTCAGAGTCTCAGCTCAGTTCGCTGTCACTGAAAATAATTTTCTGAACTGCAAAGATTTGCTTTCAGGATCAAGGGTTCAGATGAAGAAGTGTATTTAAAAAATTCTATGTCTGTTATCCACTTTTGCACGATCATCTGTTTTGCTGAGGTTTTTTCAGTTTCTTTTGGTTTTTTTTAAGAGGACAGGGAGCAAATGCTAACAGAGAATGTTCCACATTAAACATCTGTTTTGCCCAACACTTAGGAAATTCGAAGTCTAGGCTCCCACAGCGCTGTTAACTTTGCCCTCTTGTGGGGAGGTGCAAGGCTTCATTCAGAAGTCACACAACATGTACAGCACCATGAAAAAAGCTGCTTAAAGTATAAATTAGCAGGTTCAGCATCACTGCAGGAAAAGCTTTCTGTATTCATTTACCACTTCTTAATTTTCCTTTCAACCGAATTATACCTTAGTGCGAGGTGGACTTCTATCGCTTACAGAAATCAAACACGTCACACTCCTAACCAGTTAACAACCTGGTTTTTTAATGTAAAAAGAATCCTAGAACAGGTTTCAGTAATGCCATTTTCTAGCTACAGATTTCACCAAATTATCCATAGTGTGCAAGAACCGGCGCTGTTCCAGAGAACAGCAGCACATATAGCACTTACAGCTGCGTTCCTGCCAGCGTCCAGAGCTATTTATAACATGGGAAGATTTAGTTAGAACTGAAATATTGGTATTGGAATACACAGGTTCAGGAATCACTGAGGGCTGGTTACCTCTCAAATACCACAATAAAATAATTTTTGTATGATCAAACTAATATCAGGCTGAGCGTTATTTTAATTCATCACTGCTGTCCTCATCCCAGTTAAAATGAAAGAGCAAAAAAATAGAGGCAGCCATCTGGAAAACACACTCGTGTGTTGAGGAAATTTAAAAATGCAGATCACCAGTAAAGGGAGAGAAAAGCTCGTAAGTTCCAGCTTGCTATTAGATTCAGCAGCAGGCAGCGAAGAATCCAGCTACACACAAGGCAGCAGTCGGCCCACAGGACCAAGGCCATCTGCTCCTGGCTAGTTCTGCCACCTGAAACATGGCCAAAAGTAACAAAACCAAATGGCGTTTGCCAGTAGAAGGCACACACAAGACTCCCAAAAATGCATGCTCACCACTGCATTTTAAGAGGGGGGGGAAAAAAATTTTCAAGAAAATATGCCTACCAGGATGAGTTTCCCATGCCATCTTGATTTATTAGTTTGTTTCAGCAACATCTCTGTCCTCTCACAGAGAAAGAAGTCATGCAACTGACTTCAGGCCAACACGACGAGCCACCACCGAAGCCAGGAACAGACTCTACGCCGAAACAAATGGCCGGATCGAGCTCTTTGCTTCCTCAGACACAGATGTGTGACCGGATCAGATGACCAACTGTTAACCTCCCAACAGATTTCACAGCACACTTATAACCACACAAAACTCTGAGTTTTATTCAAATGATAGACAAAATGCTCACTTATTGAAAAATAATTTATATCCTACAGGATTCTGAAGCCAAGACCTGTGAATCTGTCTGATTTCTGTTACGGGAGCTGTGAGCAGTTGATGTTCCTCCTGACCAAAGCAGTTAAATCACTAATCAGGGTAGGGAAAATACTTCAAACAGCTGTTTAGCCCACTCTGAAGTACCTCACGCTACAAAAGGCGATTCTACATTTTTGGCGAGCCAGCATCAAACCTCTTTGCTCTTGAAGAAGCTCACAGAGATGTTAGCCTAAAGTTCACCGCTTAAAAGCAAATTCTTGACGCGGAGAGTTTGGAAAGCACTTCAGAGCTCACAACCACAGCACAGATTCCTACTTCTGACCTGGGAAGGAGGCACCCTGGTTACAGCCACAGCAGTGACCACACCACTTCAATTCAAAAGAAGAGACCTCCAGGGGTCAGGAAGCCTCTCCCACACTGTCAGAGGTGAGCATCCCTGTTTCGGAGGATGCAGTTTCCCAAGCTATGGCTATTAGACCACCGAGATTTCAAGTCCTCGTTAACCGCTCATCATTTTCTCCCTTTTCAATAAGTCACACAGCAAATCACCCACAGTCCCAATGCCTCCATCTCCTTCGCGCACCAAACAGCTACACCACTTTTCCTATCACCACACCACATTACAACAATCCACGCCAATATATCCTTCTGAATTATAGCAGAGTTTATTTTCATGTTTTGTACAGCCAGCATTGGTCTCCAGGAATAAGTTATAATCTTACATTAAGTGAGTCCCCCCAAACCCACCCTTAAGGAATGTTCAACTTTCAGCATTTCTAATTTAGAGGGAAATTATTTATAGGGTAAGACGCAGCCCAAAGAATGGAAATCAATCTTAATTTGTGAACAAAACTCTTCTGAAGTTCTCAGGGTTTACTTGCATCTAATTGGATTCATGAACAAGTGCAGAGGTCACATCTTTCAGGACTGTACTGAAAATACATTCACCTCAGGGACAAGTTTATTTTTTGAAGTTGGACAGGGTTTTGTTTTCTTTTCCCCATTTCATGCCCCACAGTTCTGCTATGCAGATACACACTTTACAGTCTAGTACAATCAATGCTTGTAACAGATTTTTCCAAAAGGCACTCGGGTGCCCATCCCACTTCATTTATTCAGTTGTTCTCAGCACCACTTAAAACATCTTCATTTCTTTAATGCAGCCAAGAGGAACAGACCTCGATATTGCCTTTAAGCAATAAACAACACACAAAACAAATAAATACTTTAAAGTCCTTTTAAATGGCAATAACGTACGTACTCTGTTCCAGTGCAGAACTTGGTTATCTACTAGGTAAAAAGCACTCCACAGATAGCTCTTCAGCAGCAGACTAGGAGCCTCACTCACCTGTTTGCACCGCTCTCCTCGCATTACTCGAGTAACAGGGGCGGAAAATGAACAGTCTAAGAGGCATTCCTCTCTCTTCCACGCTCAGAGAATTGCCAGTGTCCAGTATTAAGCAATTCACATTCTCCAGCGCAAATAAAGCAAAAAGAGGTTGCATAAACATTTTCTTCTCCCTCTCTGAAAAGCATGCCCAACTCAGAAATAGTTCAGACAGCTCTGGGAAACACCAACCAACACAAAAACAGAGTCAAGAGCTAGCCACAGGGCTCACAGATTTGAATCCCCCAGCAAAAGGAACCCTTCTGGTGCTCCCTACAGACCTTTCCACCTCAGGGGAAAGCGGTTTCACCAGAAAGTGCCTCTCAGCTTTGGCCTGCGTATGCCAGCATGCCGACACACCACGGAGGGGTTGTACATGTTTTTTAGAAAACCAGTGCAAGTGAAAAGCCCAAACATTGAGCCTGACCCAGAATCTTCATCAAAGGGTTGGTGAGAGTTTTACTTGTCCTGACTGAAAATGGCCAGGTGAATACTTGGGTACTGGGGGATTTTATTGAATTAAAGAAAGGTTCAGCCAACTTAAAGTCTTATAAAGCCATTTAAGCTGAAAACAAGGTCTGGATTAAGAAACTGAATGCTCCTTCTTCATTATTTTGAAACATTTTGCAACAGTGATTAGAAAGTGTAAGAATGCTTTAAAAGTTAATATTTTTGATGTCAAAAGGAAGACAAGCTCACCACTGTGTTACAACTTCCTTTCCTAAAGGGGTCTGCAAATTTTGGCAAGGAAACGTGTGCGGAAAACGTTTTGTGTTTCCTTCAGGGAACAAAACTGTTGCTAAAGCTATGGAAACTTTCACAGAAAATGATCCAATGTAGCACCATACTCCACAAGAGCATCCCATAATGCTTTATAATACAACAGAAGAAGTACACTTACATGAATGTTATATACCTATCTGAGGCATATTTTCTGATGCCATGTAGTGGGGTTTTTTTCCCTTTAAGAAATTATGTCCCAGTTAGAATAAAGCAAACCCTTTCTTTTAACTGTTCTTTTCAACATGTTCTATATATACAACCCTTAAAATACACTTAAAAATAGCTGCACACATTTTGTATCATTACACTAGAGAAGGGCAGTCCAGACAGACCATGCTTCTCAGTATGTTAAAAATTGTAAATAAAACCCAACGAGGCTCGCTCTCCTCCGGTACCCACTTTGGCCCAAAGGAGGGATGGGAAGGAACAAGCAGTTTTAAAATGGGAATCTTTCACAAAACACGCTACTTACAAATCTCAGGTTAATTTCCTCAAGCAGTTTTCTATCAAATCCTTTCTTAAATTATTTGAGGTCACGCACTGCCATCTTAGCAATGAAATCTGTTGCAATATGCATGTGTCAGCTTCCCACTTGACCAACTGCAGCCCTGAGGATTTTTCTGGCCTGGTAGAAAGAGGAAATGTAACACAATTCCTGAAGTATGGCTGGTCCTCCGTTTCAAAACTCCATGTGATTCCCTTGATGGTTCTCGGACACACACCCACACTTTTTTGTTTTTCCTCTAATATACGTTTCCCTCTAACCAACATGCAGACTTCTCCTCCCAATCATCCACATCTCGACGTCCCAAATGAAACAATCCACGTCATCCATCCAGAGGTTTTCCCAGGTAGACCAAAGTCACTTCTGTGTTACCATACACAGCAGACACTGCTGGATACAGGCAAACTTTTGGCAGTCCTCTGAAGGCAACTCCCAAGAACTCATAGCCCCTCTCAAATGCTAATGTTTTGTCTTCCATGTCCAGGATAACTCGAATCCTTTCACCTATCTGGAAACAGAGACAGGAGGGAGGAATTAAAAAAACATACAGAGAAAGAGTCAGCATATTCAAACGGAGACACAAAAATAAAACACAGCCCATGTAGAACGCAGCAGATAATTTTAATGCCATGCTTTCCTGTTTCTCGTGACTGCATTGATTTTACAGCAGGATTCTCAATTTTGCTCAAATGCACGAGGATCCCAAGTAGGCTCTGCTGCCTGTTTCTGGTGAGCAGCCTGTACCTAACCATCTACATGATAATAAACGTAACCCTTCTCATACAAACCCTGCGAGAGCACCAAGAGTGAGCGTACTACATGCCACGTACTTCAGAATACTGCAGTTTTGGAAACTTTGTAATGGCCTCCAAGTTACCTGAATTCCGTATTTAGCTGTTGCCATCACTGAGCAGCAATTGCTCTGCGAAGAGCAATTTTAAAGACAACAAACTTGTTTTAGAAAGGTTAAGTGCCACATACAAAATATAGCAGAATACACTACTTGACTACGCAGGTGCTGTTGCTGACAGAGGTATTCTCTCACCAAGGCAGAAGGAAATTCCAGAGCAAAGCTTAGGCAAAATAAGCATGAAAAACCTTAGAGATATATATACACACGCACACATGTGAAACCAATGCTAAACACAGCAAGAGACTCAGATCTGGGCATGCATGGTGCTCCCTGCATTTATCTAGTACACATTATTTTAGACATAAATAGAAGTTCCAGACACCAGCAGCAAGCACAGCAGGACACCACACAAACTTCTGATTCTTCACCAGCCAGCCCCAATCCTGGGGATTTCTTCTAGCCAACATATTTTTCTCATCACCAATACTAATAAACATATATGTTTCCTTGAAGTGTATTTTCTCTGAGCAGATCACTGTACTCACCTTACTAAACACAAAGTACTCCAAAGGACCATCGATTTGAGCTCTCACCAGTTTTTACAGAGAAAGCAGCGAATGCACCCACCCTTGAGCCCCTACATGAGCTGGAGACTCTTGGCTTCAAAACCTTTCCTCACCCTGTTGCTGCAGAAAGGCCTAGACAAGGACAGCAGAAAGCAACCACAAAGGGTCAGGTCTGGAAAGTGCTGACCCAATTTGCATGCCAGGGAACAGGCAAACGGAAAGAGATCTAAATCTCTTTAATTACACTAATTTTAGGTACTATTTCCAAAACCAGCAGGTATAACCTTCAGACAGAATTAAGTGCTTGGCGGTGAACTTTTACATGAAATTTAGGAACATCAGATAAAAGTTACTACACAGATCTTCACCCACAACTGAAACATAAGCCAATATTCATACAAAGCCACAGCACTATGAGATGGAAATTACAATGTGTACAGCTCAAGTTGTAACGCAAGGAAATCCAGCAGACAAAATGTAGTTGTGCGAGCAGCCGGAAGAACAAAAATAAACGCTTCTACAAGGACAAAAAGGTGGAAGGACACTTGCTCTTTAATAATCTGAAATTATCTGAACATCACATCACAGCATCCCAGCCAAGCGATGTCACCTATGGGAACACTGCCAGCGAGCAAACAAGCAGCACTCAGTGCTGCTGCAGGTTTTTGCAGGAAGACTCTTGCCTAAGCAGTAACCTCAGCTCACACTGCCATACAACAAAAGGGTAAAATACCACAGACGTTCACCTTGCTCTGGGGAAGCCATTACTTCAAAAGGCTACAACAGTCTTTTCAGCTTTTATTTCAAAAAAGCAACATGGTGTCTAAACAGACACCCACGGAACATGCTTCACACTCAATATTTGAAATAGAAGTGGGGACACAATTGAGGGTCAGGTGCACAGAACACCACACACAGATGTAGCCTGAGGAAGCAGTAAATGAAGGGGGAAAAGGCTCACAAGGCAGAATCATTTGCCTTCTGCAGGGAAGGCAAAGCGACACTTAGGTAGGCATTTAGGATCAATTCAGCAGACAGCCAGGACACGCAAGGGAGGATGCTCCTGACAGGCAGCTGCCCTCAGACACGGCGGAGCTTCCAGCCCATGCCAAGCCCTACTCACCTGGTATTTGGGCGCATTATTGCACTGGGGGAAACTGCCATTCACCTCCCCATTATGCAGCAAGTTATTGTCCACCAGGTTCCAGCCCCAACTCTGATCATCGCTCCCCAGCAGTGCCACATAACCCTGGCACTGCATGGCTGCCCGCTTCGTGGCGATGCCGATGACGGCGACGGTGCCCAGCGGGCCCTCCCACCACACCTCCCAGGCATGGCGGCCCTCGCTGAAGCCGATCTTGGTTCGTGCCCCATCCGTGCTCTGGGCGATGGGGTTGCGGTGCAGCGTGAAGCCATTCTTCTTGATGTAGACATTCCGCGAGCAGTCGTTGGTGCTGAAGGCATGGTGGAAGGCACGGACCTAGGGGAGGAGGAGAAGGAGCAGGGGGTGGGGAGAGAATAAAATCCTGTCATGTTTCTCAGGGCCCCCCCTTGGTTTCCAACAGCCGGTAAGCTGAGCAGCTGGGGGGGATGTCCCCGGGGGGCTGAGGGGGCTGCTGAGCATCTGGAAGGTGTCCCTGAGGGGCTGGGGGGGTGTCCCCGACAGGCTAGGGCCATTGTCCCCATAGGGCTCAGAGGGCTGCTGAGTGTCTGGTGGGGGGCTGCTGAGTGGTTGAGGGGGGGTGTCCCCAAGGGGCTGGGGGGCTGCCGAGCATCTGGAGAATGTCCCTAAGGGTCTGTGGGAAGCGTGTCCCCGAGGGCCTGGGGGTGCTTCTCAGCGTCTAGGGGTGTACCCGAAGGGTTGGAGGGGGTGTCCCCGAGGGGCTGGAGGGGCTGCTGAGCGTCTGAGGGGGGTGCCCCCGAGGGGCTAGGGGGGTTCCGGGCTCACCTTGCCCTTGTAGGTGGGCACGTTGCAGAGGATGTCGGTGCGCAGGGCCTCCTCCGCCAGGCAGCGGGCCGCCAAGCTGCGCCACACCTCACTGTTCTCGTCGCCGTGCAAGACGCGGTGCCACAGCTTACAGACCAGCGCGCAGCTCCTCAGCTCCCGCAGCTCCAGATAGGAGAACACCAGCTCCAGCACCCGCCCCGGCAACCGCCAGCCCGGCCCTCCCGCCGCCCCACCGCTACCGCTACCGCCGCCGCCGCCGCCAGGGCCCGCCGCCATCGCCTCCCCCGCCCCGCTCCCCGAGCACCCCGCGGGAGGCGGGCCGGGCCGCGCTGCCCCTCCCCTAGCTGGGGACAGCGGTGGTGGTGGTAGTGGCGGCGGCGGCGGCGGGCCCTGGGGCCGAGCGCCCTCCTCGCCCGCCTTCCTCGCCCAAGGCCCCTCACGGCGAGGGGGCGCGCGCGCCCGGCGCCGCCATCGCCGCCCTGCCCCGCCCGGCGGCGCATGCGCGAGGGAGCGGCCGGCGGCGGTGAGGTGAGCCAGCGCGGAGGGGCTCGGCGGGGCGGGCTCGGCTTCACAAACGTACGTTCCCCCGTCCGCCACTGCCTGGTGCGCGCCTGTCGCTTCCTTCCTCTGGGGCCGCAGGGCTCCTCCACCCCGGCACAGCCCTCCCCTGAGGAGCTGGCTTCCCGAAAGCCGGGCGCCGGGCCTACCAGGGCGAGGGACTGTGGGGCGGGAGGGGGCGGCCGGGAAAAGGTGACCTCCGTTCCCCGAGGGAGGGGGGGACGGAGGGCGGCTGGCCGGCCGGCTGGCTGGCTGGGAATCGGCGACCCCAGTTGCAGGTAAGGTCTCGGGCGCTTTCCGTCATTTTATTTAATCCAGGGGACTGAAATTTGCCTGGTGGATGGAATGAATTCTAGCTGGTCTTCAGACCAGGCTCGACAAAAATCACATGCAAAAAAAAAAACATGGTAAAAAAAAACCCAACCCAAAACTGAAAGAAACTCTTTATTGCCCAATAATGCTATAAAGTTATAGACTTACAGCAGCGTCCTGGTCACCAAACTCACGGCTCCTGCAAACCCCGTGTTGCCGTCTGTGCCCCTGCCCTGCTGCTCCCCCCATAGCCTGCTAGTCTCTCCAGAACTTGTTGTACTTTTGTGTTGCTCGTTTTTTTCCCCTGCTTCATTTTCTGCCGATTTGGTCCCCCAAAGGGACCCATCGCAGGGGCTGCTGTGGGCAGTCACGCCAGGGAAAGGGCCGGGAGCACAGTAAGCTGGATGGGCACGCTTTGAGCTGCTTTGAGGCCCAGTTAAACCTGTTGAGAACCTCATAATCACCTGCCTTAAACTGCTCATGCTTTTTTAAAAAGATGCCATTGTGTCCTGGTTTGAGCGATACAGAACTAATTTCTCTTCTAACGCTTGGGAAAACCGCACTTTCAGAAGACTCTAGTGTCTGAATTTGTGAAAACATTACTTTATAGCCAGCTATGGTGTGTGGGTTTCAAGGTCTCAGTGTTTTCGAGCTGGCCAGGTGCAGGGATGAGGAGGAGCGAGACCCGGGCACTTGCCCCAAACTGGCCAACAGGATTATTTCATACCATGAACGGCACATTCAATAGAAATTAGAAAGTTTGTTGAGGAGTGCTCGCTCTCCCTTTATGGCGGCGATCCAGAGAACTTCTTACCCTGGTGCCAGAGCCCTGAGCCCTTCCCTTCCTCCCCAAGCCGTAGCGCTCGCAGTGTCCCACATTGGCTGTCCACTGCTGGGAGTGCAGAGCTTCCTACGGATAGAATGGGCTGAGTATAATCCTTGCATATTTTATATTGGTATTGAGATTGATACTAGTTCTTTAGTATTATTAATGTTAATTATTTAGTCATATCCTATTGAATCTACTTATATTTCAACCCCTGGGTTTCCTTGTTTTCTTCCCAATTCCCCTTCCTGGGTGGGAAGGGGTCATTGGGTGATAGAATAGTCATCTAAATGACAATAAATTGTTGTGGATTTCTCAAACCATAAAACACTGTTTATCATTTTATGCAAACATGCTTCAGTGTTTACCAGTCAGGAGAAAATTGCCAGTTTGCCATCTTCCCCTTGCTCCTTTCCAGCACATCGTATTCAGAACCATGCCCCTGTTTTGTTGGGCATGCTGTGTCCTTAGGCACCAAGGAAGCAGCTCTCACCTAGGCAGCCCCATCAGAGCAGCAGACCTGGTCTGCGTACTGCACAGGTACATGTGCCAGCACCGCTGCCATTCCACGCTGTTGTGGCTGATTTTGATGCTGTTTGAGCCAAAGCTTCATTTGGGTATTGATCTGTAGGGGTGCCTGTTGAGTTTCAAGTAGTTTGCATTGCAGTCAACGCAATGATCTTGTTGCTTAGATAAGCTTTCCACTGTAATGAGATCAACACCAGCTCAATTCAAGCTTTTGGGTTTTTTTTTCAGAGGTGTCCCTGAAGCATGGCAGTCAAATGGACTGGAGGACATTCGTCCTCTATACTGTGCTTGAATGTAAACACGGAAGGGCTGGTGGCTTCAGGTGCGGAGAGAGGCGAGCTGACACTCTGGGATGGGGGAGGTGTTCCGGCAGGACAGCTCCAGCTCCCAAAGGCAGATGATGTGACCTCCGTGGTGTTCTCTCCCCACCATCCCACGAGGCTGTACACCTCCCATGGAGAAACTGTCAGTTTGCTGGATGTCCGATCCCTCAAGGAGCCCGTTGAACACTTCCACATGAACGAGGAGGAGATCAGCTGCCTCTCAGTGAATGAGACCGAGAGTTTCTTGGCTGCAGCAGATGACTCGGGGGCAATAAAGATTATAGACTTGGAACACAAGAAAGTCAGCCGGTCCTTGAGGCACTCAAACATCTGCTCTTCTGTTGTCTTTCGACCTCAGAGGCCTCAAAGCCTTGTTTCCTGTGGACTGGACATGCAGGTGATTTGCATATGAGTAGATGGTTATTAGAGAAGCGAAACGCTAACTACCCACCTGTGTAGTGAGGCACCAACAGACTTTCACTAAGACTGAGGGTGTACAGCCTGCAGTTGGCGGAAAGCTCCTTAACTTAAAGTAGTTTTGGTGGAGAAGCTAACAGTGTCGAGGCTGTTTGTGCCATTTTCTACTCAGCAGTTCCTCTCCCTATTTTTATCTTAATTAATAGCTAGATTATAGAAGTGGATGGGGTGGGGGGAAATGAGAAGATGGTGCAAAGCGCATGCTCTGCCCACATTAGCTCTCTGTTGGACTCAAAACCAGAAGTTGTCCGTAGTTACAGCTGCAGACAAAATGAAGATGATAGGAAAACACAAAATGCTTGAAGCGGACAGGATGCTAGCAAGAATACTTTACACCAGGTAGATAAATATCTATCCAAGTGGTATGTACCACTGTAAGGGCAAGTAATTTTTATAAATTTATCCTTTGTTCTGATTAACCTCTTGGAAGTATTAAGTGTTCTTTCCCTTTTATGCTTCTCTGTCCTCATCAAGAGGAGACTTTGTCCCTTGCATGCCACTTGTGGAAGTGTTCTAAGAAAAACCATGCTAGGAGTTAATGGAGTCTTGAGTTAACATTGCCAAAGTTGGCCACCCAGAACAGAGGTTTTTCAGTAATTTCTTTCCAGTGGTTAAGATCTGACCACATTCCTAGTTTAGCACGAGATTAAAACTGTCACTTCTACAAAGGTTTCCGTGGTTCTAGTGGTATTAGAGTGAAGTTTGCTTTGACAGTGTTCAGCAGTTTCACTCTATGTTCTCAAAACTGAAGTGCATCTAACACCCATTAGAATAAATACATGCTGATATTTAGTACAAGTGGTATTTTTCCATATTAAAGCCATGGATCATATAAATTCAGTAAGTATATATATTCAAAAAGGGGCTGATTGATGGAAGCCTGCCGGGTTTAGACTTTGCCAAATTTTCAGAAATTTTACAAATTCTTTTTTTTTTTTTATTTATTCATAGGTTGACTAAAAGATGGATGTGGGATTTTAAATGAAGTACTGTGAAAAAATTCTTTGCAGAGGTACCAAAATGTTAGTCAGAGAGTAGTAAATGCTCACCACCTTAGACTGCTGGCTTAATTTCAGGTCCCTAAAATGCAGATTCACAAAGCTATGGCTGGAAAAGTTTTTTATCAGAATTGTAACCATTTATATACCACTTCTGTGCAAGTGAAATGGTTATTTTTTTGTGACTTTTTAGTTTTAGTATGGTTTACTGTAGCTTGGCAACTTGGTTTTTAGGTGAAAGTCAGTATCCCAAAATAGTAGGAATTTGTTAGTGTGTTTTTGTGCAGTGAAAAGAGCGTTTTTCCACATTGAGGCTGGCTTTAAGATACATCATTTCACAAAGAGAAGCTGAGCTGCAATACTCAAATGCTGTGCTGCAGCATGTCTTTGGACAAGTTACGAGCTGTACGAGCATCAAAACACATTCTGGGCTTGCATGTCAAACCCCATAGCTGATAAGAACTGAAATTTAGGTTGCTGGAGTTTTTTCATTAGTTCCATGGAAGCAGGGAAAATGCCATAAGGATAGAAAATACTCTAGTTTGCAGAAAACGTGTTAGCACTTGATGCATTCATAAAGCTGATGCAGTGCTGTCTGTGGTGAAAACGGGAGTATTTGCCTTAAGCATTAGGACCCAGCCTCTCTGATTTACTCTGCTCTGCACAGTCATCGTGGAAAGTTTTCCCTTTCATCAGTAGCAGAGTAGTTTTAATGTAGCAGCAACAGCAGTAGCTAGAACAGAAAAGCAACAGGAAACAACATATTTTGGATGTCTTAGTGTGATTTGGGTTCTAGAAACTCAGAGCTAGTGTGGCAATTCTTTTGTGGCCCAAACTTAAAGACTCCTGTGCTTTCTACTGGAGATTACTAGTAGAGGAAAATTTTTATTAATAACAAATCAAAGCTTTGATTAAAAAAGCAAACAGCACTGCATTAGACTGACTTGTGCTTTCATATATGTTGGCCTTGAAAATGTTCATCAGCAATTCAGATCCTACAAAAGTATTGAGAGAATTATTTTTAACTGGTGCGGTATAAATCTATAGTATTTGAATTGCTATATGAGAGACGGAGGATTCATTTGAAGGCACAGTTTTTACTTCATGAGGGGCTTGGAGGTGGGGTGGCATTTTAAAAGCAAGTCTAAATAGCACAACCTCCCTGCCATCTTGTCAGGAAAAGCACACCCTACCTTGATATGGAAATAGCACAAACCAGATCTACTCATTGGATATAAAATATATATATATATGTCTGAGGGCCTGCACTACTGTTTGCCTTTTGCTGTTCCATTTTTCAAACACGTTCATGGAAGTGATTATTTTAGGACAAGTACATAGCAGAGACAGAACTAAAATTCAGAAGGATAATGATCTCTATTTACTGCTAGTGTTTCCGTGTCCCTCCTTTTAAATAATTGATGTGCAGTATATCATCATTACTACTGCTGAGATGAATGCAAAAGCATTTAGAACAGCTTTTTCATCCATTTTGTGGTCTAAAGGTCTGAGTCATTGACTCTGCTGAGTACGGCAGTATGAGGGTTTGGAAAGCACGCCATAACGGTTTGCCATATTTACCAGGTGAACTTCAACCACCCCTCACAACACACCTTGCGTCTCTTGAACTCATGCATAGCCTTTGCTCTGCTAGAGCAAGAAGTGTGGGTTTGGTTTTTTTTACTGTTAGTGAAATTTCTGATTTTACGTAAAATGGACAAGGTATTGATTCATACTTTTTTTTCAAGGTCATGCTGTGGAACCTGCAGAAAGCTTGCCCCTTGTGGACCACAAACCTGCAGGAGTGTGAAACAGAGGAAGACAGTCCACAGGCAGCTGGACAGTTCTTTAACCCTCCACTTGCACATTCCCTGTCTGTCGCATCATGCGGCAATATCTTTGGCTGTGGAGCTCAAGATGGTAAAGTCAGAATATTCAGAGTCATCGGTGTCAAGTTTCAACGTGAGCTGGAGTTTCAGGGTCACAGCTTGGGAGTATCGCAGGTCCTCTTCATGCCAAAAGCATACTGGTTGTTGACTGGAGGAAATGATGGGAAAGTCTTGCTCTGGGATGTCAGCAGTGACGTTGAAAAGCAGCAGAAAAGTCCAGCAAAATCTCTGCAGAGAAGGAAGGCCCAGGCACCTGCTTCCACCAGAAAAGATGGAAAGCTCAACAAAGTGGCTTCAAATGAACATGCTAGAGTTTTACCAAAGCTAACCATTGAGCACGGAGAGAAGGTGAACTGGATCTCCTGCACAAAGATCAAAGGCTCCAATAGAGTATTAGTTGCTGATCAGAGTAGTTCTGTATCTGTGTATCCATTGCTGGAATCTTAGACACTGAGACGTCTAAAGAAATTTGTGGGGGAAAACCACTTCTCGGAAGCGTTTGAAATGAGTTCAGTTACATCTGCTGAACAGTGAAACCTGCTGCATCCTTTGGAAGGGGAAGGGATTTGCTGTGTATGCACACAATACTCATGATGTAACTGGCCTCACGTTATGTTTTTCAGCAGCTGTTTGTATTCACTGCAGCTGTTTATGCAGGGTTGGCAGTCCGCTTCTTGAATATAAGTGAAATGGGTTTCAATGTATTTAGGGGTAACACTAGTTCATGACTAAGCTGACATAATTAAAGTTGGAGGAAGAAATTCACACTAACAGGGACACCCACAATGCTAAATGAGGATGCTGAGCAGTGAGAGATGCCATTGGCTGAGAGCCTTGCATTTTGAACTATTGCAGTGCTTTACCTTACTCTCCCCATTAAACTGTGGCACAGTTAGCTTAAATTGGCCATAGTGGAAATACATATTTTTAATTGGTTTGTCAGCAGCTGCTTATGAGACTAGAAAAGGATCAACTAATGAGTAATGAAATTAGTTTAACTGTCATTGCCAGTTGGATTTTTTCACACTGCAGTAAACGAAGGAGCAGTGGACAATGTTAACATCTGTTAAATGGGTCAGCTGTCTTACGCATTTAGCTGTTTATCCCAGGGGAAAAAAAACTATTACACTTGTCTCAATAAATGCTTTCTCTTTCACTGCTCCTTTGTGCTTATATTGACTCTAATATTGCCAAACTCACACGAAGTTGTGTCAAGAAGGGTGTTGTATACCCCATCACAGGGGAAACACAAAGGGCCAAAGGCATGGCTTCTCCTTACCCAAGTAATTTCACTACTGTCTTCCCAATGCTTTAGAAACACAATGAGCAGCACTTGGCTTGCTAGAAACATCTCTTAATTTGCAAGTTGAAGGTGGGGAGAATGTAACTAATTGGGAATGCCGCAGCTATTGACATGTTCTATTCATGCTGGATTTCCCATGGATTGGGCATATAATTAAAAAAAAAAAAAAAAAAAGCTTTTTTTTCCTCAGGCTTTCTTTAACTTTTCACAAAACTGAATGCTTGGTGCTGGCTGAAGACCTGCTTCAATGATGTGGGGTTTGTGCTGTCTTGCTTCACTAGCTGTACTGTTACCAGATGCACATTATCTATCTGCCTTCTTTTTTTTTCTTTTTGATGGAAAAATTTCCAGCTCTTTTTTTGCATACCCAGCTCCTGAAAATCATTAGGCAGTTTAGCTGGCTGTCCATCCTTTATGGAAGAGATTCCAACTGTCTTGGTGTAGCTATCCTTCATCCTCAAAGCCGCTCCCTGCAACCAAATAGAACCCATTCTCATGCAAATCTGATTTTACCATCATACCTTTTAAACAGAAAAAAGAAAGGCAAAAAAGCAATCTGCTTGTACAACCTTTAACAGCAGGAGACTTTGGCCAAGACACGAACTGGTCGGCATGACAGCAAAATGAAGCCAAAACACAGCAAAAAAAAGCAGAATACTGTAGGTAGCGCCTTTGGTGTCACCTCTAAATTAATTTTGTGTATGAAGACAGACAGGATCAGTGGCGCAGGGGAAGTGGTCCGGATGCGTTGTTTGGTATGTGATATGTTCAGGAGCATGTGTCTGTGCATCTATGACCTATATTTGGATATAGAGTCTATAAAAAGCCTCGGTACAAACAGCCTCCAGCAGGAGTCAGATCCCCTGTCCCTGTTGTTGTTGCCTGCTCCAGGAGGGAGGATCAAGCCCACGCCGGCGTTTCGTCTCTTGGTGTTCTCCAGGAAGATGGCTAAAGCCAGCATCTCTCTGCGCTCCCTGAACGAGACATTAAACAGGTCATTGAAGGGTTGTGCTTGCACTGCGCGAAGGAACAGGGACGGGCGAGGGCATAGGGGACTGGGGCAGGGGAGAGGAGACGAGACTTTGTTAGCACAAGGAACCTCTGCTTCATTGGAAATTTTCATGGGTAATAGAGGATGTAAATGTACATTGTATGCGTGAAGGGAGTGGTTCATAGGCAATCTTCTGTTTCTCCTTTACTCATTGGGGAGGGCAGGGGGACAGAGCCACAGGCTGCGCCGTTTCATGAACACCGTTCATGCCAGCCTGAAAACCTGGTGGTTTGCTGCAGGATTTGTGCAATTCAGCAAAGGCCTGTCACTGCATGAAGTGTTGCCGGGCAATTATGGGTAACAAGAAAGAAATTCAGCTTCTCACACTGCTAAGGTCCTGTCGTAAATGGGAGATTTGGGATGAACTTCTGAATCTGGGAAAATGCCTCAGAGTCTGGAGGGTTCAAAGATAGGAAGTAAGTGGTTATCTTACCCACCCGCCCCATGAAAACAGACCTTTTGTCTGAGTTTAAAGGAAGAAAATCACTGTTGCTGAGGAACTGGGACATAGGTGACACTGATTCACCTTGCATTTTCAAAGCCTGTCCTCAGAAGAGGAAAGCTTGACTGACAGGTTCATTGGCTTCATGTAAAATAATCTGGCCCAAGCTGCCCCAGCTGGCAGCAGTCCATGGGTTCAGCTGCAGTGTGACAGCACGCTCGCTGGTAGGTGGTGTCTCTAACCAGCTGGGCAGACAACGACCGCGGGATCAAATGTAAGCCATGAGCACAGCTCCTCAGGAAGAAGAGCTGAAAAAGGGTCTGAAATTCTCCACAGTTAGAGACAGGTGAGACAGTGCTCCCTCTCAGTGGGTTTTGACATATGGATTTTCATATACTACTGTTATAAGTTGATCTCACAAATTGAGGAGAGACAGAGCCAATTAAAATTTGAAATATTTATTTAGCAAGCGGCAGCAAGCAAAACAGCGCTGGGCGGCCCGGGAGTCCCACTCCACCGACGGCGCGCGCTTTACCCCCTCCAGAGTCCTCTTCTTACAGTCCGTGGCTTTTGCTGGTTTCTTCTGCAGTCTCGTGCTGTGTTGCTAGGGGGTCTTTCCTGGCCTTCTGGTAGGTCATATACATACCTTTGCAACTCTAAAGTGTTCCCTTATCCGGCAATCAAGGCCAGTACTTAGCGGGACATTGCGGTTACACAGTCTTCCGGCTATACTAGTTTACAGCGATACCAGTTTGATTAACAAATATACAATACAAGTCTATCACAATGATGACTTTGCAGCTTAGCCTAGTTTATGCTTGTTATGATGACTTTGCAGCTTAGCCTGCCACAGCAATTTCCTTCTTATGAAGCAATTTAGGTTTGATGAACAAAGCTTATTGAGCTTATCACACTACCTTTAAAGGTACTGTGCAAATGGTATCAAGCAAGAAATTTTCAAGTCAACTTAGGTGTCATAACTCTGGTTTGCCTGTAGTAAAAATGATGACTGTCTATCAAGAGTATCACACCTGATGAAATGCAGTACTTCTGTTTATGAAATTAATGATTACAGACTAACACCAGCTGACAGACTTGGTAAGAAACGGCCCCTCTGGTCAAGATACTAACATTGTTCACCAACGGCTTTTATGACTCCTGTTTCACACAGCAGCAACTGCAAAATAAAGATACTAGAGACCTGACCAGAGAGAGAAACAGAAACACGGAAAGCACTCCTGAAAGAAAAAGTGAAAATTAAGTCTCTGAGAAACTGATTGAAGAAGTGTGTGTCTTAACTGGTCCTGTGAAATGAGCCTAGAGGAAGAGCTATGAAGTATGGGGCTCTGCATTGGCCTGGAAAATAAAACCAATGTGACAGCTCTAAAGTAATGAAAAATGTAATTTTCCATAAATGCCTGAACAGCAGCAATAAGATTACTCGTACAGCCACGCTTTCAGAAAAGTGAGAGTGCTAGATCTCTTACTGCAAATCTTACAAGTAGGTTCTGTATGCTAATAAGAAGGGAAGAACTCTAAAAGCTTTCTGGTAAAGAATGAGGATGTGGTCTGTGCGTACACCAGACAGACATTAGAGGTTACCAACTCAGTGGTAACTTCACTTACGTTAAAGGAGAAAGTGCTTAGAGGTTGTGACTGAAATGAAAACAGAAGATATCATCCATTCTTCCTCGTTTCATTCAGAATTTTGCTCAAGAGACAGCAGCACCGATTCTATCAGAATTTACAAAAAGCCGTAGATTAGTTATGGAGATCAGTCTTACTGTGGTGTAACGAAACACATTTTTAGAACCAAAATTAGCAAATGCTGAAATGTTTACTACAGTTGCTTAAAAATATAAAAGTGTAATTTACAGACAGGCAATTTACCCCTTATCAAAAAAGTGCTGGAAAGACAAAACTGGTGAAATGCTAAAGCACTGCACTAAAGGCTGCTGAAAAACAACTACAGCATTGACAACGGTGTTATGAGATCTTTGATAACTTTACTATTATTTGTAGAGGAGAAAGCTTGCAAAAATGGGCCATTAGGAAGCTTATTTAACCTGATAAAAAGCTGCAATCAGGGAGCAATTCACAGGAGCTCTCCCCCAGGGCAGCAGTCGTTATACAGCCAGCAAACCTTGAAGAATATACTCATTTTCTGATGATTCCCCTCTCCCTCAAAGAGTGCTTGCACTCTGTTATTCCTAAAACTTTTGCTGTTGGCGTTTCTGTGCTACCACATTGTGTTATCCTATTAGGTTGTTGCTCTCTGCTTGTGCAGCTATAGGTGTGAAGTGGATCTGAAACTTCTTCACAGCAAATATCGACCCACATCACCTCAGCTTGCACGCTTACTCTCTTTGTATCGACAGACTCGATCCCATTATGACGTATCAGCTCTCCCAGTTCTTCTGAACTATGTGCATTTCTACATTACACAAGCTCAATTTTCCAATTAAAGTTCTGGTTTACTCCTAAAATTCTTATGGAAAGCATGCGCACATAAATACATTTAAATGCTCTGGAGCCCCCTTGTAAGAAGGACATGGACCTGTTGGAGCAGATCCAGAAGAGGCCACAAAAATGATCCGAGGGCTGGAGCAGCTCTGCTGTGTGGACAGGCTGAGAGAGCTGGGGTTGTTCAGCCTGGAGAAGAAAAGGCTCTGGGGAGACCAGTATCTGAAAGGGGCTCCAGGAAAGCTGGAGAGGGACTTTTCACAAGGGCATGTAGTGATAGGATGAGGTGGAAAGGTTTCAAACTGAAAGAGGGGAGATTTAGATTAGATCTCGGGAAGAAATTTTTCACTCTGAGGGTGGTGAGGCACTGGCCCAGGTTGCCTAGAGAAGCTGTGGCTTGCCCCATCCCTGGAAGTGTTCAAGGCCAGGCTGGATGGTGTAATAAATTGATCTCACAAATTGAGGAGAGACAGAGCCAATTAAAATTTGAAGTATTTATTTAGCAAGCGGCAGCAAGCAAAACAGCGCTGGGCGGCCTGGGAGTCCCACTCCACCGACGGCGCGCGCTTTACCCCCTCCAGAGTCGTCCTCTTACAGTCCGTGGCTTTTGCTGGTTTCTTCTGCGGTCTCGTGCTGTGTTGCTAGGGGGTCTTTCCTGGCCTTCTGGTAGGTCATTTACATACCTTTACAACTCTAAAGTATTCCCTCATCCGGCAATCAAGGCCAGTACTTAGCGGGACATTGCGGTTACAAAGTCTCCCGGCTATACTAGTTTACAGCGATTAGCATATTGTGTAATGCTTACATACCGGTTTGATTAACAAATATACAATACAAGTCTATCACAATGATGACTTTGCAGCTTAGCCTAGTTTATGCTTGTTATGATGACTTTGCAGCTTAGCCTGCCACAGCAATTTATGAAGCAATTTAGGTTTGATGAACAAAGCTTATTGAGCTTATCACAGATGGGCCTTGAGCAACCAGGTCTAGCGGCAGGAGGGTTGGAATGACATGATCTTTAAGGTCCCTTCCAACATAAACCATTCTATGATTCTATGAAATGGGTGAACCCCCCACAAAGGTTAGTCCAGGAATGATGCGCAACATGAGGGACGGTCATCAGTTGAAATCCAACACCCAGTAACAACTATGCCTAGTTTCAAAATCTCTGCTGTGACCCAGCAGGAGACAGGAAGCTCTGAGAAATAAAAATCTTGCTGAAGCAAGAGAAGTCCTACCAAAGAAAGATCAGGATGTAAGCAGCTTTCATAAGATCACAAAGGAAGTTTCCTGGCCTCAGGAAACAACAGAAAATTGTTAGACAAGGATCTGCACAAGCTGCCAGACAATCAATGAATTAAGGTCAGGGAGACTTACAAGAATACGCCACTGTTGATGCGTTTTTACTTCCTCCTCGTTCAGGTCCACCGCAGACAGTACCCAAAGCAGGAGAAGAGGAAGGCAGGGAGAGGGGGGAGCTACTGTTAGCGAAGCAGTGGCATTCTTGGTCCTTCTCTAAAACCACTATGCTTTAAAATACCATGGAGTATACATGAAAGAAGGGAAAAGTAATGGTAAATTATTTATTCTGCTATTTATACAATCTAAAGTTAACCTCTGTTTGTTTGGAGGGTTTTTTTTCATGGTGGTTTGGTTTTTTTTAAATTTTTTTAATGTCATCACCTGAAAGCTACTGTGTATTTTGTCCTTATAAAAAAGTTCAGCCAAAGATAAATGAAATAAGACCACAACAAACAAGGTAAAGACCTTAATACTGTGTTTAACACAGGAAGGTCACAATCAGAATCTAAGTCCCTAACCATTAGAACAATACAATAATAATAGCAACAGAAGCAGTGGAGCAAACTGGGGATGAAGAAAGAGAGGCTAAAGAAAAAAATGTAGGGTCTTGCCCATAATAACATTTAGCAATGTCACAGTTTTTGTTTAACTGATACAGCATGAAGTTCTGCTAGTAAAATGCAAAGAAAAAGCACAAAAGTCTCTAAGGAGTAGCTGAAGTTCTGCTAGTAAATCGCTTGTCAAGTACATAGTACTGAGGTATTTGTTTGGTATTTAGGAAGGAACTTTGAATTATTCATATTTTGATAGTTTTGAGTTCCTCAGGATTCTCAAGAATGCACCTCGACATAAATCAGGTAACAGAGGCAAACTTAAGGAGAAAACTGTCTTTATGAAAACCACCCCAGGAAGGACAGAAGCCCAGCGTACCCTCCCCTCGAGTAACGAGCAGCAAATGGGTACAAAGCAGAAATACTTGCATTCCCTCATACTTTGTCCCTAAACACAGTAAGCTCTCTTAAACGAGGCAGTTTTGTAAGAAAAGTGGAGTGGAGTAGCCCAAACTCAAAACCTTGTCTTTAGGATTATAATTTAAGAGAGTACAAAGATGCACTGGGTTTTTTTTCCTTTTTTTAAAAAAAAATAAGGAAGAACACAACAGATACTAAGTAATGAAAAAGCAGCTAATAAATACCAGCTACGAAGCAGTTTTCTTATTGCTGTTTCACTAAGGTCTTCTTATCACACAGTTGTTCTGTGGAAAGACAGTCCTATGAAAGGGGAAACTAGAGCAGGATGAGCGGACGGGAGAAGAGAAACACCACAGATGTCTTGTTTATTATTTGCATCATTTTTAATCTGAGGAAGAACAAGAAGTTCTGCTCCATGTCAAATTAAAGTGGTTCAAAAGATTATGATACTACAAGTCAAAGCACAAAAATCACCTCAAAATGTGTTAAAAAAAAAACCCGTGCCACTAACGTAGCAAATGGTTGAGACCTGCAGACATATCTAAATATAAATCTTGCATCTGTAGCTACAAGCTGTAAGACCTCTGCACCAGGGAAGGGCCAAAAGGACCTGGCCCATATCAAAACAATTGAATTTCTAGTGGTGTATGTTGTCATGCAGGTTGGGAGCAGCCTCAGAATGGGGTCTGGAGCTGGTCACAGTGCAACGTGTCACCCACTATCACGGCACCGCTTGGTGCCCAAGTCCTTATGAAACGTCCTTGTTTTCTACCTCAGGGTAGAAACCAAGCTGCAAACCTTGGAGGCTCAGTTCACAGCCCTGGACTCCAGCTTGCAGAAACTGGCACAGAAGTTTGAGCTGCAGGCCGAGATGCTGGAGAAAGAGACAAGCCAGGACGTCCCATGGAGGTGGGAGCCAGGGGAGAGGTGAGCACAAGGGAGGGATGGGTTGGTCCTCGTCCCGCTGGTGCAGGTGACACTGGTATGGCCGTGGGTGCACTCCAATGCCAGGCTGTACAACCCACACTGACCCATTTACCTTCCCCAGTTGGGACTGCTGTTACTGCAGAAATGGGCAATATGAGGAAAAAGTACGGTTCCTTTGATAGTTGTTTCTTTAAAAGACAAAACCAACCACACAGTCTATGAAATATTTATGTGGTTTAAAAACAGCCATGCCGCTTCCAAGATCCCATGGACATTGAGCCTGTTTGTGTAACTCTGTCCCACAGTAAGTGAAGGGAGAAAAACCCCCAACTCATTAACACTATTGTTGTCTGAAATATGGGATTCGTTACCCACTGTGCAACAGTGGGTCCCACACGCCAGGATGAGACGTTGGTTATTTATTTCAGAATTCTGCAAGGCTGGGTGCTCGGTGCTTCCCTACAAATCAAGCACACCACACAGGGCTCTCCAGGCGGTTTATAGACACATTGTACAACATCATTATCATATTAGTACCTCCTATCCATATTTGATTGGTCAGTAATTTACACATGATTACGCAGTCAAGTTATAGCTACTACACATGCTCAGGGGAAGGGGCTTCACCTGGGCCAGGGTGTTCTTGACCCAGGGCCATGATTTTTAGTATTATAATGAAGGTAGGTCAGCTTAGGACACTCAGAACTTTCACTTTTCTGCCAAGGTGGCTAAACATGTAGGTAAGTAGCATTGTCAAGGTGCGTATGCCCATCTGCTCCAGGATGTTTATGTTCAGGACCGGTAATGATACTTGCTCTAGTTCTCTGATGCATCCTTGACGGATTCAAGGATAGAATCCTCCTCATCCATGAGAACGTACCCATGGCCTCTCAACACTAATTACTATTGACCATTTCAAGAACATACTTTCATAACACTACGATTACTTCCCTTGATTAAGCAAGGCCAGAAGATTTACACTTTCAGCGCCCAGGCTAGGCTTCATTAACACACATATTTATAGTCTTCCCATCTTCCGATCGAGAATTTCTGGAGCAGCCCTTGCTTTCCGCGCACCCGGGGAAACAGGCTCTAGTCAGGCTGCCTTTCGGCAAGGCCCGTCGGTAACTATTTACAGCTGAAATACCGTTTAGACGGCGGAACTGCAGCACCGGCGGCAGGCGAGGCCGTTAGCCGGGGGGGCTGGCGGAGGCGGCGGGCAGCCGCTACCCCTGGCACAGCCAGGTTTGAAGACCCTCACTCTGTCTCTCCCGGCAGGCTCGGCTCGGAGGAGGAGGAGGAGCGAGAGGCCGGGCGGCGGGAGAGGCTCGGCGGCGAGGGACGGGGCGGGGCGAGCGGGAAGCGCCACGGCGGCGGCCATTGTGGGAGGCCGCGGCCCTGCTTGCCGCCGGGCCCGAGTGCCGCCGCGCCCGCGCCGCGGAGCTGCAGCTCGGTGGGTGCCCGCTCCTTGCTCTGACCGCTCGGGGACCGCGGGTGCAGCGGGGGCGGGCGGGGGGAACCGGCCTCTTCCCGCCGCCGCGGCGGCGGCGCGGCCTCCCCGTGTGGCGGGCCCCGGCGGCGGTGTGGGGGGCTGTCCCGCCGCCATGCCCGCCCCTTCTCCGGGCCCACGCGTCTCGGGGGCTCTGCCGGCGCCGTTGCTGTCCGTGTGCGAGCAGAAATCGGTCCGAACAGGTATGCGTGGACTTGGTCTTTTTAACAGACCACCTGCAAAACCGTGTGTTTACGTGTCATCTAGCGTCCTTTTTAAAAAAAAACAAGTTAAAGGCTTTGTTTTATCTAACGGAGAGCAGAAACAATAAAACCCAACTTCGAGTATATCTCTCCATGTCGAATTCCTGTGTGACTGAAATTGCAATCTTTCTCTCAGAAGGACTGCCCGTCTCTGTCAACCTGGCTGTTAGGAAGCTTGTAAGAGCTTTCTTAAGTTCCTGTTAACTTAACCTTTTTGCTGTATGTGTCTTTTATTTTAATTTTCTGTTCCACAGTATCTCTGGGCCAAGTGTAAGAACCCTGTGAGGAGGGTTGGTGGTAGAGTGGCTGGATGATCCCCACCAATTTAAGCTGCACAAGAAGATGCTGAAGTGTTGAACGTGTTGGTTAGTTCTTTGCTTACATTAACAAAAAGTATTTTGACTTTTTAGTCCCAGCTTAAGCAAATGAGTGAATGAGGAAGAACCTCCTCTCCTCTGATGCGCAGGGATGTTGTATTTCACCTTCAGAACAGGCTGGAACCAAGTCTGTACCAGAAGCGGCTTTTGAAGGACACACATACTGAAAAATTGACTGAATGGGAAGGTTAAGTCTGAATTGACTTATACTAAATGGACTGGAGGGAAGGTTAAGGTAACTGTGATAACGTATCCACCAAACGTGAGCACAGCGTATCGCTAATAGAGAGAATGCTGGAGGAACCCTCACCTTTCCCCCCCCTCCTGACCACCTCCTTGCTGTCCCCAAAGCACCTGTTACAGCTCACTGGAAACTGTGCTAGGAAAACCTACAGTTTCGCCATCACTTCTGCAAAGATCCGCGTCTTCCTCTGAAAGCTGAGAATCTCTCGGATCGTTAGCAAAAGCAGCCTTCTTAAATCCAGTAACACTTTCACAAAGTAGCTGTAAAACTGAGCATTTTCTATTTTCTTTTGTATTCATCACGGGAAGCAAAATACATGTTTCTTTGCTTCCAGGTACTGATGGTGTACTAGTCTTGCCCCTCTACTTTGAGTCAGCATGTCGAAGAAGTTGGAGGCTCCGCTTTCCTTGTCTGACTGCCTCTGCCAAATTTGCATGGAGATCTTTGTGGAGCCTGTGACGCTGCCATGCAACCATACCCTCTGTAATTCTTGTTTCCAGCTGACCGTTGAAAAGGCCAGTCTTTGTTGCCCTTTTTGTCGGCGTCGAGTCTCTTCCTGGGCGCGATATAATGCCCGCAGAAATACTCTTATCAACTGGGAACTCTGGGAAAAGATTCAGAAGAATTACCCAAAGGAGTGTGAGCATAGGATTAACGGACAGGATTTGGAAGAGGAAAGTAAGTAAAATGTCGCTTGTCCTGGGATGTCTCTGCTTTACCAAAGTAACTACTGTTGGTGGACTTTGGATGTTGTGAAATAACAAACTGTGCATAGACAGGCTGTGCTACTGCTACAAAATGCAGTGTCAGGAGCTCGCCTGTGAAAGGGGCTTGGAAGGCAGAAAAATGACTGGCCGTGCCTTTTTTGTTTGTAGTACAGAGGGTAAGTTACATTGTCTGATCATTTAAGTGCATACTTGCTCGCGCGTTTGGCACAAAGCATTGGTGTATGGCTGCCTGTCTTTGCAAAGGCAGTAATTCATGACTGGTACAACTTCAGCTGCAAAATCTGTAAGTGCAGTATTTGCACACGTGCATGCGTGTGTGTGTGTGTCTGTTTATCACTGTCGAGTAGGTGAAGTGGTTAAAGTTTTTCAACTCTTAGATGCTGTTAATTAGTTTGGTTAGAAATTCCAGGGCTTCAGTCTGTGCAGGAGTCTCTGAGCCTAAACTTATGGTATTGGAGAAAAGGAAGTGGAATCTGATTAACTCTTTGAGAAGGATTTTGGGTTTTATTATGTTGTAAGCTCCGTTGGGGGAGGCTTATTAGTAGGTTGGCTCTATGACATGTTGTTCTGCTTGCAGTATTACGAAGTCTTTTTAGTTGCAAAAAGCAAAAGATCTAAGTTATGGCCAGCATACATACTTGCTTTATATACAGCGCTTGGAAAACACTGACTGTTCTTGCCACTCTGTAACACAGTGCTTTTTTATTTTGTTCCTTTGTAACACAAAGTGGATTTCTTTCCATAGCACTTGATTTAAGTCAAATCATTCCTGTGACAGGGTATGGAAGTGATCTTTTGTTAAAACCTTTTGTTGTAGACTCATTATGTCAGTTTGTTCCTCACTTGTTTTTTCCTCATTTAGTCTGTGTCCCCCGTCCACAACACCAGCTGAGCAAGCCTGGGGAACTGAGGCAGGAATATGAAGCAGAGATTAGCAAGGTAAGTCTAAAAATACAGTTAAATATAGAAGTGCTTTATATCTAGTTATTTTAATTGTTCCCACAAACAGCTGTAATGTTATATAATGAAAAAAGAAAGACACTTAAAGGGCATTATTTCTGCAAGAACATACTGGTCGTTCCTGAGGTGTGAATTAAATTTTTAGCCTTTATGGAAGAGGAGAGACTTCCTTGTGTTTGATGTGAGGCGATGTTTCTCAAGTTTTCCTGTGCTAGTTGATCTATGCCTCCTACCTCACCCTCCCTATCGGTCCAGTAAGGTGTGCTATCTTGTTGTCCTTCAAATAGGTGTTCTTCACAGGCTAAGAAACACACAAAGACACAGAGAACGCCTAGGCAGGTCTCCATTAGCTAATAACTTGTATTTCACAAAACTGTGCAGAAAAGTTCTTTCAGGGTTACAGTGTCACCCTTTCGCTGTCTGCCTACAAAGACAAAAATGACTTTTACAGCTCCTCAGATGCACATAAAGTATTTCAGACTAGGAAGCAGAAAAATTTGGGATTCTTTTGGCTTTGGTCTTGTACTTGGCTTCTCGATTTCCCTCCCAAAGTAGCATACCGCAATTAAATGAACTTGAGTAATGAACATACAGCATTTTCTTTCCTTGTTGCTCACTCCCTGTGTTCATTTGAAAATCAAAAAGATTTTCAGGAAATCTTAACGTTTGTCTTAGAATCTAAAGGGTCCTTCTTCCTCCAATTCAGACACAGTACTAGTAAGAATTATAGTTGGAAGTTATATCGGAATGCTCCTTTCCCTGACAGCCCCATTGCTGGTTGTTACAAGAGCAGGGGGAGTACATGAAGGGGGACTGTGGAATTCTCTTTAATGGTAGCTATGGGATAAGATTGATTGGCAGCAGTAGTATCGCTGGATAACGGAGATGGTGCCGGTGAAATAAGTAATGGTGTCTGGTGCCAATCATAAGACATCAAGACATGATTTGAACAAACTCAGACTTAACATAGCTTGTGTAGTATTACAGCTTGACACTGTTCTTAAAAGAAATTTCTGAATTCCATTACCCAGTTAAGAAAGCTTTATTCATTCTTGAAGTACTTTGCTGTCCTTTTGGAGCTGTTGACACCTGATTTACCAAGAATGGATGTCTGCCATAAAGAAGGCAGGTTTACAATTCTTGGGTCTGCTGCATTGGGTTTTGCATGTTTCAAGAGAGCAGAAGGACTCAGAAGAGAGAGGTGCTGTCTGTTAGGCATCTTGTGCTAATATTAGGATTACCATAATACAAGCAGCTTGAGCAAATGCTGTGGTCTAGCTGGCATCCAGCCTTATAAAGAATTTTAATTTGAGATACTCTATAGATCTGTGTATTTGGAGATCTTGGATTTTGTTACTAACATTTTCAAAAGGTGAGTAAAAGAATTTGGCCTTGCATGCTAGCAAGGTGAACAGTGTAGTCTTACAGAAACCAAAAGATAGGTCACTGTTATGAAATTGAAGACTCTACACATGGGATCAGTTTGATTGTTATGTCTTTGGAGACTTGTGCAATTAAATACTAGCTTTGAAGTGTGTAGAGTGTCTTTGTGAATAGCAGATCATGCATATCTAAGGAGTATCAGCTGAGAGGTTCTGGTGTAAAGTGTGGTCCTACAGCAGTAACCGGATGCATTTAAAAAAATCTTTTTTAGGTGGAGGCAGAAAGGCGAGCACACGAACAAGAGGAGAACAAGGCAAGTGAGGAATACATTCAGCGACTTCTAGCAGAAGAGGAGGAGGAACACAGATTGGCAGAAGAGAGACGGAGGGAGATGGAGAAACAGCTGAAGCAAGATGAAGAGTTGGCCTGGCAGCTGAGTAACAGTCTGGTGAGTTAGGATCAAGGGGGGCAGTAGAAAATGTTGATACAGGGCAAGCAACTTAGACTTTTCAGAGCAACAGTTAAAATTTTTAATAATTTAAATTTGTTTTCATTGTAGTTGGAAGCTGTTGTCAGCCACCGGTACTTTAGATCCTTGACTGACTATAAATTTTTGAAGAACCAGTGGGAGGGTGAAATACCCAAAATGTGTATATTATGAACTTGAAACCTGTTGGTGTTTTCATTGTGAAACATTTTAAAACATTGGTTTTCTTCTTCTGAGTACTTCTTTTACCCATGATTTTAAAAAGACTTCTTTGGAAGAAATTGATGCCTCTAACCTGTACTGAAAAAAAGGAACATACGATGAAAGTTTAGCTTATGTTTTGGGATTTTTTTGTTTGTTTATTTTGTTAATTTGTTTTGGGGTTTTGGTTGGTTGGGTTTTGCTACCTGATAATAGTCCTAATGATGAAACTGTACTTATTTGAGCAAAACCTCTTGTCCCTTAATGCCAGGTACAGGAGAATGTACAGAACATGTAACATACCTCGTTCCATAACTATACATTACTTACAGTTCTAGAATTCTTTTGGCAAAAGTAACTAATTCTGCAGCAGAAGCAAAGTAGTTTCTCCAATTTGCATTGTGTTTTGTTTTACATGATGCTATTTTTACTTGTCATCCAAGAATGACGATTCCAAAGGACATGTGCACAGCAGTCCTTCACCAGCAGGCAGTCTCTCATGTGAAACATCCCCAGCTAATTTGTGCGAGATGAAGAACAAAGCAAGCAACTCTGGAGACATTCAGAAGTAAGTAATTCCAGTTTTTCTTCTTTAACTCTTGGTCTGGTTCTTGGTATAGTGTCCCTCTGCTCCATTTGCTTCCTCGGAATCCTGTAGTCCAACTTCCCTGGATAGTCTGGGGCAAAGGTAAACTGTTGAGTGTTAGAACATCTCCTCATAGGATAATATGGAGGAGAAGGAAAACATTTGCCCTTTTCTTGTTGTTTTTGTTTGTCAGAATGAACCTGAAGATCTTGATTAGTGCAAAGGACTGACAATTGAAGAAAAAAAAGTTTAGAAAGGTATTCTTTGTTTTTTTTCTTTCCCCTTTAAGGTATCTGTCTCCAAAGCTTCATCATACACTGGCATCAGCATCATTCTGTAGAACAACAGAAAGAGGAAGGAGTGACTCCGGCTCTGTGGTAACTAGAATAATTTTATTATAAACCTCAGTGTTGGTAATTATGGGTTATTTTCCCCTTGTCTATAGGATTGGCAATCCTGTCTTCCCCTTGCACATCAGCACTGGGCAGTTTATCTTGCCCTTCTTGAACTACCTTCAGTATTCATGATTCCGCAAAGTGGAAAGGGGAAAAAAAAACGTGCTTGACAGTCCGCAGACGCACACCTACAGCTTACTTCGATAGTTACCTTGTATAACCTTACAAGCACCTTACCTGAATGTCTTCAGCAAGCTCTGGGCTGCAACCAATGGTATATAAAACTAAAGTGAGGGTTCTGGAGCTCACTGGAGGAGGTTACACTCTGAATTTCATCATTCCATATGTCTGTCTGATCTTTCCTGTTAGGCTTCAAAAGAAGATGAGCGTGCTGATACCCCGAACAGTTGGCTTGAGTCATTGATAAGAGAAGAATGCTGCCGTTGTGGTTTTAGTCCTTTAGCTAGGCTTCTGTAGGTTGTTTTAAATATTTTCATTATTATTAAACAATTATGTATTTTATTTTTTTTAAAGAGAAGAATCCAAGTTGTTATCCCTGATTAGCTATGAGCAGTGCAGCTATGAGAAGTGGGACTTGCATTTTAACCGTACCCATTTGGCTTTTGATAAATTTACTTTATTAGTGGTGTCTCCCTTTTCTTCAGGAGACCAATAGCAATGAAGGCAGCAGTTCTGTATGGCAAGATGAGCAAGTGGAAATGCCAACACTATCTCCACAGCTGACCGGTGTGATTAAAGATTCCAGTGCTAAGGATTCATTTTTGGAATCATGCATGAACTATTTCAGTGCCTCAGCTTCAAGGGAAGCCACCGCTGTCAAGCAGGAAGAAACACTGGGACCAAATTGTCTAGGAGACAAAGTGCCAGGTGAGCTTCAGAGACTTGCAGAAGGGGAAGAGTCTAGAACAGTTCTTCACAGATCCAAAGAAAAAGATGATGGAATTGAGTCCGACAGTGGCAGTTTAACATGTGTAGAAAGCATAAACCGTGAAATCTCCACTGAAACTTGCACCTGTATTCAGTCAGCAACAAATTCTGTGATGTCAGACAGCGAAAGTGTAATATGTGATATCATGAAGGCGACTAGACACTTGGATGAAGAGAAGGCAGAAAGACTGCAGAACACTAAGGAGACCCCAAAAAGAAAGTCGCCAGAGCCACCAGCTGAAGCAGTGGTTGACTTGTGCGTGCTTGATAAGAGAAGAAGAACTTTTCCGGAAAGCTTAGAGGACCAAGGGGAGCAGATAAATGATTTTAAGTTGCAAATGCAGAAAGCCTTTGAGCAGGAGTTCTATGAAAGGCGTATGCAAGAGGAGCAGGACAGGCTTCTGGCTGTACAGCTACAAAAACAGATCAACAAGGAGGAAAGGACACTTAATCGACAAAAGGGCTCTCCAGATGAGTACCTTCTTCGCACCAAACCACCTCAGTCTGTGAAAGACACTCCTGCGAGAAAGGGAAGTTCTAAGATGGCAAAAGACTCAAAGGTTCCAAAAAGACTGGCTGAAACAAATCACCGCAAAACTCGGAAAGGTTCTTGCAATGAAAACTGGCAGTCCCCTACCAGAGTCCAAATGAAATCGCCCAGCATCAAGGGAGGAAAAGTTTTGAATTGCGTGGTTAATACCAGTGATGCAAATGATATTTGTTCACTGCCAAAGAATAAGCAAAAGACGATCCTTCAAATGTTTAAAAGCTCTGTTGCAGAGTAGATCAACAGAACCACAGACACATGGTGGAATGAGAATTAAAACCGTGGTAATGCTTTCTCCTGTCTTAGGCAAAGCTTCCTGTAAACCATTTTAAAGTTGTTGGTTTTGAGGAGGATCACTGTGGGTCACGAAGTTGTGTACTCTGAGAAGTTTTAATAATGTGTGCCCCCAGACTTTAAAAAAAATTAATTGGTCTTTTCTGACTACAGCTTATTTTCTAGCAGTTGCATTACATAATTTTGAATGTGAATACCATTGGTGTTTAAAAACAAAAATAACTGATGGTCTTCTCTTAAAATGAGAATTCAAAGCCTTTTATGGAAAGGATGCACATTGCATGGAGGAAACAGGCAAAAAAGTGAGTCTCTATCTCCAGTTGTCTGCCAGCTGCAAGGTTGAAGCTTCACTCAGCGCAACCGCTGTTCTGTTAAATTGAAGCATGTTATTGGAATTTAGGCTATTTGTTGAATTGCTTTGTTTGCATGACAGTTAAGAAGAGTATAACCAGACAGCCAGTCTTGCAGACAGACTCTTTCCCTCTCCCTCTCATATACTAACCGTTTCCTTAGACAAAGAGGGGAAAAACCAGGTCATTCTCCCACTGCCAAAGCCAAGGATCTTTCGTAGATGCCATAGTATGAGTGGTTGTGGGCTTGTTATTAATCTCTGTTCATAGAGGTCACTTCTGCAGATCTGGCTCTCACTGTCATTAGGAAAAAGATACTTTCATTTTGTTACTGCTAGTGCACTGCAACTTTATTCTTGTACGATAATATTACCTATATTTAGTGCTTTTTAATTTTCATACACAAACTGGTTTGAGTATGATTAAGAACACATAATAATTAAAAAATAGTCCAGAAGACAGTTATGATAAAGTTAAACCAAAAAGGGGGAAAAGCAACTGAAAACTGAAGTTGTCAGTAATGATGGAACTATAATTAAAGATTCACAAAACTACCACGCCTGGATGTAACTGTTTCCTCCCCCCCCATTTTTAGAGGCACTACCAAATACTGTCTTCCAGTTGACTTTAAAACTAACATCGTTCAAAAGAATTACAATTTAGACATGTGGGGAAGCTGAGGCCTGTAGGAAGTTGAGGCTGTTGAAGAGTTGACCAGCTGCTACTCAGCAAAGGAAGTGTTCCTGCTAGATTGTTTTATCTGTTGCTATTACAAAACCATTTTTTGGCCTTTCTCTGCTTGTAATGAGACACTTTTCCACTGTACATGTTTGACAGAGAGCAAAGCACCAATCTACAGTGCTGAGGTGTGTGTGCTAATCACCAACGTTTGCAAATGTTTAAAATGTGTACTTTTTTTGAACCTCATTGATGAGCTATAGACTTTAACTGGGTTCTGGGAGATTTGTTAACAAAATACTTCAAAGCAGTATCTTCTGATGTTTTAAGTTTAAAAAGAAAAAACAAACAACCCAAACTGAAATTTTATTGAAAGCATGCACAGCACACCAAGTCAAAAATGTAAATTGTTTTTTTCCTTTGCTTGCGTGTCTCTATTAGTGGTGGGTTTCTCATAAATAAATTATCTATTTTAAGATGCTTTTTGAGAAAGTTACAACAGGTAACCAGTTGCAAATCACTCACTTTTCCATTTGCTGCCTCAGCCATTGTGCTGGAAGCCTTCCTTCAATATAGATGTTTCTGTTGAATCCTTACCTTTGTTTAGGTTGTTTTCCGTCTTACCCAGGTATTTAAGTATAATCATTCATTAATTAAAGTGTTTTTCGAGACAGAGATATTGACTGTTTTCATGCTAGTGACACTTGGCCTTTCCAGTCATGATAAGCATGTCAGAAGTAAACTCCATTTTCAAAACAAATGAGGAGGAAGAGTTTATTTTTTAAGTGTATTCACTTATTTTTAAGTGTATTCAGCCTCATTATACAATCAATTTCTGAAGTCTGATAATCATTTTTAACTTGCTAGAAAGATAATCCCTGCTCTGACATGGGCCTCCTCCTTCGAAGATCACTGCCCATGACTGCTGCCCGTTCTCAAGCGTGCCTGAGCAGAGGGATTGCGAGCTCCTCTGATTTATTGCCATTTTGGTCTAATGGGTTGTTGAGGATTTCTGAGCAGGCTTAAACAGGTTTGGAGTGGTGCAGGGCAGTTCCTGGCCTCTTCCCACACAGGTCAACCCTGGAGCCACCTGCTGCCAAAACCCTAAAATTTATGCCTGATGCAACTGTCTCTGCAGTTGGAGACACTTTGTTTCTATAGTCCGGACAGTCCTGCTGTACCCCTCTTAAGGGGTTTGAATGTCTGCCCTGTTCTTCTCAGTCACTGCCTTTAATGTCCAGCACTGAAAGAGCTGGAATCTCAAGTGTTTTGAACTGCTGGCCATTCATAGGTAAGACATAATCTTGTGTGTATTACAAATTCTGACCCTGGTTAATTGCTGTGTTTTTCTCACATCAATTGTCATTATACTCCAGTACAGCAGTGCTGGCTTTGGAGTCGCTCTTTCAGCCAGGTCCTGATGTTTTATAGATACTTGGTGAAAAAGAAAGGAAGGGAAGGATGGGTGGTCATACACGTAAATATCCAGATAAACAGAACGAAGCTAGAAATGAAATATATATCCCTTAACAGTCTTGATCTTCATTAGGGTTAAACAATCTACTGTTGTCATTGTTTCAGGTCTAGCTGTGTCCCTGACACTAAGTAACAACTTAGTGATAAGACAGGAGATGTTCTGTTTAAAAAACACCACTAATTCAGCAGGATCATGCAGCCTAGCTGAGTGCACTTTGACAAAACGCAGTGAGCTGCTCTAACAGCTGACTGCCAATGACAGGGTTCCTGTGCTTATGCCAGCTCTGGCACTTGGGGACTCTCCATGTTTTAATTCCAGAGGTTAAAGGGGTAGGGGAAGCATCAAGGCAGGAGAGGGCAAGGCAGAAGGGAGAAATTTCCCTTTTGGGCAGCAATGAGCCATGTGCAACTAGCTCAGCCGCACAGGAAGCCATGTCCCAGTACACGGGATTGCTGTATTTAACACCAGTTTCATTCCCTTTTCCTCCACAAGCTGTTTTGTGGATTCCTTCTTTTCCCTTGTAATGTGTTGATTATGTGTCTCTTCATATAAGGTTTATGTAATGCACTAAACTAATCCCAGTTAGAGGGGGGGAGCTTTTTGCATCTTACTCTTCTGTCTTTCACAGACTCACTTCCTAGCCATCAATAGCAAATCCTGCTGCTGTGATATCCTGCTGCTGTGATTCCATTGAAAATCAATAAAAAAATTACAAAAATTACCCATTTCAAAGGTCTAAATAGTACAGAAGTGTATTTTGGGGGGGTGCGTGTATATATGGGGAGCGTTAAAGTATTTGGGGTTTATTTGTGTTTTTCCAACTTACTGGATTTTGTCCTCAGTGTAAGAATGACCTCTTATATAAGAATCATCATTTTTTTAAGCAGGAAGGAAGAAAAGCAAGACTAAAAAGTCAATCATTAGTTAAAACCCAACTTTAACTGCAAAATATACAAACCCTGTAACCTATACCAGAAGGCCAGTGCAGCATCCTCATCCAAGGTGGGGTACTGCAAGCCCTCAGGTCCTAAAGCTGATCACATTCCTCACTGTGTGCAGGGCATAATATTCCTCGCCAGGCACTTCTTCAGCCTGTCCTTTTGGATTTTTCTTCTTGGAGGGTGGCATTTGGCCACTGCTGAGTGGGTTTTGGTTGCACTGACACCCTGTTTCCATTGCTGTGGGTGCTTTGAAGCAGGTGAAATCAGCTGGTTTAATGGTGTTTGTGAAGTGAGAGTCTGTACTTAGGCTGGCTGAGCTGGTGTAATGGTTCAGTGCGGCTCAAAAGGATGAGCTCACCTTCTGCCTTCAGCCGGCTCTAGTGGTTTGTTTGTCCCCTTTGTAAACAAGTTCAGCTCATCCAACTGCCAGGAAAAAAAAGCAAGTACCAAAAAACCCAAGCACTTTGTCAGGCTTGGTCAATTCCCTAAGAGCCAGAGCTGGTGGGGGGGGGTGGGAGGTAGGGAGAGGAGAAAGAAAGAGAACAGATCTATCCGTTTTCATGGCAGCAAGTTTTTAAATTGTCTTAAGACTTTCTAAGGAAACCTCTGCTTTCTGTGGCACTCACTTTGGTTGACACTCGTTAATGACAAAGTGCTCTGCAACACTCCAGCCTGCTGACAGTGTTGGAAGCAAGCGAGCCACATGCAGTTTTATGTTGTAAAACAACTGGAAGTAGTGAAATGTACCTTTTCTACCAATGCAATTTCTGCAAGTAGCATAGTGTTATGGTTTGAGGAACCCACAACAATTTATTGTCATTTAGATGATTATTCTATCACCCAATGACCCCTTCCCACCTGGGAAAGGGAATCGGGAGAAAACAAGAAAGCCCAGGGGTTGAAAGATAAGTAGATTTAATAGGATATGACTAAATAATTAACATTAATAATACTAAAGAACTAGTATCAATCTCAATACCAATATAAAATATGCAAGGATTATACTCAGCCCATTCTATCCGTAGGAAGCTCTGCACTCCCAGCAGTGGACAGCAAATGTGGCACACTGCGAGCGCTACGGCTTGGGGAAGAAGGGAAGGGCTCAGGGCTCTGGCACCAGGGTAAGAAGTTCTCTGGATCGCCGCCATAAAGGGAGAGCGAGCACTCCTCAACAAACTTTCTAATTTCTATTGAATGTGCCGTTCATGGTATGAAATAATCCTGTTGGCCAGTTTGGGGCAAGTGCCCGGGTCTCGCTCCTCCTCATCCCTGCACCTGGCCAGCTCGAAAACACTGAGACCTTGACACCCACACACCATAGCTGGCTGTAAAGCCAATATTTTCACAAATTCAGACACTAGAGTCTTCTAAAAGTGCATTTTACCTAGCATGAGAAGAGACCTTACTGAAAAGTAAAATTGCTGACAGAGAAATTAAACCTGTATTGCTCAAACCGGGACACATAGGGATCAAAAACATCCATCGCGCTTGTTGTTGAGGCTGTTTTTCTTCTGACTTTGAAGAACTGACAGCAGAAGTATCCCAATAACACAGGCTGCCCCGTAATGAGCTCCCTTGACAGGAGCAGCCGCAGCATTTCTTGGCCCCCTCAGGTTCTACTTCCTCTCTTGCAGCGCCCTATACATGATTCTGCACAAGGGAAAGGCCTGCCAGAGCCTTTGCTTCACCAGAGGCATCTGTGAGGAGACGAATCTGCATGGAAGCTCTGGCTTCATGTCGCGAGTGTTTCAGTATCGCCGCAAAGGCCCCTGCCCCTCGAGTCCCCGCGATTAATGAAAGCGGAAGGTCTGAAATGTAGGGGGGAACTCTTGCCAGCGACGACAGCGTTTGAAAAGCCGCGGAGGCCTCTGAGCCGGCGGGGCTGGCCGCGTTGCCATAGCAACTCCCGCCTTCCCGGGCCGCTGAGGTGACGGGGCGGGGCGGGCCGCGTTGCCACAGCAACTCCAGCCCCGCCCAGCCCCCGGCGGCCCGGCGAGACACCTCCCCGGCGGAGGGCAGAGGAAGGGCTCGGGTGGGCGCCGCGCCTGCGCAGAACGCGCGGCCTGGCGGCGTGCGGGTTGTTGTGCGGCGGCGGCAAGATGGCGGCGCACGGGGGCTCTGCGGCCTCCTCGGCGCTGAAGGGGTTAATCCAGCAGTTCACCGCCATCACGGGTGAGGCACACGGAAGCCGGGGCCCGCCGAGCCCGGCCGCCGCTGCGTGCTTAACGGGCGGCTCCCGTCCGGCCCCTACTGCCGCGTCAGGGGGCGGCCGCCCCGGCGGGCTGGGGGCGGGAGGAGCGCGCTGCGGCGTGAGGCGCTGCGCGGGATGAGGCGGAGCGGTGCTGGCGGGCGGCCCCTGGGCAGGCTCCCCCCGTCTCCCGGGAGGCCCTCCCGCTGCCGCCGCGGCCTCTCCCGAGGTGAGAGGCGCTGGCGAGGCCCGGGCCTGTCAGCGGGCGCGCGCCGGGGCCCGGCCCGCCGCGGCTGGTGGTGCCCGAGGCCCGGGCCGGGCACCCGCCGTGCCTCCGCCCTGGTCCCCCTCGCGTTTAGCTGCGGCTTGGAGACGCCTCCTGGTTGTCGCCGGTCGGCTGAGCTTCCCGGGGGTGCCAGTGCGTGCCCTCGCGGCCGGCGGTCCGGTTTGCTCCGCTCCGCCCCGGGAACCTCATCCTGCAAATAAAGCTGGCGGCCGGGAGGGAGACTGGAGTTGAGCCCCGAGTCTGCGCTTGAAGAAAAATAAATGTCTTGGGGCACGGTCGACTTACTGGGAATTTGGTTTGGTAGCAAAAAACAAGTCGCTTTTAAATTGAAGTTTGTGGCAGGTGATGACAACTGCCGCTTTAGCTTGTGTACTTTTGAGTGTGTGACCTGCTTTGCGTTTAATCTGCTTCACTATAGTTCCCCCTTGCTTACGGCACTATATATCAAATACTGAAGGAGTGTTTAATGAAACATCTTTGGCTTTCACTTGATGTAAGTGAAACTGCTTTTAATTTGGTTGCTCTAACCAGCTCGGTTTCAGGTTGTGTCCCAGTATGCAGGCTTGGATGCACTTAAATCCTGAACAGGGGAATTGAGGGGGTTTAGTACACTGAACATGCCACTGGGAAATTATTGATCACTCGGTTATCCTTAAAGAAGCCTTTTAGAATAAAACCTCTTGAATAAAGAGAACCTACAGCAAATACGTTTTCATTACAGTATGTGCCTGTGTGTTTTCTTTGCAGTAGTGCCTGAGATATTTGCTAAAAAATGAACTAGAACAGGTGGAGTCATGCTAGTTTGCTCATCCTGACAGCTTTTTGTGCTTATACAGGTGGTTTATGTTAAATGTAAGAGCACCCCTCTTATGCTTTCAAAAAGGAGAAAAAGAACCTGCGGGGCTTCAGCCATCCACTATTAAAGTAGAGTTCTGAAGGGTTTTTTTTCCATTTTAACAGAGTTTAAGGTTATATCTAAAAGCATGTTGTTACAGAGATTGTCTTGCTGTTACTGGCATGATTTGACAGGTGCTCAGAAGTACACACCCTCAGTGGTTTGTATTAGCGACTTTCAACTTTGAGTTGTAAGTCTATGAAATCATTCCTGTCTGTGGGGAAAAGGCTGAATGAATACTATACAGCAGTTTGATTCTAGCATAGTCATAGTGGGGAATGAGGAGAAATAGTCCTTGATTGTATTTCTGTCATCCAGAGGACAGAATCTGTTTCTTTGGTGCTCTCATCCGGAAAAGTATTGCTAAGAGAATATAGAGTCTATGTGTCTTTACCGATGAAATGATAGGATGTCTTTGAAGTTTGCTTTGAGACTTAACAAGTATTTAGTATTTTCTGTTTGCCAGTGCAAGTGCTGAAAACATTCATATGATGGCAGTTTCCTTAGGAGTGATGAAGAATCAGTGCGAGCACTTTCTGTGTTGGTATCTCCTTAAATAGCAGAGGGTTAAATATAATTTTTCTTCTAGTTCTTCTAAATGAATGACTTTGCATGACTGTACAGTGAGGTTGTAGGGTGCTCTGCGTATTCCAAACTATACAGGTATTGTTTAATTGCTACAGTTGACGTTGAAGTGAGCTGAAACTACCAAAGAGCAGTTTGTTTTAAGAATGCGAACTTGATGCTTTCACATAATTTTCTGAGATGTCATAAGTTTTTATTTTGCGCTTTCTTCATCGCGATTAAGGTCTTAAAATACAGCTGACTGCCATCTGAGTACGCTTGTCATGGCAGGTTGGCTTTTTTTTTTTTTTTTCTGAAAACCAAGTCCCTCAGTCAGTTTGGCTTTCCCTGTGATTTAATGTAATAGTGCATATTGTTTAGGACTGATTTATCTCGATGGTTTCAAAGTGTATTCTCTCTTATTAGTCTTTCAGATGAGAACTTCTTGAGTCTTTCCCAGAAAACCTGAGAAACATCCAAATGTGTTTTGCCCAAACTGATGTTATCTGTGATTCTCATGCTGGGGAAAGCGTTTTCTTCATTTTAGTGACTTGCAGTGAACCTAGTAAGAATTACTACAGATCCTAAAGCTACTCCCAAACTGGTTCAGCTGTATTTTGTCACTATTCTTCACTGCCAGCCTTCCCATATGAAAATAAACCCTTTGGCAGCCCACCACCTATAGAGACAGATGCTGTAGTAAGTAGACATTTAAAGGGCTGAGTGCAGGAGAGCTTCCACTGATGAGGGTCCTTCTGTTGATGGTATGTTTTTGAGGTGAAGTTGGGAGGCAGAGGCTGACCCCCTGAGGAAAGAGTTACAAGTGATGCTAAGAACCAGTGTTTCATCCTGAGCAGCAAGAATAAGACTGGATTTAGTTGCGCTTAGGAGAGATTTTAATAAAAGTTAGTCATTATACAAATCACTGTGTAGACAAGTACTACTTTCTCCCTCTTGGCTTTTTTTTCCCCCTCTTAAGTGAACTGAGCTTCTACTGGTTTGTTTTCACCTTTTAGCACAACCGGTAAAACAGAGTATCTTTTCTTCCATCTCTAAATATCTAAGTAGGAGAAGACTTTAGCAGCTGATTTAGTATTCTCCTGTTAAAATGTTAAGTTAGGTTTCAATTTCTTGTTTTGTGTATGCCTACTTGTTTTTTGAAAATTGCAGAAGGTTAAGGTCTGACCTCTAGACAAAAAGCAAAACCATGCTAAAACCCCTCAGATGGTTTCCACTAAGTTTTCTCTTGATGGAAGGAAGAACTCTGGCTGTCCTGTATGCAGGCATTCCCTTCCCCTGTGAGATATGTATATTTGTCTCATTTCATAGTTGTATTTCATAGATAAATGGCAACTAATGAACTTTTCTTTCTAATTATTAATGCTTTGAGAGAGAAAGCTTGCTGGTCAGCTGTTCCTAGTGCTTCCAATCAAAATGCTTTCTAAAGAATGCTTTAATTTTTCTTTGGCATTACAGGTGCCAGTGAAAGCGTGGGAAAGCATATGCTTGAAGCATGCAACAATAATCTGGAGATGGCTGTCACCATGTTTCTGGATGGTGGAGGCATAGCAGAGGAGCCTAGCACCAGTTCTGCAGGGGTGTCTGCTGTTCGACCGCACACTGAGTATGTACCTGATGAACATGTCTGTATAAATGACTAGTCTGTCTTAAGAATTTAATAGCGTAAGGCAGAACAAGTAAGACAATTCTCACTTCTAACCTACTGTCAACTCACTGTAATATGTGTTTATTTGATGGTCTTGTTAAATTCATTGTTCCAATATCGTTCTGGGTAAATAAGTTTTTACTGTGTAAGTTGGTGCGTAGGCAGCATAAGTTAGTCTCTCTTGCGTGTACTTCAGAAGTTTTCTGGAGCTTGTGTGTACTGTTTTGGTTTTTTTGGTGTTTTTTTGTTTTTTTTGTTTTTTTTTCAAACAGAGCTCAAGACATTAAAGCGGGGATCCAGTAGTAAGAGATTCTTACTTTGCAGTCGCTCCAGCAATCTTGCTTTACGTTAATTTGGCAGTTAGTGAGTTCTGTTGTTTTGGTTCTTATAAATGTAGTGACATTAGTCCCATTTGTAAGGGTTTTATTGTGTTGTTTTAAGTGTAACCAGATTTGGCACTGGAAAGGCTAGATCGTGTATGCTAGTATGTAGAGGAATAAGCAACTACAAAGCCTGCATCAGTGTCTTATGCATCAGATGCCAATAAAAGAAAGAGTTGTTCCACTTGAGCATGGCAGAGAGTCTTTTGGTGCTGCCTGTTAATGTGTCTACTTGGGATAAATGGAGTATTTGAGTGGAATGTAACTGGTATAAGTCGCATTCATATTTCCATCTGTATGAAAGTCTTTGGGGAAAAACACAATTAACTTTTAAAGAAAATTCTTACCACTCATACTTCTGAAGCACACATATAAATTTGAACAACTGTTTTAGTACTAACCTTTGTAGTTGATATCAAGTGGCTTCCTGCTTGAACCTTTGACAGGTAATGAAGTTAAAACTCTGTATCTATAGGTGTTAGAGTTCTTATTTCTAGTCAACTTCTGGCACATCAGTGACTTAAGAGTCAAGTTTTTATTGGAATACTTTCTTTTTTATACTTGACACCCTCCAGGTGCTGGTCAGCTTAGTGTTACTTCTAGGAAGAGAGAACAATAAATATGCAAAATGGAGAATAACTAGCTTCACAACAGCAATCAAAGATGTGGAGGTTAATAGCAAGGTTAGTGCATCTTGCTGACGTTATGAGTTACTTTTTGAAACCTGCATGGCCAAGAACCACAAACTGCCCCCTTTACAACTTTGAAGAGTCCAAGGGAAGAGGGCACTTCAGGAGTAGTTCGTAGGCAGGATATAGCAATGGACTTCCTTGGGTGAGCCCATGCCCTCCTTTGCATAGATCCATGAGCCAGGTGACCACACCGAGTAAGTGATACTGTTTCAGAGCCCTTGTGATTTCCTTTTTTCTCCTAGTCATAATTTCAGATTATCTAGCAGTCTCTGCAAATATAACTAAGTCGTTGATATGTGAGGGAGCCCAGCTATGTAAGCAAAGAATTACTTCAGAAATGGGGGAAATGGCCATTTTAACCTTCCTTTGGAAGAGAGAAGGCTGTGAGTTTCAAGTTGAAGCAAAAAGTCTTCCAACAGAAGAAGGCTTGTAATAAGCAAGGTAATAATTTTTTCCCTCTGTGTAGATAATGAGGGGAGGAGGGTGGCAAGCGGATTAATTTGCAGCCTTTGCTAGGTTTTAAGACATTTTTCCAAGTTTTGAGACAGTTATTAAAGAAGAAAAAAAAATGTTTGAATAGTAGATTGACAAAGCCTGGGATCTAGTCACCATGCAAGGTCATCCATGCCAGATCTTAATGCACAGTGTAATAAGTCCTGCTTAAGTGCCATGAATGGGAATGGATGGTCTGATGAGGTCCCTGTTGACCCCAAATCTCTTGATTCTGTGCAACGGTACAGCACATTCCTTAGCTGGTTCAAGTTGCAGGAGCCTTTGGAGCACAATGGGATGTGGTTTATATAGTACTTGGAATATTATCATCTCTCTGATTTTTTTTTTTTTCTTCCTCTTTGACAGGGATGAAGTACGAGCTCCAATTCCTCAAAAACAAGAAATTTTAGTAGAGCCTGAGCCCTTGTTCGGAGGTAGGCTTGTCTTCTTATTTTGGTTTTTGTTTTCTTTACTTTGAGATTAGCTGAGTGGCAAAAGAAAAACAGAACTTGTTGAATGTGAAGAAAGCACTGTATGTATTTTTATTATTTTTTTTCCCTGCTGCAACTCTACTGCCATGCAACATGATTGCATACTTGGAAATACACCAGGGTTATTGAAAACCTTGCACGTTAGAGATGCTACATTCCCAGTGGTACCAATTTGCTAACTCCGGTTTTATGAGACTGTGAGGCAACAGCCAATTAGCTATGATAAGTATATATCTGTGTTCTGGGCTTTAGAACCATGTGATACTGCTGTGAAAGTGTTCAAGGTGGTGGGATAAAAGCTTGAGCTTTGACGAGTGAAAATGAAGAGGACAAATGCATGCTTCTCAGGGAGATGATAGATCAGAAAGAAGGGCTGAACTGTATGATTACTCATTGTTTTCTCCATTGCTCATTTAGGAATTTAATTTGCTCTTTAAACTGCGCCATGCAGCTAGTTTTCTTGGTTGTTTTCTGAAGCTGTTTATCACTTTTGCTTTTAAAACTTTTTTTTTGCTCTAAGGAAGCAGGTGATGGAAATGCTGGTTTCTTTTGGGTGCTTGCCTAAAACACAGTTTAATACTCATGTAGTACACTAATGTCCTGAATCTCAAAACCTCAATCTCAAGCCATCTTTCCTTAGTGGTTCTTTTACAGCAGCACCGGGGTGGAACATCTAGCAGGACTGGATTGCCTGGTGCATTATCCTCTCCTTTTATGTAGTGTCCGTGTCTGTATGGAGATCTAAGGCGCTCTCTTTTTATGCTTACTTCCTCTAGCCTTGTGAGGCTCTGTCCTCCTCATGTTGACCAGGCCATTTCTGGCTGGCTGTATGGCTTCTGCCATGTCAAGTGAATTGAGTGTCTTGACTTTTTTATCGAGGAAAGCATTCAAGTGCTCATCTTTAAAGTGGTCTCATACCCATAGGAAATGCTCTTTTCTATTGTTTAGTTCCTGTGCTAGAAAGGAGAAGGCGGCCAAGCTTCAGGTTTACCCTGGAACTGGTTTTCTATTGATCCTTTTTTTTTCAACATCAGAGAGGCCTTTAGCCAGGACGCACAAGCTGAGAGGTGATTCCAGGGGAAGATGCCCTGCTGAGGGCTTAGTCCTCTGACATTCTTTTTGACCCAACAGAGTTTTTGACAAAGGTCTATAGGCTCCTATGGGTTCAAGAATCTAAGAAGTGCAGGAGTAAGGTCTGCTGACCCTAGTTCTTGGTCCTGTTCTACCCACCTGTCACACACTGATCTCGGACACACTGTCACTGACTGCCCTGCTGAGGCAATCTATGGATCAGGATAGCCTCCTGACACTGTCTCCTACACCGGTGCCAATATGCTCACTAATGTCACTTCTGTCTATAACATGAAGCAGCCTGACAAGCCAGCTGAAACCGGAGAGATGCTTCATTTGGTCTTTTCAGCTCTAACCTCAAAACAGGGAATGTGCCAGTTTCTGATTTTAACAGCATCATATTGAGGTGGTCATACAAGCTTGGGTTTTCTTCTAGATGAAGAGATAACCCCATCTATTTGTGCTGTGCGAGGTACATGGAACCCATCTTGCACTACAAAGGATATTGGAATAACCTCTGTCTGGACTGCTCTGAACACGTTCACCAGCACTGCCAGACTGTAGCGAAGCCTGGCAAGAGAAATGCTGCTTTTGCTGAAGTGGTCCTTCAGTTGCTATTCTTAGCTGCAGTTAAGTTGCTCTGAAGTTGGCTTTAATGGGTTGTTTTTGTGCCTAAGCATTTAGAGGTGAAAGAGGGGTTACTTCCTGGAGTTCAAGAGGCATTATTCACAGGCATGTTCCTCATTCAGGCTTGCTTTCTTCTTCTGTGATATTCTGTATGGGATACGCCGATTCTTTCTTTGGTACTCTGTACCAGAAGAATGCAAGGAGCAGAAACTGTTCTTTGCCCTTGGTGTGGCACAAGGTGAAAGACGAAAGATGCTGCACGTGCTATGGGTGCAAAACCAGAAAGGTCTCTAAAATCAAATTTTGGAGGTACTTTCTTTGTGACCTGTGCAGAGATAGTGCTTTCTCACCATAAATAATTTTTCTTGTTACAGGTTTCTAATGGGTATATGTTGTATTTAGATTACTCTGTTTAATTTGTTATTATGTATCGTGTCTTGTAACAATTAGGCTTTTAAAGTTCTACTTTAAAATTGTTCTACTTTCAGTTAATAGTAATGCAGATTAATAGTTGGAATAAGTCTTGGCAGGCAGTTTTGGTTTGCATCTGAAGCACAGTGGTTGTGCTCTACCATAGGACTTCAGTGGTACTTTTAGGTACTATTCCAGTGATCTGCCTGGGCCACCGTCTCTGCCCGGCTGCATGTGGTCTGTTCTGAAAGTTTCCGTGCAGATAGTGGCATTGAATCCAGTGGAAGAGCTTGGCTGTTGCCAGTCCAACCAGGAAGCTGGGATAGGATCTGGATAAGAGATTAGAAAAGAATTGAAGTGCATTGTGGAAAAATGAAATGTGTTTCCTAATAAAGAAAATATTCTCCTGTGGGGTTTAATTTCTTGAAGTTTTTAACCTACTTGAAGGTCTTTTGTAAAAATCTTGACTGGAATTGTGATGTGTTGACACTGTGACAGTAATTCCACTACATACTGATGGACTTGGGCAAAACCATCAGAAAGGGCTAACTTTAAACTTCTGTGCATTGTTTCTGGGGTAAGGTTTGCTGGAGGGAAGATATGTTAGGAAATGGGTCTTACAGATTGCCTGTCTCCGTCCTCCCATCCTCCTCCAGCCCTTCCTAATGACCTTACTCCCACATAATTCATGCTTTGGGTTCCTATTCTGTTGTCCCACACGTGATGAAAAGTACTAATATGTAATTATTTTGATAGCATACTTTTGAAATAATTAATGATTATTTTTTTTTCCTAAGCTCCTAAAAGACGCAGACCTGCGCGCTCAATATTTGATGGTTTTCGTGATTTTCAAACAGAAACCAGTAAGTGTCCAGAGATCAGTAAGCTAGAGGTTCTATTTTTCTTTAATGCAAGTAAGATTGAAAAATAGTTTCCATTGTAAGCTATGACAGCTTTCAGTCGTTTAATGTTTTTTAAATTGCCTGCTGTATAACAGAAGGGTTGGGTTTTTTTAAATAATGTTATTAGGCTGTTCAATTTTGTAGTGTCGGTACTGTTCGCTCACATGTCTCTTCCATGTTTGTGGTACAGTTAAGGTTGTTAGTTTATTGTTCTGGGGTGGCTGAAGGGAAAGTACTGAGTAATGGACATATAAAGCAGGTAGTAAAGATGCTGGTCCAAACACTTGCCTGTGTTACATAAGTAGAACCTGCAGAGAATAGTCTGCTTTCCTATGGCGAATATTTCCCTGATAACTCTCAAAAAAATACTTTTTCTGCTCTAAAGGGAATTGAAAAGGGGGAAGAATCTAACACCCATGTAGGAAATTAAATTCATCCACTGATTTCTTGGCTAACCAGTGGTCATGCTGGCACTTGAATTAGATTTGAGTAGCTCTGAGACTTCTTCTTTGGCCGCTCACAAGATTCCCATGAATTTAATTGCTGTTTACCACTCCAAATGACAAAGCATTGGCTGTTATATGAAGTTTTATAGAATAGGATTCTGACAGCAGAACACCAGATATTTCACAGCTGAGTTAGAGCTGTTATGCAGTTGTTATTGCTGATGTTGCTGTAGTGTTTAACCATGGGCCAGGTTCCCGTATAGTTAGGTGCTGTTGGATGCTGAACTGAAAATGAGTGTTCGTAATTACTTTCTTTCCCCTGACAGGTTTTGTCAGGGTTTTCAAGTAGTAATGAACTTGTCAAGTACTAAAGTCACTGGCAGCTGTGTAAATGAAAATACACCATTTACAGAATCATCATACCCTTAAATTTTTTTCTCATCATCTCCTCTTTGTTATAAGACATGTAGAGATGCAGAATATGTAAAACCATTGTGAGGGTTTATGATGAAACTTTATCATGCTTTTTGGTAAAACTTCATAGATGGATGTCACTGGCTATCTCTGAAAAAGCAGCCCTGGCCCTCAAAGTCAGGACTATTTCCTGGCTCCTGGGCCTGCCCCACAGGGATGCTTTTTTCCCTTTGGGGGTCCAATGTCTGCTCGAAAATGTGGCCATTGACAGCTCTTTTTACTACTGGAAAGTTTTTGGTCGTGGGATAGTTACTCCCCATTTCAGCTGACTTGGTTCCATAAAATACATTTTATCACTGCATTTCTAGGTAAGCGGTTGCTGTGGTTTACCTCTATTGTATATGATCATGTGTATCTAAGAAATACGTTCTGTATTATTTTGAGTGGAATTGATACCACTAAGAGAAATCTGCTCAAAGTGTGGTACTTGGGGATAAACAAGTCTGAAAACCCGTTCACCTGAAAGAGACAGTGGTATCCTGAGTTGATTGTGGGAAGAGTAGATGTTTAACATAAACATCCAAAGATATTTCTCCGTGTAAACTAAGTCTGGTTGTTTTTTTTCTTTTCTGTGGGATTGCCTTAGAGTCAAGAAATAGAAACACGGGAATAGAAGTATTCCAAGTAAAAGTTATATGCTACAGTCTAGCTCAGTTTCCCCTTTTAAAAACATCACTGAGGACGAGTCACGGCTTTTTTTTGCTCTTTTGTTTTCAAATACTGACATATGACCCCCTCTGCTGTTACATTTATTAAGATATTTCTTAAAAGTGATTTAAATTCCCAGTGCTTGAGAAATCTAGGGCAAGCAGGGTTCTTACCTTGCATAGCAGCTAATCTTGTTCAGTGTGGTCTAACCTTGTGACTCTAGTGATGAAGTTTTGTGTATGAGCATATAGTCAATAATAAATCCATCTTGTGAGTATTTTGTCTAATTCAGCTTCCTTTCCTTTTGGGGCTATGCAGTTCGACAGGAACAGGAGCTACGAAATGGAGGAGCAGTAGATAAGAAACTTACAACGCTAGCTGACCTCTTCAGGCCTCCCATTGATCTGATGCACAAAGGCAGCTTTGAAACGGTAAGTTCCTTATGTGATGACTGTGTACAGTGTGGGAACCTTGTGTTAGGCTGCTGGTATGCATGGATCCATTTGTCAGATGATCAGAAAGTTACAAAGGACCATATAGTGATAAATGTTTGATGGACTGCATATGGAAATATTGATGACTTACTGAAGGATTTAACTAAAGACCACATTGTTTATGTTTCAGTGTCAGTGTGGCAAATCACACTTGGTGAAAGACTTTAGTGCACAAAGGAGGCTGGTCAAAATGGAAAAATTGCATGCCTTGAAGTATCTCTGTATAGCACGATACAGAAAAAGCTGACTGCTTTTGATAGGTGAACAAGTACTTAGCAAGGGGCTATGTAGTTTGCAGCACAGTCTTGCTAAGAAGCTCAGACGGAGTTATGTTAACACAGCTTCTGATAGCTGAGCTAGTGAAAGTATTTGTGTGTGTCTTGGTCCTGAAGGCATGACTTTATCTTTAGTAGAGGTCTTGCTCTTGTCTTTTGCATCTGGCAGTGATGGAAAAAGTATCCAAGAGATTGTCTGCCTGAGAAGGGGACTGTTAACTTTAAATAATTGCAGGTGTAGGCATGTGTGGATCTAGTCGTTAGTTGTAATGATATGGATTAGTGACTTAACTAGTGATTAGAGAATATGCAAATGGATATATATTTTTAATGTTTGAGTTAATAATTTCTAGATATTCTTCAGAAGTTGCAGTTACTACTGAACTTCCACCTGGTCGTCTTTAAGTAGCTGAGATTGATTATTATAAGATGATTTCATGAGAATGCAAACTAATGATCAAATATTGCAATACAGGTGCTGCAGACAGTGCTGGAGATATGACTCCATGAGCTGAACAAAAATACTATTTACATTCTTTTCACATTTGCCTCTACTGCCATGCACAAATACTAGACCACTGCTGGAGAAGTTTTGGAGAAGTGCTGTGTGCCTTTATTGAGTCTCCAGCTCTCATCCTGTTGGCTTCGCTCTCTTTTTATGCTTTCCAAATCACCAGGAATCAGTTGGCTTGTCACTAATTCCTGTGTTCTGCCAGTGCCCTCCATATATTTAATCTTCTAACAAAATTCTGGGTTTGAAAGGATGTTGCTGGAAGATAGCTGTGTCTGCCTCAGCAAGTGACATGGTGCAGTGGGAGCAGATGAGCAGACTGAAGTAGCTGGTGCTGAGGCATCCCGGCCTTGTGATATGTGGTTCAGGGTTTAAAACAAAATTGTAAACAAGGTTTAAACAAAGTTGTGTCAGGTCCTCCAGCTGATGATACCTACTGGGCCTGTAGTTCAGAGCTGTTTGTAAACCAAGCAAATGTGTGGTTAAAGGGAACTCCCATGAAAACAGCCAGTGCTGCTCCAGACTGGAACATATACAGTCGGCGAGTGCTCTCTCACCTCTGGTGTGGAATTTGAGATGTTTGCTAGTCTTTCCTCATGCCTTGCTGAAAACATGTCAAGACTTTAGCAATGTTGATTGTGGCATCTGTCACAGTCAAAAGTAGTTTCAGAGGATGAAATAACTGACGGATATAGATTTAATTGTCCTAAGGTCTCTGCATTCTTATTCAGTCTTGTAAATTTTAAAAAACCCAAACAAACAGGTGGGCAGGGGGAGTGGTTTGTATATACACACCTTGTCCTGTTCTTTGCAGTAACTCAAATTTAAAGACACGTACACTTTCTGGTATTGGTATTCACCTTTTGTGTTCTTGTACAGTTCCTTGTCCCGTGATATACCCTTCATCTCAAACAGACAGTCCTCAACTTCATTACAATAAAAATCTTCAACTTCTCAATTTGTTTTGCCTTTTATGACTGTAGACTGCTGTACTGCTTCACCCTGGGGCAGTGTCGGGCCTCCTGTGAATCCGGTGACAAGAGTGTCTCAAAATTAATCTCTAGCAAGCTGCTGTTAGCTTCTTCCTTCTCTGTACATTTAGTTAAACATAGATAAACTGTATAATAAATCAGAGATGTTTATCACATTCCAAAGTACCGAAGGCTAAGTACTGTCATTGTGATGCTCTGGTAGTTTAGTGTCAGTCTAAGTGGGGTTTCCTTATTATTATTGGTGCATGGTGTATTCTAACCTCTGGAGGGGTGTGCAAGAACATTCTACCAGTGTTGTGCTAGGTACATTTATCATAGAACCATTTAGGATTTATTACTTTGTTCAAACTTAGGAAGAGTGGTGGCGTCTGGTCTTACTAAGATTTTCATGTATCTTTGTTGCTCATCTTTTGTTGCTCCTCTTTGGGTACTCTAAGGTTGACTTTGATAGTAAGTAGATTTAGTTATCTTTGGTTTCCCCAAGAAACCTAATTTTTCTTCAATTACAAAGAAATTTTGGTATCAGTAAAGAACAAAAAGTTGCCATTTCATTTTGACTCAGTAATACTAGATTTTAAGAGTAGATGAGAATTAACTTTCATTGAAGAGAAATTGTCAAGTGTTGAATTACATTAATTTTTTTTAATCTGTGAAAAAGCATTGTGCTTCACATACAGAACAACTTGTGATCACTATACTCGTAAAGTTAAGTGTGTGCTTAATTTAATTACACCATAGAAATGTGGTGAAAATGATTTGATACGGAAAATCTGTAAAAGACTTTATTTTAATCCTGCAGGCCTTTTGGACATAGTGGCTGAGTCAAGAGATGTTAGTTACCTGGTGGCTGGTGGATTGGGGCTATATAAACCAGAGGCAAAGGAGTGATGCACCAGCAAGATGTTAATCCAAACTGCCTTTTTTTCTTACTAGAAAATTTCAGAGAGACTTTCAGAGCTTAAATACACAGTGTCACTAAAACATCTGTGTTTGAGGAGTGTTGCATGGTTATATGATTAGGCTGTTAAGAGTCAGTTAAGATTGCACAAGGGATTTTTAACTGTCGTTTCCTGACTGTAATATTGAGCTTTCATGTGTATTAAGCTTCAGACTTATCTCCTTAATGTGGAATCTGCTAGAAATAAATCACTAGAGTGTAATAAATACAAAGCATGCTTGGTGTGTAATTTATTTAAAGAACAGCTTGGTTTTGTTCTAATGTCAAAGACTGCTTTCAAGAATTGCAGAGGTGTTCATCTCCTCATGCATATGATGTGAGGTATGATTTAATTTGTGGGGGGTACACACCAAATTGACTTAGTTTACACTTATGTAGGGAGGAGATAGTTCTGGCTTGTGCAGTTCTGTGCTTAACGCTCATTAGGATTTCGGTACTTCTGTGAAGTGACAGTATGTAATGTTGCAGAGTTTCAAGTCTGTCTATATGAAATTTCTTTGTTTTCCAAGTTAAACCCTTTCTAGCTGCTCCCTGCTTTACAGCTGATACTGACTTTTTTTTCTTTGTATGTAGCAAGCAGCATTAGTTTGGAAACTAATAGAGTCATTGTATTCCAGTGGGGCAATTATCTTTGCATAAGGTGCTTCTAGACTGGTCAGTTCCATAAGCACAGCCTGCAGATGCACCTTTGGCACAGGAATGGCTGGTTGATGAAAGGATGTTATGTCCTTTCCTGCACTGGCCCCAGCAAGAAGTGTAAATCTAGCACAGATAGCATATTTCCTGTTAATCTTGTGTTCTCACATTCTGTCACCTGTTATCTTCTAAACTGAGTCATGGTTGATTAGCAGATGTCCAGAAGGTCACAAGATGCTGGCTCCACTTCCTGGTTTCTTTCTGCTGACTTAAAGGAGCAGTGCATTTCAACAAAGCTGAGCAAGGAAGAACCACCACAAAATTTGTAAACTGTACATGGTTCAGAAAAGTCAAATAAGAGGAAAACATGTTATTATTAGTAGTGCAAGAGCTAGAGGTTGTCCATCGAGATCCAGTACCGAGTGTAAAACAAGACTACTTTCAGATACTGCCTAACCAGATTGCTGGATTGTTGCTGTAAGTTGTCGGAGTGATGAAAAATGTGAATGGGTAGAAAAGGGAAAGGTAAACTTAAGGCAGATCCGTTTGGTTTTGTTGTGGTTTTGCATTTGGCCGGTTGTATCTGAGATCCACTACCTCTGTCTTTAAAAGTTCCTACTGTGCTGATTGCTGAAAGCTTGAATAGAGATGCTTGCAAGGAGTGGTTGTTCTGTACTTACCCTATATGTGTGCTCTTCAAGTGCCCGGTGCTGCCCTTTATACCTCAAAGGAGGAGGAGAAATGGGGGGCAGTTGATGTTCGAAACAGTGGATCTAGAGCCATCAGACAGCTTTTGGGATATGCAAGCCAGCTCTTGAGCCTTCCCTTGTTCTTTTTGCCACTTACCAACATGACCCACCAATATAATCTCCAAATCCACAGTGTTTCTTCCCCTCTGACTCTTCTCCTTCCACCCACCTACACCCCCTCAGAAAAACCCCAGTAGCTGTGTAAGAGCAGAGCTGGGTGTGTGCGAGATGGTAGCAATTTAACTATGTCCCTTTAAATGTTAAATGTGAACCCTCTTGATTTTAGAAGGAAGTTAAAAGTAGTTTCAAAAGCTATACCTGCTCTACAGGTGGAAAGTCATCTTTGCAAATGTTCTGTGTGGAATTTCCTGCTTGCATCCTTTCAAGGACCTTAGCTGGTTGGAGGAGAGGTAGAGCCAGGTTTTCACTAATACTGAAAAATGTACAAAGTAAGTGTAGCAGGGTGAGATGTGCTTTCTAGCTTTCTAGTTATATATTTTTGAGTTTGTTCTTTCAATCCAATATGGATTACATGAGAACGCAGGACTAAGGCAGTCCAATTGACTCAAATAACATAAGGATTTTTGCTCCCTTCAATCTTGGGCAGTACCTCTAGACCTTTTCTTAAACTGATTTCCTAGAATTAGTTCTCAAAATCCATAGCTAGCTCAAAACAAGTCTTTTAAATAAAAGCATAATGACTATATTTAAGACCCTTACCAGTTACTTAGGTGTCACCTGCCCCACTTTTCTCTCCTGGTAACCATATACTGGATTCTGACACTGTAATGTTAGTGGTAAGTAGTTAGCGTGAGGTCCCTTGTGAGAACAGGAGGACAGTTCCATGCTTCTACATTCATTTTTTTTCCTTTGAGTAAAATAAAAATTGGCTCCGCAGGTTTCTTGGCCATGCAGATGAATTTTGTAGACTGAGATTCTTCACTTTGTGAAGCTAAGTGTGTGGGGTTCACATGTCTGTCTATCACACATTGGATAGGCTGACTGTTCGAAAGTGCACTGGCTAAAATTTGTTTTAAAATTAAAAACTTTGGGGAACAAACTATTGCACAAAACAGCAAAATCTTGAAAAACATCCTAATTCCTTGAATTTGCTGTTACGTGCATTACCAGCAGGATGGTGAACACGCTTATAAATAAATACCTTTTTTCTTTTCTTAAAAGGAAAGGGAATTCGTATGCTAGTTCCAGTCTTTCCAGGTGGTAAGAGCATTCCTGCTGTTGATATAGCCCTCTTTTTTTCAACAGGTATGACAGTTCAGCGATCAGAATTACATTCTTGATCAAACTCCTACCATTAACTTGCAGCCAAGCAATCAGACAATGCCAACTTTGTGACTCAAACCAGTAAGATTTCTTCCTGCGCCTTCCCGTCTTCCTCCCCATTTGCAGTCTGGATAATGAGCATCAAAAAATGATGCCTAATTTGGCAGTTGCACAGTAATAGAGTAACTCAAAACTTAGAAAAAAGAAAACATGCAGAGAGGGGGTCCTGTTGAATTGATGCAAGTGCTTTGTCAGTTAGCAGTCAACTTAAATAGAAGATGATCCACAGGTTTATCTTTAGAATGAGCAGGTCTTTCCTCTGTTGTCAGATCAGTGTGATTGACTACAGTCTTCCCTGAACAAATACTTTATTCAGCATCCCTGTGTCGTGTCCCATCCCCCCCAAATTGCTTTTCCCACTCTGTGCTTGACTTGTTGAAATCCAGCAGCCCTGTTCCTTGATGTGATTCTGTAATTCAACCAGCCTCATTTAAAGCAGGTCTTTCAGCCCTGCCTTCTGTTTTGTGGATGCCTTTTCACTAGCACTGTCCATCTTTCTCACTGTGAAGGGGTTTTGGTGAAAAATCTGACAGTGTTAGAAACCATCACTGATCATTGCTGGCATTGGTTAAGTCTGGCTCTTCAGTTTTATCTTATGAAGCTTTTCTCTCTGCTTACAGGCCAAGGAGTGTGGTCAAATGCAGAACAAATGGCTCATGATAAACATTCAGAATGTGCAAGATTTTGCCTGTCAGTGTCTCAACCGCGATGTCTGGAGCAACGAGGCTGTGAAGAACATAATCCGGGAACATTTCATTTTTTGGCAGGTGGGAAATTCAATGGGCCTGTGCTGGTAACTTGGTGTCTTGGTCGATGGGGCAGTGAAAGCAACGGACTTCATCAAATAAAATGGCACTGTTGCAGTTCTCTTGGTGAACTTGCAGAAAAGATGCATTAGTTCATGGAGATGTAGTTTATGGATGTAGATGTGGTTCATGGATATGCATTTGAATGCATAAACTGTCTTTCCCTTGTGCATTCAGGATGTTACCATGTAGCTTTGAATACATGGACTGTTAGAGGCGTATTTTCAGCTTGTGAGAGTTACTGAGAACTGTACGTACCATTTGTAGTGTATACTGTAAAACAGAGGAAAAACTTGGTACATTTTTAAGATACAGTTTGTTTGTGTTCCCTCTCCACCCAGTAATTTGCTTCCAATGTGGTGTTTTGTAGGTATACCATGACAGTGAGGAAGGACAGAGGTACATACAGTTTTATAAATTAGCAGACTTCCCTTACGTCTCCATCCTGGATCCCAGGACAGGTAAGAGAAGTAACAGTTGGTTACCTGCAGTTTATATGTCCAGTGAGAAGGACTGGCAGTTGTGGGCTAGAATCCGTCTTTCACAGTATGTGTTACATTCACCTGAAGAATCTCAGTTACATTGTTTTGCTCTCTGAGAGACCTTGTTGTCATGAAGAAGTGAAGCAATATGTTTTGGAGGAGGTAAGGGGATAAAACTCCCAAGGCTTGCTGAAATTTTGTGTATTTGGTTATCATACTTGGTATAGCCTAGCAAGTACTTTGCGTGGAAAGTAAAGATAGTACCACCTGCTGGTAAAACTCTGAAGTGAATTTTTTTAAGTGTCCTTTTAAAAGCTACTTGAAATCGTGTGATGAATAAACTACAATATTTGTAAGCATTACATGAATCTGCTTCTTGCTCCTTGCACAGTAGCTTTGTGAGGCTCAGAGATGACTTATTAAATTGCATCTTAATTTTGAAAGACCTTTTTGGCTTTGGGTTTTTTATTTTTGTTTTTTGTTTTTGTTTTTTTAACTGAAAACTCAAACTTCTACCTCCCCTTCATGGTCTTTTGAAATTGTTACTTTTTCTTTTGTGTCCCAACACCCTTTCTTCTTTTATCATCATATAATGCCACTAAAGTAATTGTCTGGTCTCGTGCTTCTCAGAACTGAAGTAATGGTGTCTCTAATCAGAGCTGAGATTTCTTGCTATATGACTTAAACCACCCAAACCCATTTTTTATTTTTAATGTAGAAACTGAAGAGTACACTTCTTAGAACTTTACTTGTGGAAGCAAATACTTTTTGCCAAGGTGTAGAATCAAAGCAGGCAAGAATGTAGAAATGCTTCTTCACAAACTTAGTAGTTTGGGTTTTTTCCTTTTGATGCCTAATTCACCATTGTGTGCACATGCTCCCATAGATAAAAAGAAGAGACTAGAAATAAACAGGGTCTGTATTTATATCTGTCCATGATTGAAACCTTTTCAAGGGGGTGGAAGGAGGAAGCTTTGTAATTATCAGGTGGTAGCCTGTAGGAAGCCTGTCCGCAAACACGGACTCTTGCAGAGTGCAGGCACAGCAGTGAATTGGTGTGTTTGACCGCTAAGCTACAATCTTTTGCTGAAATTATATTTTGTGATACTTTCTGTTCCCTAGGCCAGAAACTAGTGGAGTGGCACCAGCTGGATGTGACTTCTTTCTTGGACCAAGTGACTGGGTTCCTGAGTGAGCATGGACAGCTGGATGGCCATTCTACTAGCCCTCCCCAAAAATGCTCTCGTTCAGTAAGTATGAGGCACATTAGGAGGACTGGAGAAAACGGAAAGAAAATGCTAGCCTATCTTTATCCTGCTGTACCGATTTCCCATTCAGTAGTACAAAGAGACTTAATGAGTTAGTGCAAGAGCGTGCAAAAATATGGTGCACCAGAGAATACCTTCTCCCATGATAACTATTTTTGTTGTGCAGTTTGTGCTTTCAGCATTTGTTTTGGATTTAGCAGTTGCAGAATTGTGCATGTGTGAAAGGGAAATATATCACTCCATGTGAAACTCCAAGAAGTCATTAAGTAGTCACAGCATGGCTAGCTTTCCATGGTGTTTGTTCCTGACAGTTTTAGTAGCTTCTCTTTGGAAGACTGATGTCCTCTTGATTTTCAGTACATATTTAAAAGCAAATTTTATGTATTTGTTGTATGTCTGTATTCAACAGGAGAGTCTCATTGATGCCAGTGAGGACAGCCAGTTGGAAGCTGCTATCAGAGCCTCGTTACAGGAGACACATTTTGATTCCTCACAGGCCAAGCAGGAGAGTCGGTCAGATGAGGAGTCAGAGTCGGAGCTTTTTTCCGGAAGCGAAGAGTTTATTTCTGTTTGTGGATCTGAGGAGGAGGAGGAATCGGAGAATCCTGCCAAGTTGAGAAAGTCTCCACACAAGGACTTGGGGTATAAAAAAGAGGAGAGCCGGAGGCCTCAGCCTGAGCCCCCTGCAAGAACTGAGCCTGGGACAACATCAAATCACAGAGTACTGCCTTGCATTGATGCAGGGATACTGGAGGAGTCAACTGACAAGCCTGAAAGTACATTTCAGGGCCTAGATGTGAATGGTAAGTTGCCATGTTTGTGGTTTTTTTTTATAGTGACTTGTGTTTTGGTTTTTTTTCCTGAAAATTGTTATATGCTGCCAAGCACAGTTGCATCCCTTGTTTCGAAAAGCTAAATATTTTCTTCTGTCTTACTCCCTCCTTGACACCAGATGCGATTCACCTTGCCAGCAGCACCACTTTGGTGTATTGATGCCACAAACTGCAGAGTTGTGTTAGGCACTGAGCTTAAGTTTCTTAGTCTGAGACCTTGTACACAAATAACGTATGCATTGGTGTAATGCAGGTGCACATGACAGGGCTTCTACCAGTATGGTAGAGAGAAGCAGAATAACATCAGCCCCACCTTGTGCTCAGTTAGCTTGGCTGCCTTGACAGTCTGGACTGAGTTTTAGTAGTGCAACTTTGGCTAATACAAACGAGTCCCTGGAGTCTCTGTTCCTCCCTGGTGTGCCTGAGCTGGGATGCAGCAGAGTGAGGTGGTCTCAAAGGCACAGGTAGCATAGTGTGCTTTTCTCTGGGAATGCTGACCGTTTTCAGTCACTACTATTAACTCTTGAAAGACTCCTGAGTTTGATGTGTAAAGTTTAAACACATGGTAGAAGTATATCTTCATAGACTGGAACATTGTATTTGTCTCCAGTCCCTAATCCTGCTATGCTGTGCAGTAAAGCGTGCCACCTAAAATCTACAGAAGAGCTGAATTCAGCTGCCTTGTTGTTTGTTAACTTGTAGTAACTTCCTTTGTGCTAGGACCAAAGGCACAGCTGATGCTAAGGTATCCAGATGGAAAGAGGGAACAAATTTCACTGCCCGAACAAGCTAAACTTCTGGTGAGTGGAGTTCATCGGAATCCTTGTTTGAGTACAGGAAACTGGAGAATTTCTCATCCTGTGGTGGCTCTATTGAAATTGGATCTAGTGAAAGTGGTATATCCAGGGAGTGCTTGCACTGTCATTCTGCTGTGTTTCTTCTGTGTCATTCCTCTTTTTGATCAACAGACTCTGCTGGCTCTGTTTCCATTGCTGCTTGGGTTGCATATATGCTCTAGTGTCTTCCTTAGTCCCAGAACTGCTTGTTTCCTTTCTAAAATGACTCTAAATGGCTTTTGCTTTAATCATTAAATTGCTGTAAAATACTCTCAGCTCACTTGTTTATGGTTGGTTTATTTTTTTTCTAAATATGGAAAAATTGCCTATGGTCAGACAATGGTAAAATCAAAGGCAAAACTCCTCATTCTTGTCCTCCATCTCTTTCACCGTACTTCCACACTGCTTTCTGGATGTGGATGACGGAGCAGACTTTGGAGGAAGTTCTCCCAAAATAAATTTTTTATAATACTACTTAATTACTGTGCTTCAGGCATGCATCTCAACTGTGCTTTGGGTTTGTTTACCTTGGAGAAATTGATGTGGATGTAATTTCCATCAAAATTTTGCAGATGCTTATCTGGAAGCAGTGTGTATTCCTGTTAGCTGTGAGTTTTCATGACACAGTGGCCAGTTAAGCTTATTTTAGTGAAATCAACCTAAAAGCTGTGTATTGAAGTCTTGGGGAAGGCAAAAACACACCTCTTCAGAAGGATCTCTTGTAGATTTAGAAGAAAAGTGTCACATCATTTACAGAAAATGAGAGTATAACCTAGTCTGCAGCACTCTAGGAGTGTACAGTGTCTCAAGCTCATATTCTCATCCTTAGCTCTTTTGCTTGAAAGTAAGAGGGGGAAAAAAAAGTTGCTTTCTTATACCATCAATTCTCTCAAAACCAAGCATAAGTGGGTGGGATGTAGACTGCCTGCAGTACTACACGGGGAGTCCTGGGGCTGAAATAGAAAGACTGAGGAACACTGGCAGAGCATCGCTGTTACTGTAGGAATCAGCTTTACTTTCGGACCTTCATTGTTGCTTTGTCGTAGCAGTCATTGGTGTATAATCTTTTCCCAAGTACTCGTTTATATCTTAACTGCTTTTTGAAAGCATTCTGTTAAATAAAGTTGTGTGTATGATTAAACATATAGCACTTTTGATTATTTAATTAGTTTATTTAGGTGATACATAGGTGTAATATTGATATATTCCTGATAATCCTGACTTCTGGTTTGACTCCTTTTATGGACTGTGGTAGTTAAAGGAAGTTAATCTTGGCATGTGATTTCCTTTACTGCTGCCTGGTCTATAGTCAGCAGAGGAATTTATGTGAGTCAGGGTTTGTGGGTAAAGATATTTCTGTTGCAGAGCTGAACAGGCACCTTTTGTGCTCATGTCATGTGATCTTTTTAAAGCCATTTCAGTCAGATCTAGATTGAGTCTCAGGTGTTTCTTTGTGAGCATCATTTCCATGCTGATTTTTTTTTTTTTCAGCCTTTGCTTCCACTTTAAAGCTGTCCAGATATATAAAAAGAAATTGTTTAAGGAGACAGTTGCACTTCAGAACTTTTAACTGATGATATGATATTGCTCTCCCACCAACACTGGCTGTTTTTAAAAACATTTTTAAAAATTATTGCGTTGTTATCAATCAAGAGTGGCTTCTTTACACGCTGTTGTCTCCAGGATGTGCTTTTGCTTCCAATATTACTGTAATCCTTTTTTTCCGCCAGACAAAAAAAAAAAGGCAACACTGTCTTTTTATAGAAGCAATTGCTCATTGTGTGCAATTAAGTAGCTGACTTCACTCTGTTCAGCAGCTCAGCCCTTTGTCTGCATCGCTGCCTGGTTGCCTGAATAACTTCTGTTGTCTACCAAGTGTTAGAAGGTGTGCAGGAAAGGCTGGCCTTTTAAATGGGACAGGGGGGAGACATGGGCAGTAAACTTAACTGAGTTTTTAAATACAGTGGTTTGTAAAGGAATTTTGATTGTCCTTGTTACCTGAAAAGTAAGTCAAAGCCACTTACTTGCATTCCTCACCAGACACAGGCATGATCTGCAAAGCCTGTTGGAGAACAGTCCAGGTGAAAGAGGAGGTTGGGGCGACAGTCTCCTCATACCAAAGGTTTGTGTGTGGATTTTGATGAATTTGAAAGAAATCTCCATGCTGGTACTTCCCTGGCTGTTCTGCAGTCATCAAATCTTGGAAATGTCCAGGTTGAAAAGGATCCCTGGAGATCATCTGGCCTAACCCTCTGTAGGGCTGTAGATGAGGTTATCCAGGGCCCTCTCAAGCTGGATTTAGAGTACTTCCAGCAAGGGAGATTCCACCACTTCTCTGGGCAACTTACTCCAAAGTTCAATTTCTCTCACAGTAATTATTTCTCTCCTTCCTTATATCCAGATGAAATTTCCTCTGGAGCAACTTGTGTGTGTTGTCTTTTGTAACTGTACATCTTTGTGAAAGAAATGCCTTTATCTTCTCTGCGTTGGAACACTGTGATGATATTCCCACCAAGCCTTTTCCTTTCGAGGCTGAACAATCCAAGTCCTTCAGCCTTTCTTCATGTACTGAGGCATGTTCTCTACTCTAGTCATTTTGATGGCCCTTCGCTGGATCCTGTCCAGTTTTTCCTTTTCTCTCTTGAATGCGGAGAGACCAAAACTGAACACAGTATTCCCAGTGTGGCCCAGCAGAGTGGCGTAATTGTATCCCTTCACCTGCTGGCAATACTCTTGTTGATGCAGCTCAGGTTTGCTGCTGCTGCTGCAAGGGTGCACTGCAGACACATGTTGAACTTTCTTGATGAGTTTTGACAGTCTCTCCATGACACCCTGGATCTTGGCTGTAGGCAAGCAGCAGGCTTCCAAGACTCAGAGTTAGCTCGACAGTTGGTTGTTTCAGTCCCCCTCAGGAGTCCCCTCCACCAGCACACACTGCTTTTCCCTGCTGGTTTTGACCTACTGACTAGGACCAGTGGGTCCAGTTGTGTCTTCCAGTGGAACTTGTTTGTCCTCTCCATTTATTGCCAAGACTTTATATTTTTTTTCCAACTGATTTCCACCCCCCCTCCCCTGCAATGAAGAGAGCTGCTGTTTTGCAGCCACAGGTCTCCAGGGTGCCTTATCTTGCAAGTTGGTGTCCTGCCTGTGTTTGTGTCTTGCTTCTGGTTATCCCATTCTATCTGCAGCACAGAGTCTCAGTTCTTGCCCTTGCAGTGTTGCTGCCAGCATCCTGCTGCTTTCCTGCTCATCTTCCCTGATGCAGCAAAACAAGCTGACCTTTTCCTGCAACTCCTTGACCTCATGCTCCATCTGCATTGATGCCCCTGAAACATTAGGAAGAGTGCTGTGGGCTGTTGTGGGGGACCATATTCTGCGTCCTGTCAGCACCGTATGACCGACAGCTTTCCTACCAGACCACAAACACCCAAGTGAGCAGCCACCCAAGTTATGTCCTGAGCCCCTTGCCTGTGAGCTGCAGCGGTAACTACCAACAACTTTTTTGTGGTGCCAAAGGGACAGCTACATAGCGAGGGGAAGCTAGTGGAATAATTGGTATTACTAGAAGCTTAATACCGATAGCTTACCTCCTTACACTTAATTCACTGGCGTAAGCTGTCCACAAAACCTATGTGAACAGTATTGTTGGGACCCCCTTGTTTTTTCATACTTTCTGTTTTATTACAAACTAATAGTCTTTTTTCCCGTCTTTAAGAAGCTATGACTTTTCATTCTGCCCAACTTTTGCTCTGTTGTTGTATCCCCTACTGTCTGCCAATCTCCATTTCTCTGTCCCTGTCTATTCATACTTTACGCTCTCATCTGCTGTGTTTCCTGATGAACTTGGGAAATCTCTCTCATCGTAGCATGGACATTAGCTCTTCCTGATACATCTGCTTGTTGGGTTGTGAGGCTGATACCTCTTCATCCCAATGCCCTCTGTATCCTGCCCCAATTGCTATTGTAGGCAGAGAAGTTGATGAAGTGAAAAGAGCTTTAAAAAACAAAACAACCCCAAAACCTAGTGCTTCTTGAAGGCAGAAAAAAATTTAAATTTTTAGTAAAAATGCTGCATTTATTTTTGTCAATGTTACCTGACAAAAATAATTCTTTGGTGGCTTTTAGGTTTAATGTAAAGGTAATATCTGACAAACAAGTGAGGAGGCTTCTGTTTTGGGGCACTTAGGACCTTTTTTTTTTTTTTTTTGCAAATCTTGTTTTACTGTGCCTTGAATGTCTGATGGGGAATTCAGCTCGCTTGAGTTAATGTACTATTATGTCTGTCTTCTGTTTAAAGAATCAGTTAGGTAAGGGATCACTTGGTAATTATTTTTTATGATTATTCATACCATGTGCAGGCCAAATTAGATATTAAAGTAAAATGCAAAATTTCAAAATGTCCTTTGTCTGTGATTACAAACTTTTTTTAAAGGAAAATGGATTTTTTTTTTACATTCTTTTGTTTTGTTTTGAATTATGACACTTCTCCTTTCTTTCTCTCCAGGCTCTTGTGAAACATGTCCAGTCAAAGGGATACCCCAATGAACGCTTTGAACTTCTCACCAACTTCCCTCGAAGGAAACTCTCCCACCTGGACTATGAGATCACGTTACAGGAGGCAGGCCTGTGTCCTCAAGAGACTGTCTTTGTGCAAGAAAGGAATTAGCACCGTGGCCTGAGTTCTCCCAGCCTTCCTCCACTCTCCTCTGCGGGGGACACCAACTCATTAAATATGCAGTTGAGGGTCGTAGGATTGCAGCGCTGAAATCAGGCAGGCAGCTGGCTTGCCCTTCTCTCCTTCTCTTCTCCTGCTCTAGTGACCAAATGAGAGTGTTCAGAATGTTATTTTCTTCCTCAGCTTGGGCCCTGTGGAGAGCATTGAGAAGAACATCTTTCCTTTGTTTTCATGGAATAAAGTAGAACGGTGATCCGTGTATCCAGTATGCTGGGGCTTGGAACGGCCATAGTTCATGTACCCTTCTCGCTGCTATTCTTAAATCTGTTTTGTTTAATTTATTTTTGAAAATAGTGTGTGATAAGGCACCAAGTCATCTTTCTGTAAGGAGAAAGTGTAATCTTCAGTACAGTCTTTCCTTTGTTTTGATTCTCTACAGAAAAGGTCTCCATTAACCATACCGCCTTCTTAAGGGTTCACTGATCCAGCACTCTGTGAAAATTTGGTTTTTAGGAAGGAGTTGGGTTAGGCTATGGTGAGATACTTTGCCTCCATCTAATTTAAAGGCTTCTAGATCGCTTGCATGTTTTCCTCCTGCTTTAAATGCTGCCAGTGGACATAGTAAGAAAAACAACCAACCAAAAATAAAAACCCAGCTATACTGTTTATAGGATTGACTGCCTGGTGCCGAGGGAAAGCTGCATGTCCACTGTTGGAGCAAATTTGACTCCTTGGTAGAAGTAGGTTGGGTTTCCATTTGTTCTCTTCCCAACATCCCCTAAGTGTCTCAGTTTTACTTGCTCACAGGATTTTGCAAATGATGATAGAAGGTGGCAGGATACTGTGGAGATCTTGGACTCGCTGGAGAACACCCGTTGCAAAAACTTGACAGTTGGCTTTTTTGTTTGCCTGGTGTTTTGTTTTCCCCAGGAGTGATGAGCTTTGCAGGGGTTTTAGAGCACTGACTGCAATCGAGCAGGTCGGCAAGTCCTAGGCAGGTTTTATTTCATTAATTAAAAACATACACAACCTTGTCAATCTGTGGAATGAATTAATGCTTTATAAAAGACTTCACAGCCTGGTGGCTTCAGTGCTCTGGGCTGCTTTTTATTCTATTTTTGTGTTCATCTACTGTCACTTACCTCTAAATATGGAAAGCTGCTCCCTTATTTAGGCTTTCTTTTCAGCTCTGGAAGGTGGTACCAGAAGTCACGCAGGCATATCCTGTGTGTACGCTGAGCCATGCAGAGTGCCCTGTTTGCCCATTGTCTTCTCTAGACATTGAGCTGTTGATCAGTTGGTGTTACGGTAGGCATTACAGTGGGATAAAAGTTAACTAATGCAGCCATCCTCAAGTTGGGTGTCAAATTTGTGTGTTTATAATTAAGAACTCAGTTTAGTGTGCTCTTCATCACTGAGGAAAAAGACATGTGAGACCTACCATAACCGCTAACTTTCTCTGCAACTGTCAGATGATTATACTTGTAAAAGAAAAAGCCTTTCTTTAGTGGTCAGAAATTCACCATAGACTAAAACTTTTCAAGATATTTCGCCTTTAGTTTCTTACTAGCCTGCATACTTTGGAGTCTTTAAATGTAGGAAATCACAGAAAATGTCTTGCATTCCCCATGACAATACTAGCTCACAACTGTCGTCTTCTCATAATTGGGGTTTTATATGTAATCATAAAACTGATTTCCTTTCTACACAGAAACTATTGCATTCTGCTGCAAGATGCAATATCAGGAGAGCAAAATCTGGTAGCAGTTTCCTGGTCAACAGTTGATGTGACATCGGATGTCATTTTTGGTTTTTAAAGGGACTCGTGTCATGGGGGCTGCTTCCCAGCATTAGAAAGTGAATTGCAAAGCCAGCAGAGGAGTGGGGGATGTTGGTGTCTGGCCTGTGAAGCAGCAGTGGACTGAAGGATCCTTTGTGTTTCTAGGATATCCAAGTTCATAAGTCGGACATACAAGAGAGTGAGACAGAAGGAAACCCTTTCCATGTAGGCTGAACGTTTCCCTAAGTAGCTTCAGCTGTCTAGGTGAAATAACTCACTCTGACATTTGTTGCCTTGACACTCATTACTTCTCCTGTGGTTAGCCACAAGAAAATTAAGGTGGGCTGCCAACGGAACGCAGTACCCAACACATGTATAGATAGCCCTTTCATCTCCCTCAGGCAGGCTGGGATGGGATTATGTTGACCTTTCCTGCTCTCCTGCCTGTTCCTACCAGTGTAAGGCAGGGAGCCTTTGTGGTTCCACTCATTCCTCTTTTGAGTTGTGGTTAATTGGCTGTGTTTGCTGGTGGAAGGCCAGCTCATTTGGGACAGGCTTGGGTTTGTAACCATGCTGGGAACATTGTTCCACATCAGCTTTTCTAGCAGTTAAGTTAAACATACAAAATTGGCTCTGCCTTTTCAGTCCTAGGTCTGTTTTATAGGTAGCTTCTCTTCTTCCCTCCCCCCCCGCCCCTCCCCGGCTGTGCTAATATACGTGGGGTTAGGCTGTGATATGTTGAAGCAATTTGATGTAAAATAACTAACAGCTCTGTCTGCAGTGGGGAAGAGGGGAAACTGTGTTGCAGGCAAGAGCATGCGTTTCTTCCATCAATTCTGCTGCTGGAGAGACTGTGCACTGCCTGGGCCCATACTGTGAACCTTCCTTTCTTACCCTCTCTTTCAGACCTAAGTGTGTGAGCTGCAGGGCAGTGGGCAGCTGACAACTCCTTCTTTGTTCAGCTGTAAAGAAAGGAGTAACCTTACACTCATCATCTTGCTATCAAAAACAGAACTGGGAGCCCTAGGTTAGCTTTTTGTTGCTTTTGTTATGCTAAGAGCAGCTCGGTCACCTCTCTCACAAGGAAGCAAACGTGTCACTTGGCTGCTGCAAGTTTATTTTTAAACCGTCAAGAAACATGCCTCTTGAGCATGGTAAATGGTTTTGCCCGCTGGTGTAGTGAGGCCAGGAGCCCTTATGCTCGCACTTCATTTTTTCTTTCTTGATATTTTATTTAGAAAAATATTAGTATTTTTATAACCTAACAGGGAAAGAACAACGTGAAGTTGAAGATTTACAGTGAAAATGGGATTTTTCTTAAGTCTCGAAGTTCCTAGTAGTTTGTTCTGTTCTGTGAGCCTGTGGTTTTTTTTTTTTCTTCCAGTTTTCTTTTGCTTTGGTCTGGGAGCAGGAGGCAGAGAAAAATTTTTCTTAAAGAAATATCTGTCCTTGCATGTGGCTCTTCATTTCTCCCTTCATTTCTCTCTCCTCTCTCCCCCTTCTTCTCAACCCAAATAAAACCAGTGCTGCAGCACACACATCAGTCAGCTGTGGTGGCTGAAAGCTGTTAAGAAACAGCACCAACCAGGATACAGCCTCTTCAGATCTTCGTTCCTGTTGAAGCCCTTTGAAGTTTGGAGGAACGTGTTTTGCTGGCCTGAGGAACGTGGCTGAAAACATTAACCAAGTTTGGCCTGCGACAGCTTGTAGCAGTGAAGGTGGAAGCTAGTAGAGCTTTGTTTATAAAGAGCCTTTGTCACAAATGCTTCTGGATGTTAAATCTGAAGTTCAAATTGCCTTTGACAAGGTTGGAAAAAATGCCTGATTGCAAAATAAGGTGTTGAAATATGAAGAACGAAGGAAAAAAAATCCTTCAAAGGCTGTGGTTTGTGGCTTCCTATGGGTGTTGCTTGGCCTTAATTTGCATGTTATGTTGCAAGGACTGCCATGTGTTTGGAGGAGCAGAAGTGCATGTAGACAGTGGCGGTCTTTCTGAGTAGAGAACTAAACAAAGCTAATGTGTTTCAAGCTGTAGTTTCTTGCTGCTTGTGGAAAAGTTTCCTGTGTGTGTGCGCTCATCTAACAATGCTTTGTTTTGACGTTTAATGTCTAACTGCAGCTAATAGTCACAGTCACAACCAATATGCAGAAACAGAAGGCAAAATGAGTGCTGGTTTTCCGTGCCAGGTGCTGTTGACAGGTTTACTGTTAGCTTCCCACCTGTGATTCTTCAGAAGCTGAGAGAAGGATTTCAGGTCCTCCTGGTGATACATGCTGCAAGTCAAGCTGATTGACCAGCTTCAATGTGAAAGCATTCCCTACTGACATAAAGAGGGCTTGTTCGCAGGGACTCAAGAGCAACAAGGGCTAAACTAAAAGCAATTTTCTTTTGGGGGCAAGGCATCACCTGGGCTGCATTTTGTCAGGTACTTGCTGTGCAGATGCATAAAATGTGGTGTTTGTGGTTGTTCTTCTAAACCATGGAGAAACAGAGAATGTAGCGACCCATGTGGGAATATCCAGATGAATGGGAAGACAGATGTCATTTCAGGAACATCACTTAATTTTTTATCCCTTAGTTTTTGGCAAATGTTACTACTTTCTTTCTGTTTAATCCCTTTTTAGTCAAGTTAGTTGAAAAACAGGTAGTCCTGTATTCCAAGAGGAAGAGGGGTAGCAGAGGTGCGCTTTAGGTGGGTAAAGTGCAAAGTCTCAGTCCCGTAAAGACTGGGTGTGCCTTGTCTAGCTGTTTCAATAGATTTAAATGCAGCTTCTCTCCCCCACCCTTTCTATTTATTTTGACAGAAATTATTTTTTTGTAAATGGAACAGGTACTGTTCTAAAGGCAAAACAAAACTCATGTTTTGAACCCTATGTTGGCCATCAGTGTTGTTGGAAATACCCACGGTTGCATGTTTGGAGTTGATATGAACACGATTGATGACCGGCTGTTGAGGTCTGTTGGTTGACATTCTGCAAAGACAGTCTTGCCAAGGTTTTCTCTGTCTGAGCCCAAGATCTTACGGCAGTTTGGTTATACTCTGCTATCTGCCTCTGAACCAGCAAGGTTAATGGATACCCTTTCTGTGATGTTGTACAGGATGACTTTTAACTCCAGTCTGCTCTTGTCTGCGAGATGCTTAGTGTCTGTCCACTCCCAATAAATATAGCCATATGTATATACATATATATATACACACATGTGTGTTTTTAATTGAGAATGTGGCACTTAACATCAGTGCCTCAACTTGCCTCAGTTTTATCTTCTGTTGTTTTACATGGGTATTTTATGAGCGATTGCGGAAGTTTGGGATTTGGTCACTGTCTTTAATTACTGTGAGTGTCTGCAGTACAGAGAAAAGTCATTTTGTAACTGCTTGTTAAATGGTGCTGAGACTTTAAGGTATAGAAGGATATATAATAAAAGTACATGGAGCAGGGGGACGAGGTGCTATTTAATAGATTTATATGAAGAACATCTGGGTAAAACTCAGCTTGGAGACATGGTGCCTCATCAGAGACACCAGACTATAGGATAGATGGCTTTTAAAAATGAGGCTGTTTCCTCTAATTGGTAAACTTACAGTTTCAAAATTATGAAATTTTGAAAGTCTGTCCATTTTTAGAGTAGTCACTTTCTTCTTCAATGGTGGTGACTTCATGTGGGAGGAGGGAGAGGATTAATTCGGATTTCAGATCACTGTGCTGGGAGGGACCAAACTCAAGGAAACCTCTGATCTATATACACAACTGCTGCATTTTTTTATAAATATATGTAAATGCCCTATTGTAATATTTGATCCTGGAAATAAAACAAACTTTTCAGTAGCTTTCTTCATCTCTTGGGTTTTGGGTTTGGGTTTTTTTTGTTGGTTTAGTTCTAATGAAAGTCTGTTCCTGCATTATATGGAGAGTTTCTGAGTTGTTTTGGGTTTTTTTTTTTCCCTGGAGGTGTTCAAGGCCAGGTTGGATGGGGCTTTGAGCAACCAGGTCTAGTGGGAGGTGTCCCTACCCATGGCAGGGGGGTTGGAACTAGATGGTCTTTAAGGTCCCTTCCAACCTAAACCATTCTATGATTCTGATTTTCCTTGAGGTTGGGGTAGAAGGAAAGGAAATCAAACAGAATTCCCTATGTGTCTATCTGACTTTTTAGTAAAATGATCAGATTGGGTGCTTTTCTTTTTCCTTTGCCTCCTGGTCTGTGAATCTCGACTTGGCAGAACAGGGCCGGGTGCCATAGCTGCTGTTGAACCTCTGGGAAGCTTACAATTTTCCTATCCTGGCTGTAGCCACTTTTGTTGGGCTTGACTCTCTTTACAAAATAGGCAGCAGAAGCTGCAGCTCAGCTGAAAAAGTACAAATGTTTGTTATTTTAGATACTAGCTCCAGGTCTGCCTAGCTGGCAAGGACAGAGCTTGCCTGAATTTGAAGCCCATTTGCAATATGGTGTCTGATAATAAATACAATGAAGTAACTGACTTCAGTAGGAAGCGTCCAGTTCCTGCTTATAATGAATTGTTGATTACAGCGAGCTGTTTGCTTACCCCAAGAAGGCTTCAGCCCATTCTGGAGGTTACAAAATCTTGAAGTGAGGCAAACTTTTGGTACCTTGATAGGAAAAATACCCTTATGTCAATAAAAAGAGGCAGGGCTAGGATTTTCCATCCTTCCCAGTGGAGAGCAGAGAAAATGTGGCTTTGTATTCTGAACTGCCAATGTCCTCCTGGTTCAGATGTTGTCAAGACGGAGCCTCTAACTTCTGTGATTGTCTTTTGGGCTCCTTGGGACGTTCCTGTAATGGCCTCGTGAAATGCTGATGAGTAGAGTCCCTTCTGGACAATAACTTAGCAGGTACAGTGGGGAAACAAAAGCTTAAGAAACTGATCTCGGGTCATCCTTGTGTTCCTGACTGTAGGTAGGTCTCCACTGAAACAGTAATTTCAGCCACTGCCCCAGTCTTGCCCTGTTTGAACTCTCCAACAAGTTATGAGATAAGGTGACTGGCAGTGCCAACAGTCATGCTAAAACCTTCAACCAGTGCTCATCGTGACTTGTTTCCAGCAATCCGTGGAGAGGAGGGCAAATGTACTTGGTTTGCCTTATCCCAACCCAAAGCTTTCTCAAGGGAGGTTGTCCAAGTTGTGTGGTTAACACCCCTCTGGGAGGCACTGACCTCCGGAGGAGTGCAGGAGAAGGCACGTGCTCTATCCGCCTTTCCAGGGGTATCTTGGAAACAATTTTTGTTTTTGTTTTCAGTGTGTACACCTCTCCTCACTGTGTTAAGAAAAACTGACAATTCCAGTTTCTGTGATGAAGACTTGCCTGTGTGCCTCCCAAGGCTGGAAAACAGCCTGATCTCTTCATGCAGCACAGGAAAGTATTTCCTGTTCCAACTGAGCTGGAAATATTTTTTTCATCGCAGTCTGCAGGCCAAGGAACTACAGGATAGACTCGAGATACCTCTTGGACTTTATTTATTTTTCCTTTCTGCAAACTCCTTCCAACTTTTAACTGGCTTGGTTTATCTCATCAAGTATTAAAGCAGGTGAAAATCATAAGGAAGCTAAAAGCAAGTGCCGCATTGTCTAGCAGCGTCATGTTTGTATTTCTTCAGTCTGAGTTCTAGCCACAAACTTGACACAGGGCTTGTCTAAGGGGATCACTGTTGGCGGTGAACGTGCCCACAGCTGAGTTTGGAGACATCTTAGCTAGTGGCAGAAATCGATTTGCAGATGCTACTGAGAGGAGTGGGAGAGACCACTGAATCCTGCTGAGCGTCCTCTGGACAGGAGCAAGGTGAACTTTGGTTTGGCACAGAATGATTCGATCTTGGCAATTCAAACTCAACTCAGCCTCTTTGATTCTCCTTGAAGCCAAACCACTCTTGAAACCCAACCTGCTGTGCAATTCCCACAGCCCAGAGGGGTTTGGGGAAGCAAGGAGCAGGGGAGTGTGGTTAAGAAAGCAGATGCAGTGGACATGAAAAACTCACAGACCTTAAAGAAAGAGCCACTGCTGAAGGTGACCTGCTGAAGGTCCTGAACCGTGGACCGGAGAGGCTGAGCCTTCTAGGTGTGATGGGATAAAGCAATACAACATGACTAGAATGAAAGTGGGCGGTGTCTCTTCAGCTGCGATCTGGTGTCAGGGAAGGAGTTTGCAGGAGGACCTTGCTGAGCCAGAATCGCTTTGTCTGGGACCACATGTGGCGGTGCCATGGCCAGGTGACTTGGCAGCAAGTTACTTGCTCATAATTGCTGTGCCGACACTTTCATGATTAAGTTCTCATGCAAGAAAGAGAGGCATGCAGCTGCTCACAGTGCTTGGAAAGCACTAAAATTAGCCTTTTATTATTGCTATTATGGACTGGGGCTGGAGGGGGTGTAAGGGGAAGACCAGCGATTCTGGGGAAAAGATTCACCCTGACGCTTCATGCTGGATGGCATGGGATTTTCTGTGGGAGATGATTGACCAGGTCATGTGTGTGGCAATGTAGGACGCTGATTGCCGTGACGTAGAAAAGGGCACAAGATAAAGTTGCAACACATTTTCTTCCAGAATAGTGAAAAAACGCTTCCTCTCTTTCTAAGTAAAAAAAGAGAGGGAGGAAAAACTGGATTATTCTCAGCAGCCGGCTGTCCTACATGTTTTGCCTTTGCTGCTGTCTGCTTTTTAGAGACAGATTCGTCTTGTTAAGAATAAAACCGGGATTTACGTGCTTGTGCAAACTCTGATTTTCCTTTCAGAGGGACTATCATTATTCAGATAATCCGCTCCTCTCATCTTATTTTCCCCAGAGAAACGGAATTGGCTGATGTAACCCAGCCACACCCATTCGTCTTTTTCCATGTGGAACTGAAGGGCTCCAACTCCATTTTCTATTTCTTCCGACAGACTGTGGCCCACTGTACTTAGAGCAGGTTTTATATGGATTGAGAACAGCCCTGAGGAGGACTTGAGGGTGTTGGTGGATGAGAAGCTCAACATGAGTTGAGCCTACCTGGAGTACTGTGTCCAGCTCTGGGGCCCCCAACATCAGAAGGACGTGGACCTGTTGCAGTGGGTCCAGAGGAGGCCATGAAGATGATCAGAGGGCTGGAGCACCTCTGCTGTGAGGACAGGCTGAGAGATTTGGGGTTGTTCAGCCTGGAGAAGAGAAGGCTTTGGGGAGACCTTAGAGCCCCTTTCAGTCCCGAAAGGGGCTACAGGAAAGCTGGGAAGGGACTCTCGATCAGGGAATGGAGCCACAGGACGAGGGGGAATGGTTTTAAACTGAAAGAGGGGAGATTTGGATTGGATATCGGGAAGAAATTCTTTACTGTGAGGGTGGTGAGACAAAGGCCCAGGTTGCCCAGAGAAGCTGTGGCTGTCCTGTCCCTGGAGGTGTTCAAGGCCAGGTTGGACGGGGCTTCGAGCAACCTGGTCTCGTGGAAGGTGTCCTTGCCCATGGCAGGGGGGTTGGAACTAGATGGTCTTTAAGGTCCCTTCCAACCTAAACCATTCTATGATTCTATATTCTTGACAGTCCCATACTCATTGATTTGAAAGCAGGAAAAGCCACTTTGAAACATGTTGGCAAATGCTACTCATGTGTTGCCCTAGGTAGAGCAAGCTGGCTTCTAAACCAAAAGGTAGCACTCTAGTTGCTTTTTTTTCTGTATCCAAGCAAGACTGTATCAGGGTCATAAGATATAGCTGCACTTATGCTTCGTCTCCTGTGGCTGTTGCAGGCAGGGAAGACCATGTCTCAAGCAGCTGATGTGCCTCAGGTCCTTGTGATGAATGCATGAGGAATATGAACCATTGTCAAACTCTTCTTTGAGAAGATTCTTCCTTTTGCCTGCACGGCCCATGAGCAATTCTCCTCTGTGCTTGTGCTGCCTGCAGCTCCTCCTATGTGGGCTCATAATGACAGAACAATAGTATTTGAAGTGGGCTGCAGAGGAGAGAGGAAAATGTTCTCCCTACATAGTCATTGCAGGTTGTTCCAGGAGAAACAGTGTTTGCTGCTCAGGCAATGGTCAAAGGGCAGATGGGGTAGAAGCCTTAAAATGTAAAGTGTTTTGGTGGACTTGTGGTTTCTGCCAGTGAAAGGGGACATAATAGAACAGATGGATCAGCCGCAACGCCAGCAGAGGCTGCCTCATTCAGACGGGACAGTCATTCTTCCTTTTGAGCAGCCACTTGTGTGGGAGAGGGAAGGATCATGACTGATGAGGTGGGTGGACCTCAGGGTGGAGGAGGAAGACGTGGAGCACATGCTGGGACATCATAAATAGTCATCTGTGGGTGCTGCCTCCAGGACAGGGCTCATCCGAGGGGTGGACGCTGCTGGCTCCACGTGGCATCACTCCCAGGTAAGCTGGGAAGGCAGGAGGACAGGTTCCCTGGGCCTTGCTTGAATCCCCTTGCTTTTGGCCATGGAGACGTGCTGGTAGGAAGGGAGCCTGTCTTTCGAGTGTCCTAACAGAGGCTGGTTCAGCTGCACTTTTGCTTTACCTCCTTTTACAGAGGGGTTTGTCTGTCTGTATTGGCTGAGGTACAAGAAAGCAGCTAATGCAAACTTGCTTCTTGCTCAAGGGCAGTGCTGTGGAGAGCTTCCTGGGGAAGGACACCTCTCACCTTCCCCAGGGAGAGGGCAGCAGTGGAGGGGAAGGAGAGTCCTTGGTGAGGTTAAGGGGAGACTTGCAGAAGATCACAACAGCCTCTGACTGGTGAGAGCAGACCACGCTGTGAGCTCCAGAGGAGCAAGAGCTATACTGGAAAGTCCTCCAAAGTGGAGAGGTGAGACTCAGCACTGGATGCTCATGGCTCTGGGGGGACAACCACCCACAATCCCTGGGCTGCAGGTGGGACTGCAGTGAGGGTGAGAGGCCCTAAATTCCTTACAACCAAGATGGCGAGGTGAAGCTCCAGGATGGGTGGAGCTGGTGGTCCACCTTGGGCTTCTTGGCTTGCATCCTCTCCTTGCAGCAGGGTTTTGCAGCTCTGTTCCTCCATATTCAGCCCTCCCTGACCCACAGCAGCCTGCTGGGGCTGGCATGGCTGGTCTCTAGCAGGTCGCAGGGATGCAAAGCCCACTTGGGCTGGTGTCCCCCGTCCCCTCCAGCTGTGCTGGAGCTGCAGTCTGAGCTGCTCCTCCCTATCACTGTGTGTGAGGGGGGGCTGAGGCAGATCTTCCCACGGAAACAACCATGTGGCTCCTATTTGCTTCTGCAAAGCCAAAGCAGAGCAAGCCTGAAATAAATTGGCCATCACGAGAAGCAGCTTGATTCAGGGAGCTTGTGCAAAACGGGTTGCAAGCCACCAGGAAAGGGGAAATACATAAAAAACACCCTGAAACAAAAAAATGAAGGCAGGGTAGAAGGAACCAGGGACACCAGCAAACCAAGCTGTTTTCAGCAGTCCCAGAGCAACCGTTAGACATCCCCCATCCCGCAGGTACAGAAAAGGGAAAGATAATTTTTGACAAGGTATCGCCTGGAGATGGGCAGGCACTTTCTAGGTGGACTGATAATAAAACACCAGCAGAGCTGGATGGCTTGCCCAAGGGTAGGTGGTAACCTTTTCTTAATTAACTTTAATTGGTTTCAGCATATTCAGACCTATGGTAGGACTAATGCCTGATGGGGATGAGTTGCTGTTGGATTTGATGTGCTTTTACAAGTCCTTGTCCAAGGGTCTCGCCCCTTTCCTGGCTCCCTCCTGCTTGTTGTAAGCACTCAAAGCCAAACCGAGCCGTGGTGGTTAGTGTCCTTCCTGTAATAACACTTTGGAGGAGCTGACACTGCAGGTTGCACAGGTTTCAAGGCCCTTGTCTGAAACTCCTTTGCCCACTTGGCAAAGAAATAGCAGGTCTGAAGTTGGACTTCTCCTTTTATGATAAAATAGCTCAACCTCAAGAAAACTGTTCAGTGGCAGTAGATTTGTATTAAAATTGAATTTATTTTAATATTTAATTAATTAGATGTGTGGGGAAAACCAGAATTTCCATTGGAAATTGCTCTCGAGTAGTGCCAGTGGGGTAGGCTGGGACCCAAACACATGAACCAGCAAACTCCCATCCACCTGTGGCTGTGAGATGGGCCCGGGGTGGGGCACTGTGGGGCCAAAGGCACCCCCTTCCCCTCCTCGTCTTCCTCCCCATCCCCGTGCAGGGTGGCCATGTGCGTGGGGAAGTGCAGCCGCATCGTGGGTCCCTGCCTGCTGGCGCTGGGTGTGCTCTCCATGACAGCCAACATCCTCCTGCTCTTCCCTGGTGGAGCATCCAAGTACCTGGCGGAGGGGCACATCAGCACGCATGCCAAGGCCATGCCAGGTGTCTGGGGAGGCGGCATCACCGTGAGTACTGTGCTTTGCGCTGCGTCCTTCCTCTCGTGTCTGTGGAGCGGGGATGAAAGGATGGAGCAGGTGGCTCCCCTTTGTCCCCCAGCTGCTTTTCCCTCCCTGTAGGTGCTGCTGGCAGCGACCTACATCACGGCGGTGGGGTGGCGATGTGCTGGCTGCTCTGACTGCGGCACCCGTCGCAACGTAAGGCAGCACTGGGACCCCCATGCCAAAGCAGTCCCAAGCAGCATGTGGTGGGATGTGGCAGGTTACCACCCGTCCCATGGCCCTGTGGTGGGACATGACACTGAGCCTCCTCTCCCATGGCCCCACAGTGGGATGTGTTGGGTGTCCCCTCTCCTGTGGTGTGTTGTGGCAGGGTGTCCCCTCTCCTGTGGCCCTATGGTGGGACATGGCATGGATGATCATCTCCCACAGCCCCACAGTGCGATGCTGCATGGTGCCACCTTCCTGGCAAACAGGGCTTCCCGTGTGTGCTGGCATGGGCTCTGCCCCACCAGGCTCTGCATGACAGCTCCCTGCCTGTCCCCGCTTCCTGCCCACTTCTGCCCAGCTCAAAACAACCCAGCAATGGCTTCATCCTCAGATTTGGCTCCCCGGGGCTGGAGCCCCTCAGGGTGAAGGGGAGGGGAGTTTTTCCCCCTTACCAAACTCTACCAATAATGTGCAGCTGTGTTTTGGATCCCACTTGTCTTTTGGTCCCACCCTGGGTGCTGCCCACAGGCTTTCATCTCGGCTGTGCTCTCCAAGCTAGCGCTCCTGGGCGCTGCTGCCTGCTTCGTCCTCTCCGGGGTAGGCTTGACCAACGGACCCTTCTGCTTCTACAATGCCTCCGAGCATGGCCGGGGGAATGGTACCCTCTGGGGTTACCCCTTCCTGGACGCTGGCAGCCAGGAGCCTGATGTCAGGTGAGGCAGCAGTGTTGAGTTGCTGATGCCGCCTCGTCAGCTTATTGCTAATTAAATTGGCATTATTTATGGTGGGTGGGGTTGGTGGGCTTGCCAGTGGTGATGCAAGACTGTTAGCTCCAGAGGGCCTCACTTTCCACAGCTTTCTATGTGGTGTTTCCCATCCCTATCACCCTGCTGACCCTGCTCATCTTTGGGATGAAGGACAGGGCATCTAGGGCACACCTCCATGGAGGAAAGCGATGCGATTCCTGACCCACCACAGGGCAGCACCTTGCATCTCCTCCTCTCCCTCTTGTGCAGAGCAGAGAACTACCTGTATGATCCTCGCACCTGGAGCATCTGCCTGGAGCCAGCAGGTGTCGTGACCTGGAATGTCATCCTATTCTTCCTTCTGCTGCTCATCAGCGCCACCGAGATGGTGCTGGTCTCCCTCCAGATTCTCAATGGCTGCCTTGGGTGCCTCTGCGGCTTTTGCGAGGGGAAGTGAGGACCAGCTACGGTGCCAGGAGGCTGGCACTTGGAGGAAGCATTGTCCCTGGGTGTCCCTCAGCCACTGGCATATGTAATGGTGGGGATACAGCACCAGCTGTGATACCAGCCTGGGGCAAGACAGACAAATTCCCCCATGGCAGAGAGACACTCTGGCCTGCATGAGATGTGGAAGCAACATGCGTGGGGTCAGCGTGCAAAGGGCTGCCTCTGTGCAAAGTCCTCTGCCTGGGTGATACCTCTTCCTCTGCCCTGGAGCGGATGCCCTTAGGGCTGGCAGGCACTTGGGGCTGGAAACCAGCCCAGTGAGTGATGGAGGTAGGGACCTGGCTCCTGGCATCCCAGCACTGAGCCCAACGCCTTCCCCGGCCACTCCTCATTAGCCTCCACCCACCTAAGCGCAATATGTGACATGGTGGTATTTGTAGAGATACGAGTTGGAACACTAACTTATTTTTGTTAATAAATCTGTATTTAGAAAAGCTTGTGTTGGTGTTTGTCTCCCACATGGGGCAGGAGGTACAGCCCCCGGCTGCCTTCTCTCCTACATTGCTGCTGTTGCCCCCTGTTACATACTTCGTGGGGTGGCTCATGTGCTCAGAAAGGAGCATGGGGCTGGGCTGGTGGCACAAACCTCCATGCCCAATCAACTATATAATTAAAAAATAGCAATAGAAAAGAGATAAAAACCAGTCTTGAGATGGCAGTGCATGCCTTTTCTGTGATGTGGCCGTGCTGCCTGGTGGCAGGACCGCAGGCTGTGAGCATGCTGGGCTCTGGGTTGATGACCTGGGGTCCAGCATTGGGGGACCAGGGGGAGCCAACCTGGGCGGGCACTAGGAGATGAAGCAGCTCCTTTGCCCCCACTTTCTGCGGTGCAGGGGGCTGCCATCCCGCCGGGACACAGTAGCTGTCAGGGGGATGTTCTGGAGCACATCGTGCAGTGTGAACATGCTCAAAGAGATCTGCTCGTAGGGTGACCGTGTCCCATTCTCATAGAGGCAGGCAAAAGCGATGGCTGGGCCACCAGAGATGGAGGCCTCGTTGTAGGGCAGCTCCATGTAAGCCAGGTCCGAGTAAGCACTTGGGCCCTCGTAGATGACCCACGGCTCAGTCCAGCTCTCCACATCCCTGGGGAAGGTGCTCAGGTGAATCCCCATGTTGACCCGTGACATGGAGCTGGTGGGGTGGGAGTAAAGGACCCATGTCGGTGCTTGGAAGAAGAGAGTGGGGCTAGGGGTTGCTGCAGAGTCCCCTCGGATCAAGGGGACACTGCTGGCATGGCTGAGATGTCCTGGGGTAAGATAGCCCTCCTTGAGCTTGGCTGGCTCATGGTGGCTGCTGGTGGCTACAGTGGGCAGGTCATCACCAGCTGCCTGCCGGGTGGGCAAGTACTGAAACCCTGGGAGCATCCCAGGGGGCAGATGGTGAGCTGAGCCCTGGAGGGACACCACAGGGTCCCGGGGGGCAGTGGGGACATACACAAAAGGTGCGGGGAAGCCAATGACACTGCCATGACAGCCATGGGGGGGTTCGACCAGCCGCTGGACCAGCTGCCCTCCATGGAAGACAGCCCCGTCGTCTGTGCTCAGTGCCTGGACCCTGAAGCCCAAGGGGCTGCGGGCATTACAGTAGAGGACGTTGGAGCCATCTTCCTCATCCACCGAGACCAGCTGGCACTCGCCTGTCTGCAGGTTGGGGATGAACTCCCCGAAGCGCCAGCCCCGGCCATGGTCATCGCTGTAGAAGGCGAAGGAGTGAGGGGTGGTCTTGCAGAGCTGCCCGAAGCACTCCTTGCAGTCGATGTGGTAGCTGTAGGCAGGCACCAGCAGCCGGCCGGACCGCAGCTGGATCCCGTGCCCAGGGCCCAGTGCGAATGTCGCCCAGTCTGGGGAACGGAGATGGAATGGGAGTGAAGAGTGGCCTCCATGGTGCCCTTGCCATGCCCAATGTGGAAGGGTCTCCAGAGCACCCCCCCCCAGCCCAGCCAAGCAAGGTGGTGGGGTGGGAGGGCAGCAGAGCTCAGTGGTGCCTGATTGACCTCACACATGGTCCTACCCATAGCTACAGGGCCTCTCCGTCTCCTCTCCCCCCGTGCAAGCAATACAGATACTGTCTCCATCCCCTCTCTCCTCTGCTTGGGGTCCTCTTCCACCCCATCTCTTTGGTGCTCATGGGCTTCCTACTCCCAAGGTCACCTCTGGCCACACCATGGGTGGCTCTAGGAGGTCAAAACCCAGGTTTGCCCTCCTGCTGGCTGTCCTTCCCCCCTCCTCGCCCCCCTCTGGTGGGCTACCTTTGATGGCCCCACCAATGACCTGCTGCGTCAGGTCTGTGGCTGTGCTCCAGCTCAGGCCCTGGTCAGCGCTGGTGACACAGCAGAGGCGGGTGACATTTTGGCCGGTGACAATCTGGTAGGCTTCGGGTGTCCTGCCTAGCACCGTGATGAAGAAAAGGAAGAGGGTGCCAGTGAACTCATCATAGAGTGGGCAGGGGTTCATCGACCGGTGGTGCTGCAGTGTCGCTGTCTCCAGCACTCGCATGTCTTCCCACTGCCCAGGGAGGAGGACAAGAGGATGGAGAGGGGTGAGGACCACCCCACTTCACCCACCCCCCCCTGCCTCACCTCCGCATGCAGATGTCTGTGGGAGCTCGGCTGTGCCACGCACAGGCAGTGGAGGATAACTACTCGGCTGTCTCCATGCCCCCAACCCTGGGTGTGTCCCCCGTCCCACCTCCACGTAGCTCCCGTAGACGGTGCCGCGGCGCAGCACCAGCAGGTTGGCGTGAGCATCGTCAGCACTCAGCCGCTCCTCCGCAAAAGCCAGCAGCTTGGCCACGCAGGGCAGGTAGAGCAGGGCAGGCACACGGTATGTGACGCCGTTGGGCTCCTTCTCGAAGAGCACAGTCCGGGCAGGGAAGTGCCGGGAGCCCATGGCATCTGCGGCAGAAAGATGCAGCCCCCACCCTGGTGGGTTGGTGAAAGGGGGGAATCAGCTGCTGAGCATGGCCAGAGGAGCTGGGTTGTCCTGGAGGGGTTTGGGTTTTAACCTGGTGGGCTTGGGTTTGGGGAACCCCCCCTGGGAGCACAGGCTGGAGGGCAGATCACTATGGGCACGGTTGGGGTTGAGAGGGGTTGAACGTGTGTTGCTGCAGTGGCAAGTCACTGCCGCTCAAAGGTGGGACAGGATTTTGGGTAACACCAAAGAGGCTGACCCAGGCTACCCTGCCATAAAATTAAATAGATCTTCAAGATGCTCTTCAAAAGGGGTTTCTGGTAAATCAAGGCCAGTCAGCAAGGGGCAAGGTGAGACCTGAGGTTCCCTGCTCCCATTGTCAAGCGGGTGTTGGGGGGGCAGAGCCCACCTCTGCACCACCAAGACCCCAGGACCAGCCCAGGGTCCTCTAAGGGGGTCAGGGAGCATTTTGTCCTGCATTTCTGGTGCCTCCAGTGCAGCTGGCTCCTCCTTTCCCCCCACCCTGCAGGGGAAACGTGGGGTGCACAACACGAACCGCCGGGTCCCCGGCTGGGCTGTCCCTGCGGGAGCCGGGTGTGAGCTGTCTCCGAGCACCTTTCCTTTGGGGAATGCAGGACTGCCACCCACATCAGCTGTCCCCAGGCGATGTGTCCCTACGTGTCTCAGGTTATCGCCACGGGAGGAGATGGGTGCTCCACCGCAGTGGCCAAGTGCAACTTTCACCTATGTTTTAATTAGGAGCTTTTGCTGATCAAATACCCCATGGAGAAAGCAAAGGCACTCACCGAGTCTTGCTCTGCTGGGGTGTCCCCGCCGTCCCTTGCTCCCACCACAGGGTAATGTTGGCTCCTGCAGCCACCGGCTTTCTGCAGAGCCCGTTGCCTTGCTGCTTCACTGCCACCTCCCCCCTTGCAGGGTCCCCCCACTGATGTGTCACGGGGCTCCCACAGCAGCGGTGACTGGGAAAAAGCCCTGAGTCAGCAGTGCCGGGCGGCACAAAGGCACCATTATCAGCCCAGGCAGAGCCTCGTGCCCTGCGGCTGCTAAGCTGCCCTCTCAGATCCCCCCCAAAGGTGGGGTGTGTTTGCATCTCCTGCCTCAGTTTCCCCCCTCCCACAGGCTGGGAGAGGCCAGACCTCTCTTGCCCAGATGCTGCAACCCATGTTCACCATGGTCCACCCAGTCGCAAGCTCCCCAGCCTGTGGGCTGTGGTCTGCAGGGTCCTAGCCTTCCCAGGACCCCCACCCACACACAGGTCAGCTGTTAAGAAATTGTTTTTATGCTTATATTCCATCCCTGGCCTCAGCTTAGCTAAAGGGGCTTGACAAAATTCACACAGACAGTCACGGATCAGAGGCTCCAAGGTGAAACCCCAGGCTCTGGCTGCAGAATTGGCTGGGAAAGACCCCCGGGGATTGCCCAGGCTGAACACGTGTGTCTGCTGTCTCCTCAGCCCCAGCTAGTTACAAATGCCTCCTAAGCCTGGTTAATTTTAGTGAGGGTTGCTGGAGCAGAAAACCACGACGGTGCTGTTATCTCCATGTTGCTCCTGTTGTCCATCACATGGGTTGTGGAGGCACACAGGTTGCACTCCAGGAGGTTAACCCTTGCCTCAGCTGGCTTCCCAGCCTCCCTGCTGGGTTTAAAACTAGCCAAGGAAAATCCCAGCTCTGGTACCCTCTGACAGCACCTCTCCCGCTTCCTGGATTGCTTCACCCCCCCTAAGGTGAAGCTGCAAGCCAAGTGACCCTGGATCCATCATCCCAGTCACGCTATTTGGTCCCTGAATGGCGTGAGCAGGGAGATGCTGGCTAAGTGTTGAAATAGTGCACCATCAGGGAGGGCAGGCACATTGGAAACCAGCGACGGGTGATCATTAACGGTGGTGACGCCAAAGCTGTTGGGCTTGGCGCTGCTGTCCTTCTCACCGACCTTCCCAGCACTGGAGTGGCAGCGGGGAGCTGGCAAATGAGCAAAGATGGTGCAGGAAGGTTTAATTACCTCCTTCAATAATTAGGTCATGCCCTAAATGATTAGCGGCTGTGCCTTCCTCTACCCCTCGCCTAATTGGCATCAAAGAATTTGGGCAACACAGCAAGGGGGAGGGCCGACAAAGCCTCTGCTGATAAAGGGCTTCAGGGATACTGAGCCCAAGGGACTGTCCATGCCCAGGGACCAGGGACCCTCGGCCAACAGAGAGGGATGAAACGACAAAACAGGCCCTCCCAGGGGACGTCAAGCAGTCCCAAGTGGTGCAGAGGCCACCCCACACCTCATGACATGCATGAGAGGGACGTCTCATGTGCTGGTGGGCTGCTAGCCAGTGCACCTGGCTTTGGGTACGATGCTTGGGACTCCCATCCGAAAAGCAGCCCTGGCATCACATGGTGGTTGGACATCGTCAAGTGCAGATGCTGCTGGATGGGACACTCAACATCTCTCCTACTCCTTCAAGCTCTGCATCCCTTCATCGTGCTCTCCTCCTCGTTTCCCTCCCCTCCCCTTTTTTCCCCGTAATCGCTCAAAATCAGGACTTGCTCTAGTGAGCTGTGACCAGCCTGGAGGTAAGGACAGCTATTAAATAAAGTCGAAGGCAAACAAAGTGATTAAGCCCGTAATTAATGATTAAGAGGCAGGAACGTCTAAGCCAGCTGAAAGCCTGCCCAGCACTCAGCAGCAGTGGGCTGTCCCCCTGCCTGGGAGCAGCAAGGAGGGATGACACAGGATGTGGCCAATGCAGAGCCTTTGGCTCAATGTCCCCAGGAAGGGACCCACCACCAGCTTGGTGGCCCCAAACAAAGCCCCCACCCCCACAACACCTTGTGCCCAAGAGTCCTGTGGGCCAGCTATGTGCCAGACATGGGGTGATGCAAAGTGGTGGGAAATCCCAATGGGTTGTCATGTGCCCTAGTTGGGAACTGGAAGCTGCATCTTCTCCTGGAAACTCGTCCACACCGAGGGCAAGCCTAACGACTTCCTCTTCTTGTGCGGGTGTTGAATAGCATAAAGATAGGATGTGTACTGGAGCTCTGGCATAACCATTTTCTGGCAGGTTCTGAGAGTCCTGTTGTCCAAGTCTTGTTTGAGGTTGTACCCAAGGATATTTGCAGCCCCTGACTGGAAAGGCAGGAGAGCTTTGTTGTTGATGTGATCCTTCCCCACTGCCTCCTGGTCCAAGAGACAGGTCTCCATGAGCTCCTTTTGTCTCGTTCTCAGGCGATTCACCTCCTTCTCCAGCTCCTTGAGTCCTATAGTCTCCTCAATTCTCCTCCAGAAGCTCTGGTTGAAGTGCAGGTAGAGCTTCCAGTCCAGCGAGCACCACGTTTTTATCCGCTCCTTGCTTTCTGGAGTCAAGGTCTGCATGGTGTCCTGGCTTCTGGAATTGAGCTTGAAATAAACTACGTCATCCAGATCCCAGCACAAAGTGTGCTTCAAGAGGATCATGGACTCATCAAAGTGGTCTGCTATCAAGATCAGGTGGAAGTTCTGTTCAATCTCTTTCAAGACCACCTGGATGTACTTTTTGTTGTCCTCTGCATTGTTATCATAGCCGAAGTCAAACCACATGATATTCCTGGCATAGATGTTTTGCTTGTAATACACCGGATGGTAATACTTTGTAGGTGACGCCAGGTACTCGTTCACATCCTTGGAGGTCCTGAAGGCAGGAACATCATCCTTGTAGTAGACGTAGGAAGACTCCAGCAGAGGAATAGGATTCCTCAGGATGGAGAAGTAGAAGGTGTTCGCTGCCATCACCTTTTGCACCTATTTGCAGTGAGGAGGAAGAGAGGCTGTTAGTGCAGAGGCACTGCTTGTTCAGCCAGGTTTCTCTGCAGGTGTTGTGGCTCTTTCTTACCTCCGAGGGGTTAAACCGCAGGTGGTTGCACATGATGTTGTAGTTTTGTCCTATGGCTTGAAATTCCTCCACAAAGTGGGCCAGAAAAGTCTCTGGGTAGCCCAGGTGGACGAGCTGGTCAGCTGGGAGGGCGACAGTGAGGTTGTACCTCTCTGCGAACCTGAACATGATGTTCAGGATGGTGCTGCTGGCAGTCTTGTGGGTCTTGAGGAACATGACATTAGTCTTGGCATGGCAAGGCAGCAGCTCCTCGGGGCTCTTCGAGACTCTGCAGGAAGGCAAAAGATGGGGAAAACAGCCTCTCCAGTGCTGTCCCCCATCTCTGAGACCTGGCAAAGCCAAAGTCAAGCAGGTTCTCCTTCTGATACCACACCTGCAGCTGGTGCAAGGCACCAACCCAAACAAGCCCCATCCCTCAGGCATAGATGTCAGACAGTTTTCTGCTTCTCCAGGTCCTTACTTACCCAAAAGCTTTGGCTCAATCCCCTTTTCTTTTTCCATACAGCTGATTTTGCACTTACCCAAAAGCTTCAGCTCAATCCCCTTTTCTTTTTCCATACGGCTGATTTTGCCCCAAAGACCTGCACTTTGGCTAACTCGATCCCTTGCCTGCCCAAATGTGGATCTAGGACCTAACTTTGAGCCGCTGTCCTTCCAGTATTAGCTTAAACCTCAGGAGAGTTAAATCAAGCGTCAAAGGTCAGATCCTTGCTGCCCTGGGCAGATGAAATCATGCAACCTTGCTTCTTCTTCACTTACACATAATTTTTACTCTTCATACGGAAGAATCCTGACAGGAAGATAAGTCCCAGGCAAAGGCTGAAAATGATGAGACATTTGATATGCCTGGAAAGAAAGAAGAGTTTCAGTGGATTTTAACATGATAGTCCTTCCCCGAACATGAACCACCAAACTTTGCATATTGTCCCTGGGAATGTTTACCACTGGGAGCACCATTTTACGTCTCCGTGGTGCCAGCCACCTTTGGCTCCCCTTGCTGTGTCAGCAGCTCTGGCATTAGAGGCAGCACAATGAGAAATTGCACTTTTATTATCACTCTCCTAATTTTGGCCTGTGTCAAGACACAGCCTACTTCAGGCAGAGCTGGTTAAGCTGTTCCGACAGCCTCACGCTCCACTCTGCTATCTTTTATTTTGCTTTTCTTTCAGTTTTCTGGGGGTTTAGAGCTTATTCACTGCTCAAAGTTCTAGTTCATTCACTAGAAAACGAGCCCTTTCTAGGGGTATAAGGTGTTCCTTGATAAGAAATCTGAGCAGCTCCTGCAATCATACCACTCCAGAAGATGGGGATCTCAAAGAAACACTAAACTGCATTTTTTTCAATATAACTGAGATTTTTCAATACAGAAAACTGATCGATAACCCAATAGCACCTGTAATGGACTAATTACGCCCTGCTTTCAAACAAGAGGACTGCTTCCCTCCTGCGACAGCTCCTCCTCCTAGCCCAGTGCTCGTGCTCAGCCTCACCCAGGTCTCCATTTCATCAGATCCCCTCACCTTGGCTGGACTTTAAACTTCCTGAGCTCAGAGGCAGCCCTTTAGACCAAGCACCTCATCTACCCATGTTTTGCCTGGATAATGATGAGGTGGGTTTTCTTAAAGCACTAATTAGGCAACCAACATTTATCATCCCCAGTGCATTCTAGCTGGGACACACACAGGATGTTTTGAAAGTTTGATGCCCACCAAAAAGGAACTTTTCATCAGCAAGCTTGATCTGACTTCTCTGATCTTAAAAGCTTTTTTAACTCTGTGTGAATTCCATGGTTTCAGCTGGCATTTCAAAAATGCAGCAGATCTGGCTTGGGCTTTAAGTTGTTTTGAGAAGATATAGTCCCATTTACAGCATGGGATGGTCACACTTGTGGTTCCCACTCTCCCAAGTGAGCATGGAAGGCTCCAAGCCTGCCCAGTCTGAGGGTCGATGGGGGCACATGGCTTGCTGCGGGCTACACCTGGTGGTCCTTTCTACTGTCCTTCTGGCCAACAGGCCCTCATGCATGGTCCTGCTGCACAAGGTGGTGGCTTTCATAGCCTCCAGCTTGTACCATGTGAAAGACACTGAATCGCTCCTTCCAGTTGGCCTTAAGAGAGTGCAACCACCAGCTTTATCTGGCATGGTCTACAGCCTCCCACTGACTGGCAACAGTACGACAAGCGGGGCTGTGGCAGCCTGGATCCAGCCATGGAAAACTGGAGAGAGGATGGGAGCAAAGTCCAACAGAACACGAATAGCTGGTAGCCAGCTGTGCTAGCTGTGACTGGGAAGCCACAAACCGAATGTAAACACAGTGGAAGCGTGGAGGCAGACGGTGATGTTAGAAACACCATGATGGCACTGCAGAAAACCATTTGACTTTGCTGTCCATGCAAACCTGCCTGAAACCACTTTTTCTTCAAGCTTTGCTTTGCACAACAGCGCTTTATTTGTCCAACAGCACCTTCTTTGTCCAACAGCACCCCAGCCAAAGTGGGAAATCCTCAGGTAGAAAAGCCCTTCCCAAAGCCAGGGAAGACCCTCAGCCACAGCTGGTACCACCCTCTGATATGAATTTGTAGCACAGTGTCTGCACGAAGAGTTTCAAGACATAGCTACAGGCAGTCTTTCATCAGTATTTCTTAATTCTTTGGTCCCAGGCCTGTTAAGGGGGTGGGGGTGAGACAATCAAAATTCCTTTGATCGCTCTGTGTATGTAAGTAGAGATGAGACAGGAGAAGAAATGCAGAGGGACCCACAGGCAGCGAGCAGGCTCAGGTCTGTCAAATGCAGCCCCTGCCTATTTCCTTGGTCTCACATTGGAGAATTTGGTGGAGGACTGGCTCCTGTGGGAGGGACCCCACACTGAAGCAGGGGAAGAGTGTGAGGAGTCCTCCTCCAGAGGAGGAAGCAGCGGCAGAGACAACGTGTGATGAACTGACCACAACCCCCATTCCCTGTCCCCCTGTGCCGCTCGGGGGGAGGAGGGAGAGAATTCAGCAGTGAAGTTAAACCCGGGAAGAAGGGACAGGTGGAGGGGAAAAAAGACTTAGTTTTTAATCTCTCATTACCCTACTCTGATTTTGATTGGTAAATAAATTAAAATAATTTCCTCAAGTCAACACTATTTGCCTGTGATGGTAATGGGTGAGTGATCTCTCCTTGGAGTCTTTATCTCGACCCACGAGCTTTTCATTGTATTTTGTCTCCCCTGTCCAGCTGAGGAGGGGAGCAACAGAGCGGCTTTGGTGGGCACACGACATCCAGCCAGGGTCAACCCACCACAGCCCCATTAATAGTCTTCTGCAAAGCAAAATTCAAAATTCTGCAAAGCCACAATTCAAATGTCACAGGAAGTTACCTAAGCACACAAGGCATGCAACCAGCCTGGGAACCCTTTGAGGAAGCACTTGGGAGCTGATTGCTAAGACACAAAATTCTCCTAAGAAGCTAAAAAACTTGTGGAGCTGTCAGCAGGGCTGGTGTCGGAGGTTCGACCTGCCTTGCTGACCTGTGCCGTGCCATGTCCCAGCCAGGAAGAAAACACAGAAAACTACCTCTCAGGTTGCACTGGGAGGTGCCGCTACAGATGCTTTAAGGCTTGGGACAACCTTATTGTTCACTTGGCTTAAGCTGAAAATAACAGATCTCTGTGTTGACCTAACAAGGTTCTTTCAAATTAAAAGACCTGGAATACAGGAAAGAAACTTTCACGGCAAAATTAATCTCTACCCTGAAGCAAGCTGTACCTAACTCTACAGGTTAGTAACAACTTACAGGGATTACGTGAATCAGACCTTTCTACAAACCGTGGTTTAATTCCGCACCTGTAGCATTCACCTCCCTCTCCCCTTACCTTGAAGCGCACACAGGGCTTTTCATGCTGCCTCACTGCTGCCAGCTAGAAAGTATCTCCTTTGCAAATCAACTTCAATACTCGTTATGTCTATAGGCTCCTCCGGCTCTTAGTGTAGACGTCTCTATTTCTAGCATCCCGTTGCTGCTGTAAATGGCTGGGATAGATGAGGACAAAGGGAGTGGCTAGGTGTTCCCAGGGGTGGGTGGAAATCAGTAAGCCATGAAAAGCACTGATATGGCATGACATTAACACAGGTACAAAGCTGCCTCAGGAGATGGGGTTTGCAACAGTTTTGCAGGGAAGTAAGGATTCAGCAGGGATCCCCTTCTATTCTGGCTGTGGGAGGTAGGCAGGGGGGCCTCACAGCAGGAACCGGGCAGGGTGCCATGCCGGCAGGGGGCTGGAGGAAGGCATCATTGGCCCCTTTGTCATCCTGCACAGTGTCACATCGCTTCTTCAGTGCCCCTTCCCTGCCCACCGCCATGCCGCCTGGTGCCACGCTCAGTGCCTGCCGCGCCTTTCCTCCACTTCTTGCTTGGTAGTTTAGGGCTATAATTCTCTGCCAGACATACTGGGCAACTGGAAATCAGGGACAACAGCAAAACAGGAACGATGTTCACCTATTGTGAATTGCCCTTAAAACATTTAGACTCCACACTCTTTCCCAGTAAAAATGCAATTATTGTAGCTGGAGGTTAAGGGCTTAAAGACTTAGCTCTATCTAGGCCCTGAGAGAGACTGCTCCTGCCCCTAAACAGGTGTCATTTTATGGTTTGCCTACAAAGCGACTTGCTGGTGTTACTAACAACCATTACAACTTGCGTTACACAGGAATTAGAGATTCCACCAAGGCTCCCCTATGCCAGCACTTCACAAAGCAGGTTTGATGCCTGCGAATTGTCCCACGAGAGCAGGATTTGTCCTGCAGGCCTGGAGATGGAGCGATCCCCCTGCTCCCCATGCCAGGGACAAAGCTGATGCTCTCCTCATTTGGGCAACAAGAAGTTTACCCACATCTCCCAGCCTGGAAGAGGGGATTAAGCTGCTGCTTTTGGTCTTTTATGGCCATACCACTTTCCATGCACCTCCTGACATGGTCCCCTTTCCCTCCCTACCCACGGTGCCACCTTTCTAAACCTTGTATGCTGATGGACCAACCTGCCCTCCAAGAGCCAAGCCCTCAGCATTCTGGTATCCTTCACCTACATTGCTAAGTTTTCAGAGTGCCCAAATATACAGCATTTCTTTTTAAATCACAGCTTTCTCAGGCCAGCCCCAACTCCAGTGCTTGTCAAGATTCAGAGATTAGCAAGGTGTAGGGTTGCTTTCCTTGAGTTTCTTGGTAGAACATAAGCCAATGTGCTGTTTTACAAAGAATTTCTAGGGTTACTCTTGGCACAGTGTCAGTTGCTGCTGGCAGGTGGATCGCTTTTAACAGGTTTCTTTCTCCTTTATACACGTCAGCTGTGCCATTTCTTGCTCAGAAGCTGGTAGAGCCCACGAATCACAAAAGACCATTTTTTACACTTTTACAATTGATTCATTGCTCTCTCCTGGTGTGTTGTACACATATCATCAGGTTTGGTTACGCAGAAAAATACGGTGCCATGCAGAAACACTTGGCTTCATGTGGGGCTGGGCTGCTCTGAGACTGGAAGCAGTGAAGGTCAGCCAGATGAAGCAGAATTAGTTTGCCGGGCAGGAGGCTGAATTAATGGCTCCATAGTGCCTCCGCTTCATGTGCCTGCTTGATTGGGGGAGAGTATTGTGGGTCAGCTCACGTGGGCAGCTTGGCCCCATGCAGCCACTTGCTCATGCCCCGACAGCAGGATGGGGAGGAGAATCAGAAGAGCAAAGGTGCAAAAACTCACAGGTTGAGATAAAGACAGTTTAACAGGTAAAGCAAAAGCTGCGCATGCAAGCAAAGCAAAAGGAATTAATTCACTACGTCCCATCGCAGGCAGGTGGTCAGCCATCCCCAGGAAAGCAGGGTTCTATCATGCTTAACAGTGACTTGGGAAGACAGACACTATAACTCTGGATGCCCCCCTTCCTCCTCCTTCCCCCAGCTTTTACTGCTGAGCACAACATCATATGGTGTGGGATATCCCTAAGTCAGCTGGGGTCAGTTGTCCCAGCTGCATCCCCTCCCAGCTTCTTGCACAACCCCAGCCTACTCACTGGTGGGACAGGGTGAGAAGCAGAAAAGACCTTGACGCTGTGCAAGCACACTGCTGAGCAACAGCTACAACATTCTCTGTGCTATCAACACTGGTCACACATCCAAAACACAGCACCATACCAGCTACTATGAAGAAAATTAACTCTATCCAACCCAAAACCCGTCCAGAGAGCCAAAGTGCTTCCTCACTGTGCCAGAAGACCACTGCTTCTAAGTGTTGAGCATCCACATCCACATCATTCTAATCTTTAAGTCTGTCCCAGAAAAAAGTAGAATTTTGGACAAGAAATTCCTACAATGATTCTTTATAAAAACACCCCCCCACACATATATGTACCCACCCTGTCTCTCCCTCCTATATACAACAGTGAACCAGTATTTGAAAGCACCACTGAGAACATGGAAGGGAAGGATAATACTGGTGTTTAAGGTCTAGGAGATACTAAAAAATAACCCTACCATAACTCCTCCCTTCTATTCCCTCAGAACAACTCCTCTATTGTTTAGCTGAAATGGTAAACTTACATTGAGCTTAAGGATCTTCATGTGTAAAGAAGATGGCTAAATGTAGCTGTGCCATAATTTCCCTGGCCACAGCACTAGGTTATCTGCCAGCCCCGACTCCCTCCCTAGCACTCACTCCATATGTAGCTGAAAAAAAGCAGTATGGAAAGTTCCACTTCCCAAAAAAGAACCATTCACATGTAAAGCCTGTGTTTTAAACAATTATGATCAGTGGTTTGGGGGAAAAAAAGAGAAAGAACGGCATAGGAAAAAGGCAGAGAATATAAACAGCCTGATCCGGAAAGAACGAGCCACATCAGCTTAACAACCTGCTCTAGGTGAACCTGCTCTGGCAGGGGGGCTGGACTAGATGATCTCCAGAGGTCACTTCCAACCCCTGTGATTCTGTGATATCACTCTCACTTGGCAAAAAGCAAATCCTGTATATTTCTTCTCTAACAACATAATGGACTTTCCATATTTTTGCATCACCTGATACACAAGCAGCACAGGCTGACCGTTTCACATTCTGTCTTCTCTTTGCTAATGATGGCACCGTTCACTCAGCTTAACCCCAAAAGATGATCAGCTCATCTCTGAGTGGTCCTGCGGAATGAAGGGAAAGGTGGGGAGTGCACTGATAGTGGAGAGGAAGAGGGAGCTGAAGGGAAGAGACAGAGGGCAGGCCTAGATATTGGCACTACAGGTTGATAACATACGGAGGTATTTCTGTTAAAAGCATCTGTGTGACCAAGTTGAGAGAGTTGTGACCTTACAGTTGTTATCGCGAAGGGTGTTGCAACACAGTGCTGAGTGTAAGCCATCATCCTTAATCCAAGTCAACAGCTTGCAGCCTTGTAGAGACAGTGTTCTGGTTAAAAACAGAAGAAAAAGACTCTGTAGGATGATTTTTCTTCCAAGAAAAAGGCTCTGGATGGAACATCTACTTCACTGCCCTGTGGAAGAGCAGAAATCACTGAAAAGTAGCTAATGGAGAAGACAGCTACTGGCTAAGACACCCACCTTTCTTCATCTCATGGAGTCCAGTGATGCCTCCCAAACCAGTAGACCTGAATAAAACCATTGATCACCACCCTCTGAGCACAGCCTGTGAGCCAGTTTCCTAACCCTCTCGCAGACCACCCATCCAGTCTATGTCATGCCAGCTTGTCCAGGAGAAGGCTGTGGGAAACAATGTTGAAAACTTTGCTGACATCCAGACAAACAACATCCACTGCTCTCCCCATGTCAACAGAAAATGTTATTTTGTTATACAAGGTGGTCAGGTTAGTGACATGATTTACCTTTGGAAAATCCCTGTTGGCTTCTCCCAATCACCTGCTTCATTAAAATACAATAGAGCCTGAGTTAAGAGAGTGACATGTATTGGTAAATACGGATGTGACTAGCAAACACTGAGCAGACCAGATGACTCACTAGCAGATGGCTTAGCCTGCCCTTTGGTAACAGAAGGGTGATAATGTGTTTTTTGTACGTGAAACTGTAAATGACAGTCTCTCCTGTCATTAAAAACAGACAGATTGTAGCAAAAAAACCCCACCAAACTCAACAAAAACTCCCATCTTAGAACAGAATAGTCCAATTGGAAGGGACTCACAATAATCATCTAGTCCAACTGATGACCTGACCACTTCAGGGCAGACCAGAAGTTAAAGCATATTGTTAAGGGCATTGTCCAAATGTCTCTTAAACCCTGACAGGCTTGGGGCATCAACCACCCCTCTGGGAAGCCTGTTCCAGTGTCTGACCACCCTCTCGGTAAAGAAATGCTTCATAATGTCCAGTCTGAACTTCCCCTGATGCAGCTTTGAACCATTCCCACGTGTCCTATCATGGGATCCCAGGGAGAAGAGCTCAGCACCTCCCTCTCCATGTCCCCTCCTCAGGAAGCTGTAGAGATCAATGAGGTCGCCCCTCAGCCTCCTTTTCTCCAAGCTAGGCAAACCAAAGGCCTCAGCCGCTCCTCACGGGACATGCCTTCCAGCCCTTCACCAGCTTTGTTGCCCTGCTCTGGATGTATTCAAGTACCTTCACATCCTTCTTAAATGGAGGAGCCCAGAGCTGCACACAGCACTGAAGGTGAGGCCGCACCAAAGCTGCGTCCAGCAAGATAATCCCCTCTCTTGACTGGCTGGTTGTGCTGTGTTTGATGCACCCCAGGATGCAGTTTGCCCTCTTGGCTACTACTGGCTCCCACTGAGCCTGCTGCCAACCAGCACCCCCGGATCCCTTTCTGCAGGGACACCCTGTAGCCACTCCTCTCCCAGTTCATACTTATGCCCAACGTTACTCATGCCACTGATGATTGTCCAATGCTCCAATCTATCTAGATCCCTCTGCAAGGCCTCTTGTTGCTCAAGAGAGTCAACAGCACCTCCCAGTTTGGTACCGTGAGCAAAATTGCTAATGGTGCATTCAACTCCTGCATCCAGATAACTGACAAAAATATTGAACAGCACTGTCCCTAGGACTGAGACCTGATGAACACCGCTAGTGACCAGTCACTAGTGAGATGTAGCCTCATTCACTGCGACCCCTTGAGCCCCAGCATCCAGCCAGTTCTTCCACCAGCACACCGTGTACCTGCTCATCTCACAGTTAGACAACTTGTCCAGCAGGATGCTGTGAGGGACAGTATCAAAAGCCTTACTAAAATCTTTACTAAAAAATACTCAAACCAAGAACACAAAGACAATGCCTGGGATCTGTGGATGGTCAAGCAAAATCCCAAGTCAAAAGGACTGTTCCATAATAATCAGTTGTTATAAGTTGATCTCACAAATTGAGGAGAGACAGAGCCAATTTAAAATTTGAAGTATTTATTTATTTATTTAGCAAGCGGCAGCAAGCAAAACAGCGCTGGGCGGCCCGGGAGTCCCACTCCACCGACGGCGCGCACCCAATTCCCGAAAGTCACTGGTTTTATATCCTTCGTCTTCCGGTATAGGCATTTTTTTAGTGGTGTACTCTGCGTCTGCGCGACTTGTTGCTGGGGTCTTGGGGATGAAGGCTCCTTTTCTTCCTCACGTCACGAACTCCCCGTCTTCATGAGCCCCCCCTCCTTCCCCTCCTTCAAGTCTTTTACTATTTATAACCTGGCCTTGCGATTTAGCCTTGCTTGCATACCTTTTATAATTTACAACTTGACCTTGCGCCTTAGCCTTGCTTGCACATCTTGTTGATACAGCAGGATGTTGGTTATCTTATTAC
>VFFE01005730.1:165623-187159 GCA_008921705.1 Burhinus oedicnemus
TTTTGGGGATGAAGGCTCCTTTTCTTCCTCACGTCACGAACTCCCCGTCTTCATGAGCCCCCCCTCCTTCCCCTCCTTCAAGTCTTTTACTATTTATAACCTGGCCTTGCGATTTAGCCTTGCTTGCATACCTTTTATAATTTACAACTTGACCTTGCGACTTAGCCTTGCTTGCACATCCTGTTCATACAGCAGAATGTTGGTTATCTTATCACATCCTATTAAGCAGTTACATTCTTATGAACCAATTTAGGTTTGATGAACAAACCATATGGAGCTTATCACACAGTGACTTGTAAGAGGTATAAAAGACCCATCCAAACATCCCTTATCCTCCCACAAGTGTCCCTGACTAGACCATATGGACATGCAGCACAGATGACACGTGCTTGTGAGAGGGCATACAAAAGTGATGAGTAAAATCAGCCTACTTTAAAAATAAGATCACACTCCCCTTCCACTAGGTCTTGTGCTGACTTCTGATACTTTCCTACACCATCATCTTTTTTCTCTCACCCTCCTGCTTGAGTAAGCCTATTTTTTTTTTATGCATCTTTCGCAATCAAGAATCCCCCTGAATGCCAGACAGGCTGATTTTATTTTCCTGACTATTGCCAGATCTTCTGAGCTGCTTTTGGGTAACAGCTGCCTGTACTGTTCTGTGGCCTCACCAACTCAAGCAGGGCACTGGATGCAGGCACCAGTCTGCCCACTGGCCGGGAAGCCTCAGAACCACCTCTGCCAGGGTAAGCAGGCACCTCAGGAAAATAAATTAGTACTGGTATGCACAGAAATCGCTTTTGCCTTAATGCACCACATGCGCAGCGCAGAGAAAACACTGAGTGATTTTATCATCCCTATCATTATCTCCACCCAGCCTAATCTAGTTTGCTGGTTGCAAGGGATACAGATTTTACGTAAATCATTAGGATAATGGCTCTTACTCTCTGCAAGAGCAAATCAGGAAGACGAGGAAGACTGGAAAACAAGGAAGCAAGAAATAACTGCCAAAACAGATGTCATGCAATCCCTTCCCTCAGCCTGGCTGCTGGCATTTCCCCTCCAGTTGATACTACCCAGAAGTAGTATCCAGGCACCATCTCTTCTCTGGCCAGTCCTTCTAGGACCACAAAGCTGTACCTGCATGCTGTACGTGGGACAACACTGATGCCTATTGGGGACAGCCTGCAGGTGGCATCACTGAGAAGGCCATAACCTGATGCTGTTGTGGGCTTTTGGACAAACATATTAGACCAAAACAACTGAGGAAAAGCAACATTTTCACTTGGACATGGTGGTATAGCATCCACAGGGTCTTCTCCTGTGCTTCTGACGCTTCACTTGCACACCCCAAGTGAGAAAATGCCTTCTCTGGCTGGTGTCACTTCACTAATAAATCAGAGCAAACTAAGGGGAAAGAGCTGGAATATCCACATGCAGTATCTGCATGCTTGGTTTCAGTGTTCAGATTAAACAGGAAACCCACACGGTCAAAACCAGTAATGCTCTCTTCTTCAGAAAGAGCAGGCACCCCTGAAAAGAGGAATCATGTTCCTTTCCTTGTTCCATCACACTAAAGAAATAAACCAAGGACCATTCTACACACTTGCTTGATCTGTCAGTTTGTTTATGGTTAAAGTGCAGTTACTGAGCTAGAGATGCCATCCTCACGTGATGGTATCTGCTCATTTCTCAGTGCATGTTGCTCTCAGGAACTGGAGGGCAGCATCTTGTACGGATTGAGGATCCCTTTAGGGTCTAACATGGCTTTGAAACGCTGCATTAGAAAGACTGCCTCATTGGGTTTGCTGTACTGAATGAACTGCTTTTTCTTGAAGCCCAGTCCGTGCTCTGCACTGATACTGCCATTGTATCTTGCAGTCCACTCATACACAAATGGCTCGATGGCATCCAGCAGGGAATGGCTGTAGGACTCTGCTGTGATGTTCAAGTGCAAGTTTCCATCTCCTGAAAGAAAACATTGCAGAGGTGGGTCTGTAAGAAAAACTCAGTGGCTCTACAACAGAGACTCATTACTGTCTCCTCCATGTACTCAAACAAAGATGCCTTTGTTAGTCTCCAAACTGTGCAAAAAAGGACAAGTTCACTGCCATACAAACATTAAGCCTCTCCATGCACAAATAATTCAAATAGGATCTTTGTTCTTCCATGCTTTCAGTATATTTGAGGAAGTGTTGAGTTAAGCTACTTTAAAATTCCCACTCTTGTGATTTTAAAATTCAAACCACCATGCTGCATTAATTATTGTCCCACTACCAAGATGGCCTGACAAAGATTTCCCCAATGTTATTTCATAATGATCATTAGATTTTAATATAGCCCTTCATAACTTTCTCTCTCCCTATTATGTTTGTGCAATGTTCTAAATGCACTTCGACACTGTGTCAACAGAAACAAAGCAAGCAGAACATTTTTTCCTTTTACCACTTGCGTGTGATGGTATTTGACTAAGCACATAGTTGCTGGGTATTCAGAAGACAGAACACACAGAGACAAACACAACTTACTCATTCTCACTCCAGAACCTCTTCCTGCATCCCAGCAAACCCTCACAGTACACAGCTTAATGCTCAATACCAAGAGCTAACAGAGGCAGCCTTTGTTATGCAGACTTGTCTTTCCATGTCTTTCAAATCAAGCGTGCTGAAGTGTGTTCTGTTATTTTATTTTTTTAAACAGAACAGCTCTGCTAAGCTACTGATTTACCTGTCTGTAAAATAAAATTAGTTTCAAAGCATTCTGACAAACATACTTGCCTTTCTGTGCATTATCTTTATCATTCTCTTTTGGATGGTTAATGGCTCAGACACAATTGATTTCCAAAGCGACTAATCACTTTGGACAAGAGTGTTTATCTACCAAAAGTGCTTAAGTACATTAATCAAATTGATAGTCCAATTAAACAACTGACATACTTAAACAGAAAGTACAGAGCAAGAAGATACAAATGATGAGTTCAGTGGCTGGCTAGCAACCTGCCATTAATATACAGAATACAGTCTGAAAGCAATGAAATTCAGGCACGAAGATCCTTACACATGCTCCTCTTCTGACAGCTCTTGGCTATTTAGTCTATGCCTCTCGCTAATCTGAAAACAATCTGTAAAAATACTAGAAAGTTGCACAGCAAAACCCAGAGCACAAAAGAGCAATCACCTTCTTTCCCAGCATCTACACTTACCCAAGTGGCCATAGCCCACCACGTTTTTGGCACTGCTGCCCAGCCGAGCCCTGGTCTCAGTCACAAGATCATACAGCTTTCCCACAGGCAAAGAGATGTCGTATTTGTAGACATAGCCATCGTGAGTGAGGGCCTCTGTGATCCTCTCCCGCAGGCTCCACAGCATCTAATGAATCAAAGAAATCCAAATAAACCAAGTACCTCTTGGGTTCCATGCTTTGTGGCATGAAGGGAAAAAGAGCCTTGATTCTTTGCATACAACTTCAACTTCTGATTTCCCTTGATACCCTCTGCCTCGTGGAAGCTAGTTATAATGCTTTCTTGGCAGCGTCATACAGTAAAGTGATACACCAGCTCTTCAATATTGACAGTACCCCAAACAGAAAGAATGCAGGCACGAGCATTCTCTCCAAATCTGTTTTGGGTTTCCCAAGAAGTGGGGATGTGCCTCCTCCAGTTTAGTACTGCAAGGGTCAGTTTGGGAACTGGGGCTGGAAGAAACATGGGTCAGTGTAAGAGACTCATGTTTACTGGGCAGACACAAATCACTCTCCTTGTCACTGACACACTATGTGTCCATCTTGTTCTGTGAGACCACAGTCTCTGGCTCCAACACACCGTCACGCTGGCCTACAGGACTTTGCTCACTCCTGGCCTCGCTGACAACTGGTTTCGATAGTTTTCAGGCAGTTTGGGTCCCACCCCAGCAGCTACTGAAAGATGTAATTCATTATTCTGATGTTTTTGGCAGAGAAAACATCCACTGAAACCCCAAATACTCGTGCTTTCTGGGAAGAATCAGCAGTGGTAAGTATTGTCTCTTAGTGTTCTTACTCAATATGCCAAATAAGCTACCAGATCACTCAGGGATGTTTATACCAAACAGCAGTCTGAAAATTTCCCTATTAAAAATACAAATCCAAGTAGAGAACCATGTCAAAGAGATTTGCACAAGAGAAAACAATGACTTGCCTTTATTTTCTTATCATCTGTTGCCACAGTTCCATCAGTGACCAAACCAGAAGTCATGGCCTGTTCTAGGAAGTTGTTCAATTTTTCTTCATCATGGGTCGAGTTGGAGCCCGAAGTTTCAATTAAAACATAAAAAGGGCTGCCTGAAAGTGAGGGAAAACAAAATAAGCAGATGCTCTGGGGTAAAGGCACAGGAATTTAGTGCAGGTTCTGGAGATTTTCCCAAGCTTGGCACATTTCATAAGGTCACTCTACTGCCCAGATTCTCTGGTGCCACATGGAAGGGCAGCTCAAGTGGCAATTTTTTACGTGTAGGGCACTTCGCTTACATGCTCTATCCTTTACCTAGCCACCGCTTTTCAGAAAACTAGCAGTTTTGTGGGAACAAGTAGAAGTAAAAGGTCTTACCTTTAAAGACTTCCACCAAACGTGTTTGGAATTGGATACTGGGTACAAAAATTATGACGGATGCCCACATGCTCATTGACATATATAGACAGAGATACATGTCTGTATACAAAACTAGGCTAAAAATCCCCAAGCAGTACAATGACTCTTTCTATAGCACAAATGACAGTGGTACCTGTCACTGGGCTGGACAGCTTGAGATGTTTCTCAACCAGCTCCATGCACTTCTCATCCATGAACTCATAGGCAGACAGGATCTCTCCCAGCATGGCTCTGCAGACTGTAAATGTTTCCAGAACCTCAGTGAAACTCTGACACCCTTCAGACAGGATACAGAGGGGAATCAGGAACAAGAAACACATCTCCCCAAAATCCTGTAAAAAGTTTTAAAAACTCTATCAGGCTTCAAGTCACCTCTCCCATCTCCAGAAAATGTAAACTGCTACCCTGTGTGGGTTTAGATCAGCAGTTCCTGTAATAATTTGAGCTGGGGAAGGTTTCACAGTTGAACAGCAGGAGGATATAGCAATTAGTCTTTGCTGTGGCAAGAACCTCTTGAACATTCTAAGACAATTCATACCAAAACATCTGCCCCACCCTCAGTTCTCAGCACAGGCAAGAAGGCAACCCAAGAGAAATTTAAAGGCCACTGTGAGAGTCCATGCAAATTCTAGGGTCCACTGCACATACTCCACAGGTCTGTCAGCACTTGGAGTCTACTCCTCCCCTCCTAATAGTTTAGCTCTCTGCTCTCAAGGCCACATCTGATACAAGCAAGCTGTCTGAGAGAAGTCCCTGCTGGCCTTGGAAGTTTCTGAGGAAAAAAGTCTTAGTGAAGGCTCCCCACAAACAACTCTGCTAAAAAGCAGACTCAGAAACAGCTTTTAAGCAGGTGTGCCTGGCCAGGTACCATGCTGATCCAGACCCTGACCTGTAGACTTGACTTCCCAGCCTTGCCTTGTCACTAGGGGCTCATGCAGTGACTGCTGGATTGTGGGCTGCCTCTGCCTACTGTCACCAGACTTGCCCTGTTCACCTCGCTCAGGTACTGTCAGACTGGGCCCTCGTCAGTGAGGGCATTGCCCTGCCTGCCTCTTCATCCTGCTAAGCTCCTGGCTTCCCTTCCCTTGCAGAGCAATCTGCCCTTGCAGGTATTTTACATATTTAAACCACAGATATAAAATATCTGCAGAGGTATTTTAACACACGGCACAATACTGTTTCTCAGAAACAGCTGATGCTGGTAGTCTAGCTCAGCAGGCTGACCAGCGCTTTCGTCTCTCCATTCCTATTCCTTTCCCAGCCTCTGAGTTCAGATGTGAAATTATTAATATCAGCTCCTACCTAGGAATGCCAGATTCACAGCCCTAGGTTTCTGAGGACACAGTATGGAGACAGCAGTAATAACTCCCAAGGTCCCCTCAGACCCAATGAAAAGCTGCTTCAAATCATAGCCAGTGTTATCTTTGCGCAGAGACGCCAAGCAGTCCAGAGCTGAGCCATCAGCCAGCACCTGTGGGAATACAGAGACCCAGTCAAAGCACCTACACAGAAATCTGCTGTCATAAGCTTGTCTACTACCAAGCTGACAAAAAGCTGCCACTAGCCTTGAGCAGTGGACACCAGCTGCAGCCTGTTCCCACAGTTCCTCCATTCTCATCTCTTCCACCCCTCTAAATCCTACTTGAGTCTTCCCTCAAACTTTTCTGCTTCTTTTTTTACAGTGCTGTTTGCACATGTTCCAGCAGCGCAAGTAATAACAGAAGATCAAGTCTGGTCCACTTTTCTTACCAGTGGTGGACAAGATCAGATGCTCTTTGCAGCTCCAGCTCTCATTATTCAATAGAAACAAGGAACACTATTTGAAACAGTGAAAACAGTTAACCAGAATGTAGTAAGCCCTCCACCACTTGAGCCTTAAATCAAGGCTGAATGTCTCTAAGACATGTTATTAAAGGCTGTTTAGATGCCAGAGAGGCTAACTTGAGAGACAAAAGCTCTCCTTTCTGGGCCTACACAATAAAACCAAACCAGGCTTTTGTTACCTACTCAATTATGAGGAGCGGCTGAAGGAATTAGGATTGTTTAGTCTGGAGAAGAGAAAGTTGAGGGGAGACCTTATTGCTCTCTACAACTACCTGAAAGGAGGTTGTAGTGAGATGGGCGCTGGTCTCTTCTCCCAAGTAACTAGCAATAGGACAAGAGGAAACGGGTTCAAGTTGCACCAGGGGAGGCTTAGGCTGGACATTAGGAAAAAAATTGTTCACTGAAAGAGTTATCAAACATTGGAACAGGCTGCCCAGGGAGGTGGTTGAGTCACCATCCCTAGATATGTTTAAAAGTCATGTAGATGCGGTGCTTAGAGACATGGTTTAGTGGCAGACCTGGTAGAGTAGGGTCAATGGTTGGACTAGATGATCTTAAAGGTCTTTTCCAACCTAAATGATTCTATGATTCAATTTATTTCCTATTGGCTCTCTCCTCCCAAGCCCCAAAATCTTTTAGAACCACTAATCCCAGCCTTTACACACAGAAGCACAGGCCTGTAGGGCAGAAGCAGGCTGAGGAACAGGAAAGACTCTAGGAGAAAGCCAGCAGCCAAACAAACCCAAAGTGGACGGCTTTACTAGAAGTTGAGTGAGCAGCCACTAGAAGAGAGTGCTGTAGGATGGATTTAGCAGAGCGCTCCAGAGACCCACTGCTCCACAGAGTAACCAACCTCATGCAGGTAACTCGGGATCACCAAATCTCTCCCTACCTTCTTTTCACTTCTCTGGATTAGAAAACCACCTAATATCACTTCCGTCAGCAAGGACAGAGGTAGAAGCTGGAAACTGCGGTAGCAGTAACAGATGCCACATGCATGAAGACACTTGTTGCCCCTTCTCAAAAGAGCCATACAAGGAAAAGTGAAGAGTGGAAGCCTGGAGAAGCACTTGTCTGCGTAACAGATAGCTAAGGGCTAGAACAGCAGAAACGGTAAGAAGCTGAGGTTTAAACACAGAAGGGAACTGCCAGGTACTCGCCTTACCACTTCCAGTCCTAGCACTGTCCCTCGGAGAGAGCCGTATCTCAAGAGCCGTAAGCCTCCAGCATTTGTGGCCACATTACCACCGATGTGACAGCTACCTTTTGCTCCCAAGTCAAGTGGCATGATAAACTCCTGCTCCTCCACATACTCATTGAGTTTCTCTAAGATGCAGCCAGCTTGGCACACAAGGATTCCTGAAACATAAATGTCCTGCTACAAGCTGATGCCCAAGAAGGAGATGCCTCCTCAAGAGGCGGGGTAAGTACAAGCAGATGCAACCAACTCTTCCTCCAAAACTTTCAAGGATTGAATTTAAACACACAACAGTCTGTGCATGCTACAGGACATTGTGCTACCCCTCCTCAAGCTGAGGGGAGCTTTACCATTGCCTTAACGTCTGGTTATCCACAACTCTGGACAGGTAAAACACAATGATATGAAGTATACCTCTGCTTGTTGTTCTCCCTCTCTCTTTAAGAACTGAAATACTCAAACCAGCCTAATTCCTAACTCTCCAAATCCAAACAACCTGTAAGTTTTCCCCACCCCTCCCTTCCCTCTGCTAGCGTAGTTACCAGGTGCCTTCTTCAACACTGTCACCTGCTGGGTTTCTCATTTAATTTATGAACAGATAATAGAATGTCCGTGTTTCTCTTATCTCTTTCTTCCTCTTTCTGCCACCAGATGTATTTTTACATCTGGTACTGTTATAACCTAAGGATTACATCAGCAGCAGGAGCCTGAGCCTGGATGAAACCTCTGATGCCCCTTATGATGCCGCTGGGCTGAACCTTCCTGATCCTGCAGTTACTACCTTCCAGGAAAATGCCTAGTTTAGGGCCTGGGGCTCATTTCTGTGCCTCACATCTCTACAATATTTACCAGACACCTTGTCAAAGCTGATGATCCGGTTCATGAGAACAGTGGAGAGAATGATCTCATCAAAGACAGGAACACTGCCCCCAACAAGGCCTGTGTTACCCCCCTGTGGATTCACTGCCAGGTTCCTCTCATTGCAGTACCTGGAAAAAAAAAAAGGTTTCTGAAGTCTGTAATCCAGTCTATCAAAGAGTTTCACCTCCACATGAAAGTCTACTGTTGCAAGACTGCTCAATGCTCCTTAAAATTAAGCAGCATTTAGCCTAAATATTCTATTGATACAAAGGAACAGTTTCATCGCAAAAGTGAGAAATCGCACCTTCTCACTAAATTCACCCCATCACTGAGCAAAGGAACGAACACTTGAGGTTACCCCCATGCATATCGACAGATCTGCCATGCAACATCTGCCTGGAAATCACAGCTCACTGTTTATACGTTAGCTATATATGTAGGAGTCTCTGCTAACAACTTGACTTCCTCGGTAGGCTTTGACAGACAACCTCTGGCAGTGGTTTAAGAAGTTACTGCCCTCCTCCTCCCCTCAAGAAATTAATGCCCTGTAGGCAATGAAGCATGTGCACCTATACCTCAGCTGCTTCACCTTCCAGCCTGCCATATCACTGCAAAGCACCACCCATCACATCCTCTCCAAACTCACAGAAGTTCTTGCACAACGGATGGCACAAAGTTGCCCTGCATGAGCAGTTATTTCAGAAGCCCTGACTTTACTGTGCTCTAGGTACCTGTTTTAACAGAGCTAGAAGCAGGGTCATGCACCTTGTAGCTCTTCAGCCAAACAGCGATCCTGCATACATGTCCCCAGCTGGAGCCATGCTCACACCCCTGAACCAGGGGAGTGCTCTTACTGATTTAATGGACAAAACATTAGCTCCTCAAACTGACTGATTCTGGCCTAACCTTCTTTACTTTTTCAGCTGGACCCTCCTGAATCCTTCAACACAAACGCTCCTCCAAAGCACTGGTACAGTGTCCAATTTTGACAATTTAGTAGAGCAGAAAAGTCATCAATACTGAATCTGCTTGCTTATCTCTCCTCTGCTCCATTTCTCTCCTCCACACTAAGCACTCTTAAGACTCTTATACTCAAAGCCATCAACTTTGATGCTGCCTGCTTAGCCTTCGTAAGGACATCTGGCCAGGAAAGACGAATTTCGTTTTGTAAAACAAATTAAAGTTCAGCCTTTGTTTCTGCCTGATACTGACACGACACCATTACCCCAGAAAAGCCAAGGGCCAGGGAGAGAGCACTGGCGCTGGGAAATACAAGCCACAAGTGGAAGTCCCTTTCTGCCTTGAAAAATTTCAGCTTTCTATGTGAAAACATTCCGAATTAGGAACCTGTAGGTTTTTGTAGACCAACAACACTGCCTACCCATCAGTACGTACATACCTCCAGACTAGCAACAGCATGCAGTGTCTCCCATCCTGGGAGCAGCTGGAACAAAAGGTACATCAGGAAACATGGACAGTCCAAGGGCAGTGGGGATATAAAGAGCAGAAGGGAGAGCTGAAGTCACCAGAGCTCAAGCACAAGACACGCAGCCATGAAGAAAACAGCTTCAGCAATTCCAATGCTTGAGCAAACAGTGCCTTAACACCTAGATATTCCCTTCATCTGCTGGACTCTTCCAGAATAAACCTGAGTTTCCTCACCACAAAACCCAGCTGAAAAGGTGCACATTACCTGAGAACCTGAGACACCTCTGCTGTTGTCTGTGGCTTCAACATCAGCTTGCTACAGCCTGCAACGAAAGCAAGGGACTCTCAAGGCAAGTTGAGGGCTCTACAGAGGTCAGAAAGAAAAAGGCGGTAAAAGCATGATGTCCAAAATAATAACACACCCTCCACTGTGAGGCAGATGCATTTTAAGCACTTTTAAACCAAACATTTCAATAGCGGGCTTTCCCTTAAAGCACTGTAAAAGCTTTGTCTGTATACATAGACTTGGTTGCCAGTGGGGGCAATGGGAAACGTTCTGTATTCTCATGAAATCTTTGACACAAGTAACAGAAAATTCACAAGACTTGTTGTCTGAGGTTCAGCCAAAACTTTAGGAACTATTAACTGAACCAATTTGTTTCAGGAAAAAAATAGTAAGTTAATAGGGCTTAGATTTTTTTTTATTTATTTAACAAAAGTCTGAAAGATTACCAGAAATTAGGTAACTCTCAAAGGAATATTTTCTATGAGGAAAACTTGTTTTTCCTGGTCTGTAAAGACATGGTCTGCTACAAACAGAGATGAGATTTGCTTTGGCAGACTTTTCATTCTGGTACCTTAACAGAAGCAGAGAGGAGGCTTTACCAAAACTGAAAAATAAAGAAGTTCACTCACCTCGGACTGATTTAAGCCAGTCCACATTAAACGGTTTCAATTCCTCTGGATTTGTGATGACTCTACCTGGCATTATGCGCTCAAAGAAAGCCACATCGCTGTCAGACACAGGGGAGAAGGGCAGCCGCTGCACTCTGTAACGCTCACTAGTCAGCAGGACCTCCTGGAAACTGGAGGAGGCTGCGTGGAACGCTCTCCTGCCCCGAGGCCTCACGCCCCACGGCCTGGAAACCACACTTGTGGGCACGCCTAGTGGCTTCCTCTGCTGAAGCATCCCCAGGGCAGCAGTCATGCTCTGCCGTGCCAAGATCCTCCTGTGGAAGCTCGTCAGCCATCTTAGCTGAGTCCAGAGACTCCACACGGGGCGGTGGGAAACGGCAGAGGAAAGCCCCATGATCACCCTGCAAAGGAGAGGCCAAGCTCACGTGCAAGCTCCCCTCCTCACCACCCCGGCTCTGGGAGGTTCCTCTCCCGGGGGAAGCCGCTTAGGCGCTCTCCCAGCTTGTGAGGAGGTGGGAACGGGCCCCCGTACGTGTGACAACCACCCAACCAGGCGATACCCCGGGGTGGGGGACACCCATCGCCTAGCGGCTCAGACAGACGCTCTCCCTTCCGCCGTGACCAACCACCAGCCGAACACCAGCGGCAGCCTCACGGACCCCTCGGGGTGGAGAAGCAAACCCGGCCCGCCCGTCCGCCCCCGCTTCTGTGCCTGACAGCCTCGGGCCCGTCCCGCTGCAGGTAGCGACGGAGGCGGGGCAGCTAAGAGGCAGCGCCGGGCGCGGGCCCGGCCGCCAGGCCCCTGAGGCGGCCAGGCCAAGGGGCGATCTACCACCGCGCTTGCGCGCAGCGCGGCCCCCCTGCCACGCCTCCTGGCGGCGGGAGGCCGCCACAGCACACCCCCCACCCCCGCGCCGCGGGACCGCACGGGTCCTAGCGCCCGCCCGTCCCGGCGGGGCTCGTCCAGGCGGGGAAGCCGCTACCGCACCCACCCCCCCGCGCACTCCTGCCGCAACACCTGTCACCGCAACATGCTCTCGTACGTCTTTGTTCCCAAAAATACTTTATTTATTACAATATATCCATTATCTATAACATTTTCCAAAAATACAGATATATATTTTTACTTTACATTCCTTTTTTAATAAAAAGATTTATATTCTCTTTCATTCACAAAGGGAACATAGATCTAAGTCCTTTAAAAAACAGAACAATCGGGTTAAAGTAGTTTCCCCTCCAGTTTGGACTTGCTGCAGTAAAGCTGAACCCCACAGGGTCTTTGGGTGTTTCGACAATCTTTAGTGGAACATTCCTTTACATGTATCACAGTCTAGTTCACCCTTCTCCAGAAAAGTATATTTAACACTGTACATTCAAAATTCAGGACAAAGATTTAAATCCTTTAGTAAGCAAAAATGAAGGCTACCGGTATTTCTGCCTATAAAGAGTTTATAAAAAAATCTCTGAAGCCAGATATAAGTGGCCAAGAGATGCTCAGAGCCCCTATGGTGATGTGTCCCGAGTGGGACGGTTTATTGCTGGTATCAGACATCAGATGTCCTGACACGTTACAGACATCAGATGTCCTGACACGTTACAGACATTACGTCGAAAAAAAGAGTATGTTGTACCTCACACTTCTCACAATTCCTAGCGAACTATCTTTTCCTTTTGAGGGCTGACGCTAACTTCCAGAGCTTACTTTTCTTTTTGCTTTGCTGGTTAAAATGGAAAACGTCTGCTCTTCCGAGCCCCAGAAAGCACTTGCTAACCAAACGCTGTCCCACCTGGCCATCTTTTCAGAGCTGAGGGCAGTCAGCTCCACACTCACTCATCCGTAGCCACTCCCTTCCGTAAAGGCACACTTCCAGCAATGCCTCCAGAGAGGTGCAGTGGAATTGTGAGGCTGTTTCAAATCAAATGGTTAATCTATAGTGATACCACTACTGACAGAGCCTTAGAAAAAACAAACAGACAAAGGAGTTGTATATAATACCATTGGATGGAAGGGGAAAATAAAGCCTGAAAGGGCATCACACCACTCTTCAGTTCACAGCTCTGCTCCTATGTTAACCCAGTGCAGCAGGTCAGTGAGGGACTGGGCTCACTCACTGGTTACCGAATCACAGGCTGGCTCATGAGGTATCACGAATAAATTTACCCTCAAAAAAAGAGGCAAAGAAAAAGAGGGCCGACTATTTCTAAGTTCAGGTTTGTGTGACTGTGCTTTTCCTCCCCCTTCCCTCCAGCCATCTGCTCTTAATTTTGTCTGTGTGCTTTCTGGGTGCTATTACAATGGCAACAATGACAAGTGCGTATCATCTTGTAAACACAATGATGGAAACTTCATATACAACATGCAGAGTGATGCAATGTCGCGAAGACATGTGCAACATCACACTTTAAATTAAAGGACCCTGGAGACAGTGGGGTTTTTTTTCCCCATAGCAGAGGCAATAAATCAGAACATTCACAGAAAAGCTGTCTCAGTATCAAGAGGTTTCTTCTATGTCAGCCTTGACATACCTGCAGCAGCTACAAAGCCCAACAGAGCAAAGCGGGGAAGGAAATTCGGCAAGAGCTGTGTTCCACTTTCTTTCATTGCAAAACACACATAAGAGGGTCAGTGTAACAGGGAAAAAAGACTTTTTTCTTTTGGAAACAGGTGCCAAAATGTGACTAAAAGTGTTTTTTTTTCTTTTGTGCTGTTTATTCAGATTGTTTTTACAGCAGAACAAAAGCTTATCTGGAAGTTTCTCAATGCCCTATACCAAGAGCTCCTGCACAATGGTATGCAAAGTAGTACACAGACCTGCCATCAACACCCATCAGGGATCACAGCCAACAAAGTTCATGAACCCTGGTGCCTACTGCTGCAGGGGGGTTGGTTTGGGGGTTTGGGTTTTTCTTCCCCTCCACCAGCAGAAGCACCTTCCTCCACAACATCTTTTATTGTAGGCAGGTAAACCCCACAATACAGGAGATACATATGAAGACAAGAGTTATGTCTGCTCTTCCCTCAACTTCTGCATCCACTATAACTCAGAGGAAGGAAAAAACAGAAAGACTTGTTTTCCTACTCCTGATTTCCTTCTCTTCCTTCCGCTGCAGCAACTGACACTGTGAGGACAGCAAGGATTCACATTCATAATCTGAAAGGCAGCTTAAAGAACTCAAGAACATGCAAATGTGCCCCCACTAATAAAAAGACAAGAATTAATTTTAAAACATTCCTGCTGAATGGCTTTTGTCAATCGCAGTGCTATTCAACCCTCCCCACCAAGCTACTGCACAGCTCCCTTTCGGCTTTGTGGCACCATCAAGGGAATGTACACATCATCCTTAAGGAGATTCCCCTTAAAGCTGGTTTTCCTGATTTACCCAGGTGCCAAGCAGGCAAACACAAGCAACAATAATCAGGCCTTCATCTTATTTTATGAATAAATCCGATCTTCTATCTCTATAAGAATACTGTAGGTTTCATCTTCACAGTAATGTACTTAAAGGATCTTCAGAGAAATGGAAACACCCAGGAAAGGTAATGCCCTCTCTCAATATTACCGTAGCTAAGAAACAATGCGGGACAATTACTTTGCTATTTAAAGGTTTTTCTCCCAGAAGAGACAAACCTTTTCTACAAGGAAGTGAAAAGTCTAATGGTTTGCTTCTGCTAAGGTTCATGTGAGTGGGGGCAAGATCAAGTAAAATAAAGGCAGTGCAAAGGTAGACAGAAGAAATTCCCCAGAAGAGATGATAGGATCATATCTCTCTCCCATCCCTGCCCTGTCAAAACTAATCATGGTACTTGGCTTTGAGGAAACAGACACTGGAAACAGCTTTCCTGTTCCTTTTGTACCACAAAACTTCACAACAAACGGACTTCACACCTAAAGGAGCCTACCAGAGAAAATTCCTTCTCCTCTGCCACACCAGGCTCCAGGCCTAAACTATTTCCCTGATGGTGGCGCACCATGCTGAAGACACAGGAATGTCACGCTCCTGCAATGCCTTTCACAGACTCCTATAAACTAGCAGAGACTACAGCTACTGGCTGCTCTAGCCCTTCATAGAAACACCTATTTCAGTGCTGTGCAAGTGTAACATAAATAAAATCCCTGTGGCAAAGGGATTTGGGACTCCCTCCCAAAGTCATTTTCTTGTAAAAGCACAGGAATTACAACTGGCCACTGGACAATTAAATATCATACCAGAAAAAGGAGGAGGCTAGGTTAAAAAAAGAAATCAAAGATAATATTGCAACACGAATGAAGGAATATATTAAATTCTTCTTGCCTCAAAGGATATATTCCTCTCTACTCCTTACTTCTTCTTTTTTCTTTCCTGAACACAACGAGGACAAAACCTACAGTGAAAAAGAGGCAGTAATTAGTTCCTAAAGTAAACAACACATAGCCCAAGAACTCTTTTTATTATTTGGGAACACGCGGGTGGGAAAGTGGTTTAAAAACAGCCAATTTAAGTAACTGCAGCAATTTTCACAACACGCAGGAAGCCTGGGCAAACAGGAAAGGAACTGTACCAACTAGGATGGGCAGAAGCGACAGCTAGCACTAGAAGGCTTCCAGGGCTCATAAGCCCCTCACAGCTGTGATTCACCTTATTTCCTTCACCTAGAAGTTACTCCAAGTTTGTCACACAAGCTTCCTCCACAGGCAAAAGAAAAAAGATACATTCCTTCGTCTCCCTCCAATGAGTGCAGTTCACCTTCACTTGAGCCTGTTTCTGATAGGCATCTTGTTAAGTAGATGAGAGTAGTCCCTTAAACAGAAACTAAGTACAGAACAACCCTATGATTCTTCCCAAGATGAGCACATATGTAAGCAAAACTTAGAGCAGTCTTCAAACTTTGCTTCCAGAAGTCAAAAAAATAAATACGCGTTTCTTCTTAATTTTAACCACAGCCACACCAATGTGACAATACAGCAAACCTGAGATGTAATGTGTACATGTTTACACAAGCCTCAGATCAAAAAAATGCTGTTTATTGTGCAATTTTGCATATGCCCAGGTCCTTGCTTTGCTCCCACCACAATCTAAGATTCCCGTGGAAGCAGACTTCAGGAAGAATGTTCCCCTTGTACCTCCTATCTTCACACAAACACAATCCCAGACCATAGAGGATGCAAACCCTCTGATGACAAGAGCAAAGCTCCTCTCTTTCAGGAAGGGTCACAAAAAGGTTTTAATTCTTTTTGTGGTTCTTGTGGAGGCAAATTGTAGCCTGATAACAAGCAAAAAGCTGTATGTTGTCGTACTTACCATTTCCCTTTTGGTTTGGTGGTGAGGTCCACACAAGCAAAGTGGAACCATTCAATTGGGCACTGCAAAACAGAAAGGAAAAACCCACAGAGGAGATGCTTAGTGCTTCACAAATGTTACTTTCATTTTGTATGATCTAACTGAGCAAGTACTCCCCCCTTGGATTTCACAGTGTTGTGAGGTAGTGAACATCTGAAAATAAATCATCTCAAGTGCTTACATCTGGGTTGTCACAGCCAATCATTTCTCCATAGGACACCTGGTGACACAAGCAGTAGGTAGGTTCATTGGGGTCCACTGGCATGTCTAGGACATCTGAGGGATGCACTGACAGGATGGTATCAGCAAACTCAGATCTGTAGACAAGGACAAAACACTTTCCAGTTGCACCAACACCATCTTTCCAAGATCTAAATCCCACTTGGGAAAATCAGTTTTTAACAGTATCTTCCCTAAAACACACTGACTTCAGAATTTAGATTACATTATCACATACTATCCAATAATTAAAATCATGAGGTGGGTTTGATCCCAAGACATGAGCTTGACTATAAAGGATTAAGAGAACGATTTATACGTGCCATGACTACAGTAACAAAATTAACGTACAGATCACTCACTTCTGCTTGTGGACAGAAGAATCTGATTTTTCCCCTGCCCCGATCTGTTTTATTATACATTCTTTTCTCGCTGTCAGGTATGAGTGAACTCTCTTGCTCTGACAGGAATGTATTAAGTTAACAAGTCAGTAACGGCCAATGGAAACTATTTTTAGTTTTCTGCTCCTCCATTTAGCCAACTGAAAATATTAGAATTAACAGAGCCTCTTTATTATAAATCATATCACAGAGAGGGGACACGCTTTCTTCCTTGCTTCACAAAACCAAATTAGATTATTGAAGACTATCACAGACACGATTCTTTGAAAACAAGCCCCAGAATTCTCCAAGATTTCTAGAACAACCACACCATCAGTTTTTGTCCTGATGGGCAAGTGTTTCTTTTTACAAACAAGACCACAAGCGACTGTTAAAAATAGCTGCATGACAAAAAATCAAACCTATTTTCTCCCAGCTTGCCAACAGCAACAAAGACGCTGATCTTGTCCTTCCAGTCAGAGGGCATTCCAAGCATGCTGAGTTTCCCATGCCAACCAAGGAGTTAATTAACAAAGCTGACTTGTCCTAAGCAGGACACTAATGAAATGGAGTAAGACCAGAACACTCTAACACCGTGCACCATCCAGACACGAGTCATAAATAGGGTAACATGAGCTTGTGGAAAATTCATGAAGCGTCAAGCCAAAGTCACCAGAGCTGTGACTGTGTATGCCTTACCCTCCTTTGAGTTTCTTTTTCTTTGGTGTATCTTCTTCAGATGTTCGCCTGCCTCGACCACGAGAGCCTCTTTTGTCTTTCTGACTTCGTCCCTCTATAAAGGAAAAAAACCCCATTATTTCAACCTATCTGAATACCAGAAACATCCCCAGATGTTTTTCTTTTGATACATTTATTGTTTTGAAATCCTTAATTCATACGTAATTGAATATCAATGTTGATTCTGAAATACATTTTTACGCCACAAATATGCAAAATTGGCAAGTACCACTGAGCACCAAACCCTTGCGTTCACAGTTTTGGCAACTAACTCATTGCAACACAATGTTAGTCCATATTGTTGCACAAGATATTAATAGAATCATATTTGATTAGACATGCTGTAAGTTTTTTTTTTTAAAGTCTCAGTATATTTTTAAACACTCAGCTAGTTAATTGGTTACTCAATAACATAACTTTTATTTCCACATCCCTGATCTTACCCCTTATTTCATAGTTCAAAGGCAGAAAGCTGTGCTGCTGTTAACCATGCTCAAATTTCACTGTAATCACATGAGATTTCCAATATACATTACAGAAACTGTTACCTTCCTTTAACTCCTAATTTTTCCTGCTGTTCTCAGCTTGATTAGTATTCAAATTCTGGTAAAAGGAGGAAAATAGGCAAATCTCCCCTCCTCAAGAAGAGCTTAGAACTTACTTGGTAGTAACAGATCAAGCCTGAAACTAAGACTGTTAGAATCAAGAACTGTAAGAACATCAGTTCAGTTTTGTCACTGCTAGTTCCCCCTTGGCCAGTAGCCTCCTTAAAACCAGTAACCGTGGGCCACCTCAAGGTGATCTCGCAAGCAGAGACAGTAACTCAGATCCCAGCACTAGGGGTTTTTTTATCTGTTTATTGCCCACCAGAACACTCTAAATATTTGAAGAGCATTAAAAACAAGTAGAGAAGTACACGATGGTGTACTTATTCCTCCAGAAATAACAACCTACTTTATATCTTAAGTCTTTCTGGTTAGATACACTCAGTGCTGGAAAAGGCTGTGAACTGTTTAAAATTTACGCACTTTTCAGGCTTCGAGATCCAGAATTTTCAAAGTCACTGCCTTCCAGTTTATCTTTCAGATCTGCTTCAAACCGTGCCAAGTCTGCATCCAGCCGGCGGATATGCTTATCCACCTGCACAGAGGAGGAAACCGTGAACTGAATTAAAAAAAGTAAATATAAAAATCCCCAAAGGAAAACAGGAAGGTCTAATAACTCGGCCGTTATTGGCACAAACAGGAGTATACTACTTCAGAGCAAGGCATGAAAGGGGTACCAAACTGAAAAAAGGGAAATGGTACACACAAAGGCAATTAAGGCAGAGAGAAAAAGAAAACAGGCAAAACCAAGAGGACCCAGTCCCTCTACAGACAAAGAGAAAGGAAGGAAAAGGGAGGTAGCATAAAGGAGAGTCAAAGCAACTCAGACTAATGGTTTGCAGAACAAAACAAGATGGTGAGATATATTAAAAATAATTGTTTTCTCCCTGCAATTTTCAAAATACATTATTCAACTATTGTCTGTGAAATGTGTTGAGTAGATTTTCTGGTATTCCACTGGCACGCCCTTCAAAGAAATTTAGTAATAAATACAGGCTTCTGCTGACTATCTCTGATATCAAGTCAATACATGTTAATTAACTACCTTGTACTACCCTGGTTGTAATAATGTGGCTTACAGAACAGAGTATTTTAAAGGTATTTTAAGCCACCCCCCCAAACCGTGTTGCTGCAATACCTAGTCCTCAAATTAGTTACCTAGTTATCTAGGACACTTTTCAATTCCTGAGAAATAATTTCCTTTTCTGCAGTATTTGATTTGACGGCAATAAACTGTATTGCAGCTGCAGATGTAGCAGACCCCAAACCATCTCTAGAAGCTGGACAAAACACACTATGTACAGTCAAAAGGATTCCCCTCACTCAAGTTTTATCCAGGGGATAAAATACACAGAGGTAAGAATTACTTAAGGGACAGCTACACGGACACAGGAGTAGGGGCAGAAAAAAGTGGAAAGCTGCATATTAAGAAATGAGATTTTCCCATCAGGTTCATCAAGGGAAGTTTGGTGTCCAATATATAACCAGAATGGTGGGGCTGACACGTCAGCTTTCTTTTGTCACTTGGAAACCAAGGTAATTGAGATTTCCTTCCAATCCTCCACAATACAGTATTGAAGTTGACTTGAAAAGCATTGCTTATGACTAAGACCAGCCCTAAATAAATTATCGGGTGACAGAGGAGCTGCTGGGGAGGAGGGAGTGGGGTAAATTTGCTGGTATTATTACACAGCAAAGGGATACTACCAATCAAGCAATAACTCTTCATCAGAAGAGAACCATACATGACACAAAACCTGTTAACACAAGAGGAGGCTTTTTGGGGATGGCAACAGTAAGAAAAATAAGCTCAAGGACTAATAATTTGTTTCAGTAAGATATTTAAGCAAAAACATAAATACGTCAGGGAAAATGGACGCTGTGGAAGTGTCTTCCACATCCACCAGCAGCCCCATTCCAGAGTATGACTGTTTTTAACAAAAGCCTCACTGGTTGTGATCCTCACCATCTCGTACGTCTGCATGGCCAGCTGTACTTTATCATCACTGTACTCTTTACATTTGCTGTAGGCACTCTGGATTTTCTTCAGGTGTTCCACTCGCTCCTCGGGTAACATGTTCTTCACCGATTCAATGTATTCCGCTGCAAGACTATCAATTTCTGCTTTCTTATCTTAAAAGCAAAGTATATACACATGAGAAAGCTGTCTGCCAAAGCAAGCATTTTTTTCTTCTAGCTCTTTATGGTATATAGAAGACCCCTCCTGACAGTTTTCTGACTTCCCATGATCACAGAATCACGGGGGTTGGATGATCTCCTACATTGATCCCTTAATGTATTTACCTTTTTAAAAAAATGAAGTTAAAGGTATTCACCCTTCAACACCTGCGGTGTGATTCTGATGTCCCAAGTGTTTTACAGTTAAGTCAGAGGAGGGGATCACAGTTAAGATCAGAAACTGAACCAATGGGTTCACAAGCGTCAACCTCTCTTCCCACATGCAGAACACTGTACTTGCTGTGTGGTCATTTACCATTCTAATGGTTCAAACTCATCAGTGTGCAACCAGGTATCAACACAAACATCAAAAAAGAAATAAAAATTGGTCTTACAAGACACACAGCAACCTACAACTCAGCAGATGTGGCGATAGGTGGAAGTAAGGGGCCACCGGATACAGCGATCACACAACTACAAATTCACTGAAACACCCCCCAGGCCATGTCCTGTGAGCTGGAGCCCTCACAGGAAAAAAATAACCACTCACCTCTATCCCCAGCAAGATCATGGAGCAGAACCTCCTGAAGCTCTGCCAAGGCACATGGAAAATAAGGAGGTGATCGGTGGCAGCCAACATGGCTTCACTAAGGGCAAACTGTGCCTGACAAATTTGACGGCCTTCTATGATGGGGTTACAACATTGGTGGATAAGGGAACAGCAACAGACATCATCTACCTGGACTTGTGCAAGGCATTTGACACTGTCCCGCACAACATCCTGGTCTCTAAATTGGAGAGACGTGGATTTGATGGATGGACCACTTGGTGGATAAGGAATTGTCTGGATGGTCGCACTCAAAGGGTTGCAGTCAACGGCTCGATGTCCAAGTGGCGAGCAGTGACGAGTGGCCTTCCTCAGGGGCTGGTACTGGGACCAGTACTGTTTAACATCTTTGTTGGCGACGTGGATGTTGGGATTGAGTGCACCCTCAGCAAGTTTGCCAATGACACCAAGCTGTGTGGAGCGGTCGACACACTGGAGGGAAGGGATGCCATCCAGAGGGACGTGGACAGGCTCAAGAGGTGGGCCTGTGCCAACCTCATGAAGTTCAACAAGGCCAAGTGCAAGGTCCTGCATGTGGGCTGGGGCAATCCTATGCACAAATCCAGGCTGGGCAGAGAGTGGATGGAGAGCAGCCCTGAGGAGAGGGGCTTGGGGGTATTGGTGGATGAGAAGCTCAACA